>JALPQD010000026.1:11198888-11524513 GCA_023101885.1 Typhlomys cinereus | reverse complement strand
TTTTGTGAGCTTATAGTCCGCATATGAAAACCTTAGTTGGTGAATTTTTTTATAAAGGAAGTAAGTAACTAATGTTAGTACTATACTTTATGTTTAAAACGGACTAAATGAGAAGATTATAGCTAACCAGCGTCGTTTAAGGAAGTTAAATTCTAAAAGAACACTGAGCTATACGAGGAGAAACGCCGGAGTGCAGTAAAAAGGAGGACAGGGGGAAAGGGGAGGGTAAAGCATAAGAGTAAAACCAGAGAAACACTAGTGATGCGGTAAGATGCGGACACACACACCACATACACACACCACATGACACATCCTTCCTCGATCTTCCGCTGGGGGGTTTAGCTATGAAGCGATGTATTATCACCCATCTAGATAGGGAGTCTTTACCGACTATATGTTCATGTTTTAGCCAAGCTATCAATCAATCATCTATCTACTAATCTATCTAACCATCATCGATCCATCCCATAGGTGTATCGAGAAGCATGTCTTTCTGTTACAAATGGGTCAGTTTTATGCCATTACTTAGCGATCAAAGTGGCTTAGACCCAACATAAGACAATTTAAAACAAAATACTTAGTGAGACCGGCACAGCGTTCTTTTTATTTACACGTATACTTAGATACATCTCTGCTGCACGGTGCCAGGCTTTGATATATGCGTGTGTTGCGCAGTATAGTAGTACGACCAAATCTGTGTGTTTCTGAGGGTAAGAGCTGTTTTTCAGACTTAGCAGCGACTATTATGTATGTTCCGAATTGTGTAAGCGGGGAAGGAAGAACGGGGAAAGTGGAAGTGGCGGGAATAGGGAGGCCACTAAAAAAGCAGGAAAGACGAAAAAGGGAAAATGGAGGCCTGGCTTGGCCGCGCTGAAAACCTTCTGTGTGGGCACCCGCCCCACTCCGGGGCCGGACCGGCCGCACCCCCCACCGCTAGTCGGTGTCGGTCGGTTTCTTCTTCGGTGTAGGGAGTGATGAGCGTGCGGCGGGTGAGGCTATTCCTGTTGTCCGTTTAGGGCCTCCCGCTCCGTGTTTCGGTCTTTCTTGCTTTCTTGCTTTCGTTTATTTCTGGTCTTCTGTCGGTGATTGTTTTGTGCTTGTGGATATGCGCGCGTTGTTGGTCACGCCTCCTGTCGGGGCTCTCTGTCGGGCGTGGGCGGGCGGTCTCGCTTATCGGCATTGCTTGCTTTGTCTCTCTCTTTCTTTCTGCTTGCTCTCTTTCTCTTTTCGGTGTCTCTCTCTCATCTGTGAGCGGGAGCGACGTGCTCGTGCGGGGGAGAGTGGTCAGGGCGGGATGGAGGATAGAGGGAGGTCCAACAGGAAGCACTTTCTGTACGTAGGCGGACGGCAAGGATGACAGGTAATCCGGAAGTACTGCCGGCATTTCAGGAACCTAATTCCCCTACTTCCTCCTTCTTCTTCCTTCATCCTTTCCTTCCTTCCTTCCTTCCATCTATGTAGCGCAGGCTGACTTTACTTCAGTCTTCTGTGGCTGGGATGACAGGCATAGGCCCCCGTATTCCATCTCCTATTTCTGTCTCTGAAATGCTCCTTGCTGATTCATCAGTGCACCATTAAAGAGAAACCACAATGAACATGTTGGAGGCCTGGTGGAAAAGCAAACCTCAAGAGACTGATACAACTTCATTTACTACTGACTATAAGCTAAGATTTTCTTAAGTAACAAGATTTTGAAAATTTAATCCATGTATTATCAGTGAATGAAATTGATAATTTTTGAGAACACTAAGGATAATGTGCCTATAACGCTTTCCTGGGCCTGGTGCATGTCTTCCCGAGAGCAAAACAAGACCAGACCATGGCTGAGGTAAGGCAGACAGTGTCTGAACAGGCGGTTTCCCCAAATGGCATCGCTAGCGCAACGGTTCTGAGGCCTAAGATCGGCATAGTGACTCACTCCAATATTAATATTTGAACACATTTTATTTCCCTAGAATACTTTTATGAAGCCTTTAGAAGTTTTAAGCAGCACTTTTAAAGACCATTTGCCATTTGGATAGAAAAGTTGATCGTAGGAAGGTAAAGTGTGTTAGCCATGTTTGGTGGCAGTAGTCAGGGCCTTATTCAAAAACAAAAACAGGGAAATTATAAACCACTTCTCACTTTCTGATTCCAGCGGAGAAGCCGAGGCAATGACTGTCTGTTTATCCGCTGGTCTGTCCGCATCCCTCTTGCTACCGTGCCTGCTGCACACATCGAGGCAGAAGCCAGGAGACCCCAACTCTTGGTACAGTGCTGCTCTGAGGAAAAAGAAATACAAGTCAAGTTCACATATGCCGGACATCCCTTAAGCAACATTTGTATGCTTGTGTGTGTGGTGTGGTGGTAGTGCAGTATGTGTGTGAATGAGTTGTCTGTGTCTATTGTGTGTGTCTGTGATGTCTGGTGTTGGGGTGGCCTGTGTGTTGTGTGTCTAGTCGTGTGTGTCGTTGTGTGTGTGTGTGTGTCTAAGTGTGTGTCTGTGTGTGCGTGTGTGTCTGTGTCTGTGTGTGTTTTGTATACATGTGTGCAGAGGTCAGATGTTAACCTTGGATGCTGTTGTTCCTCAGATAGTTCTGTTTCACTTTATTGCAACGGTGCCTCTTCCCGGCTTGGAACTTGGGCAGGGCTAGCTGCACAGAAAACTCTAGAGAGCCCCCTGTCTCTGCCTCCCAAGTCCTGAAACAACAAACGCATGCCACTAATCCTGACTCTGTTGTGTGTGTGTGTGTGTGTGTGTGTGTGTGTGTGTGTTGTGTTACCAGAGGATACTTGAGTATGCCTGAGAGGCCCAAATCATCCTGGATTATTCTTCTTCCTCATTGTTTTTCTCTGGGGTTTCCCAGGTTTCACCTTCCAGGGCCAGAATTACAGGCTGTGGCCAGAACTCACAGGCATTTTTGTGTGGGATCCAAGATTTCTAACTCAGATCCTTTTGGTCTTGAGGCAAGGACTTTAATCCCTGAACCATCTCCTCAGCTCCAATGGAAACTTTTCAAAGAGGTGGGGGTCTATGGGTCAAGTTCAAGTCCTCATGACCAGCGAGCACTTTATCAATTGAGCTCTTTCCCTGGCCCCATCTGAAGACCATCCTGAAAAACCAACCATTATGCCCTTGATTTCAGCCTATAGTCCTCCAAGTTGTGCTTCCTAAACACAGTAAAATACTGCCCCATTTCACTTTACTCAGAAGGGAAAATTTAAGAGACAGAAGCTAAGAATCAAAACCACAGAAGGCAGGGTTTCAGAGATGGCTCAGGAGTTAAGACTCTGCCTTGTATGCAGAAGGTCCTGAGTTCAGATCCTAATACCCCTCCCCCCTAAAAACACCAGGCAGAAATGGCGGTGGCCTGTACTTCAGGCCCTAGTGATGGACCGTGGGAAATTCCAGAGTGAAGCAAAAAGGAATTAGGAGCAATCCAGGATGATTCCTGAAGTTACCCTTGGTCCTCTACAGGGACATACAGTGCCTTTGCTTACACGCACACACATACACACACACACTAAATTAAAAAAAAATAAAAACCACACAAGGTAACATAAAAGCATTGCATCAAGTAAAAATAGAGTAGTTTTGGCGGAAAGGCTGTGGATATCTTATCGGGCTCATAGGATGCACCAAAGAATTATGAGAAACTTGAAGTTACCAGGTTGATTCAGAAGGTGAAAACCCCGTCGGGCCTGAAGCTCACAGATCACACCAGCCCCAGCTGCTGACGAGCGCCAGGCACCCACCTTCAATCGTGCAGGGGGGCGGTCTCCAGAGATCCCCCTCGGCTCCCACATTCCCACCCACGCGCTCTCGGTCTTCGGGTGAGATGACCACGGCCTGGGCTTCTGTGAACAGCAGGTGTAAGTTCAAGGCACGGGCCGGCGCCCCAGCAACAGATGAGCTGTTCGGGGTGATTGCGGAGGCTGGGGGGAGGTCCCCGAGCTGTGACGGGCTTCAGAAGCCCATTTCACTAGCTACTAATCTTCCCCCAGACGTCCCCGGGGAGGCTGAGCAGCATGTCGTTGACAGTCCCGGGCGGGCTTCTAATTCCCATCTGCTTTCCGTGCCCGGAGCTGCGGACCTTCTGCGATGCCTTTTACACGAACGCTTCGCCACCTTGGTTCGGTTTTGTTCGACAGGGTCTTGCTCTGTAATCCACGCTGGCTTAGAACTTGAATTCTAGCCCAATCTGTCCAGTACTTGAGTCCTTCTGCCTTGGCCTCCCCAGGGCTGGGGTCACAGGGGTGCGCCACAGTGCGAGCTCCTCACCGAGACTTCGGATGGGGACATCGAGTCCCTGCGACCCTCCGTGGTACTGTCAATTCCTAGGGGACAGCTGGGTGGATCTGGCGTTGTTTTCGGTGGGAGCTCGATATGGGTCCGTGGAGTTTAGCCTGGGTGTTTGGGTGTCCAACCGAAAGAAGACGGGCTGGCGATGCCCAAGTTTTTTTCAGGGGAAAGAGGCAGAGAGGAAGGACAAGCGATAAACCCACGAGCCAAAATAACGACGAGCGGGACGGTACTGCACGAAGGATTCAGGTTCGGGCGTGATGGAGGGGGAGGGATCGGCGGGTTCGGTAGTGAGGAGGCGAGGAGGTTCTTCGGGGGGTTCGGGGGGGAGGGGGGCCGGGGCGAGAGTTTGAGGCGAGCTTGCTATCTCGAGACATCGTTCTTGGGGGGAACGTAACACGCAACGGTTTCCTTCTTTCCGTCTTGCGGCGTCCTTGTCACTGACTGCTTACTTCCGTCATTCTTATTTGCCTTTTCTTTCTTCTTCCTTTCTCCCTCCCCCCTCTCTCTGGCAGTGCTAAGAATTGAACCTAGTACCCACACTAAGCAAAGTACGCCACTTTGTTCTATGCAACCCCAGGGCTAGACCTGAATCTTTTCTAATTAAAATGTTTATTGTCATATAAAATAATGGGTTTCGCTTTCCATTTTCATACGAGTACCACTGTGTCTTGCTCCTGCTCCACCATCCCCTCTCCTCTTCCCCCCCCAGCTGATTCTCTCACTTCTGAATCACCCTGTCTGCTTCCACCTTGCGTATCTGTGATGTGCTTCAGTCTGGATTCAGCATGGGAGAGGAGACAGGAGATATTTTCTGTCTTTTCCCTCTGTCCCCCTCCCTTGTTCCCTCCCCTGCTTCCTTTAGACCCCTCTCCCCCCACACAGTGCCTTTCTGTTTTTGTGTCCTGTGTAATGTTGGACATCAGTCCTGGCGACCTGACTCCACTCTCTGTGCTCCTGCCCTTAAACGTCCCGAGTGACCTTCTCCTTGTCATATTCAGGGGTGACAGGGGACAACATCGGGGGACAATATCTGTGTCCTTGAGAAGACGCGCTCCAGCAGGGCCTGCCCAGCCCTCCTTCCTTAGCTCCTGGGTCTTAACCAACTCCACACAGCAGTCACAGCAAGATTTGTATTTCTTTTCACTGATGTTTGCGCAGGAAAACTTGAAGCTCCTATATCAAGCAAATAAAAATGATAGAAGACCGTCACATAAACAATTCACAGAGTTAGTTTTATAGGCATATCCCCATTACTGCATGTACCCACTTTTATGGAAAGTAATGTGCTGACCTGACATCCTAATTTCACTGGGCATGTGGTTTATTTCCTGGCAACCTGAAATAAGGCACACTTCAAACCAGTGCCAGCAGTAGAGCAATCCTTTCCATCTCTCAAAGATAGGAGGAAGCATATACACCCCATACTCCCCACCCCACGTGCCCCCCCATATATATAAACACATACATATATATACACACCCCAATACATACATGACCACACATATACTTAGACATAAACAGATGCAAATACAAATACGCAGTACACATGCTTACACAAACACACGTATATACATGCATATGCATACATGTATACACATATATATACTTACACAGACCCAAACACACAGCTATATCTTCACACATACACAAACACATGTACACACAAATGTACCCATTTACACAATGCACATCCCCCCAACACATGCATAGACACACTCTAGCAATGCACATAAGAATGTACACACACGAACAACACACACACACCCCCTAGCACCCAATCTGAGCTTTGCCAGCTAAGGGATGTTCCGTTGGCCTGGAGCCTGGGCTACACAGAGCTGTCAATCACAGTTCCATTCCCGGGTGTCTTTCACGTTGTGCTGAGAGTTGGAGAGCCGCGTGGAGTGCGCAGGTGATTATCCTCCAATAGCTGCGCAGCCCTGGCAACCAGTTGCTTGGATTAAAATAAAACCCTTCAATGTTATTTTAATGATGTGGGCCCCACATCGCCAGGGTTCTCCTTGCCGTGGCCTCCAGAATACAGTAATTGACCCTGACGCCATTTAGCTCGGGACACATAACTCACGTCATGGTCAATTATCTCATGATGGACTTCAGCACAGTGGGGGCCATTGTCCACATAATGCCTGTGGGGCTCCAGGGTTACATCGCCACAGGGGCCCCTGGCAGCCCTCACCTGCCGTGTATGAGCCAAGCCCGCCCCGGCCACAGGTTTACCCCTGCGCTGAGCACTGGGCCTGGCATGTTTATAATCACAGCAAATCCTGCTCTGAGCTGGACGAGAGACACTTCGTCCCCATGGCCATGCAGTTTACCATCTACAGGAGGTTTTCAGTAGACACGTGCGAGAACGCTTAGCACAGACACTAAAGGCTTCTGGGAACTGCGGGTGGGGAGGGGCGAGCTCCTCCGCTACTTGGAATTAAGAGAAGGTACCTGGAGCCAGAAATATGGCTCAGGAGTTAAAACTTTTGCCTCTCAAGAAAAAAGGACCTGAGTTTGGGTCCCAGATCCCATGTAAAATGATGGCAGCCTGCACTTTTGGCCCTGGAAGGTAGAGCCTGGAAACCCCAGAACAAAGCAAAAAGGAGATAGAAAACTTAGCAAACCGTCTGATCTTTCAGCAACTTACAGTGTTTCTTTTGGTTTCAGGTTTATTCATCAGTAAAATGGGGATGGCATCTCAACACTGGTTTTGAAACAAAATAATAATCAGATATGAGTCCAGAGAGCAAGGAGCCTGATCGTGGGAAGGTGAGATGCTGTTTTGCCATTACACGTGGTGGAGCACGAAGCTTGGAGAACATCACATGGCTGCTTGGTTTATGCTCACGCCTGTTCCCTCGTCTGTGAAATGAAGACAGTCATGGAATTTAGCTCAAGAGATCATGTGAACATGAAGGGAATTAACTCACGTGACGACGATACATTGTCAGTGAATGGAATTTGTAATCCATATCTATTTGTCCATCTAGGTGCAGGGGCAGGAAAAGGACAGCAATAACAATGTCTGTCTGCACACTGACCTCTTCCTAGTCACCCTTCTGTTCCCACATGCAGGGTTGTCTTTTAAGAACCTAGCAGGAAGAGAGAGAGACACTTTTCCATTCTCTGCTTCCTACTGACTGAATACCACTCCCCCCAACTCCTCTCAGAAAATCAAAATCTAAGCAGTGGAAAATGGGGAGAAATGGAAAACTGATTTATTCATTCTTAGTCAATAAAATAAGCACGCAGTAGCTGGGTTGTAAATACCCCTGCAAAGTGAGATTTATAAGACATAGCATCAGAAGACAGATTTATCTCAGTTGGAAGTGCAGCGCCGTTGAAGCGAGTGCCTGTGGAATTTATAAGGCAAAGTCCTTGATTGCAAGGGTCTCAGGCGCAGGGAGCGAAGCTCCTGAGCTTTGCTGAGCATAACTGGATTTGCATCGTCCAGAAAGGCCAGGCCGTCATCTGTTTTCTGGAAATACTTGCAGGGAAGGGGAAAAGCAACTCAGGTAGGCACCATTGTTGTTCAAAGACTGTCAGGTTTATAAACTAAAATTATATGTCCACTGAGGAAATGGGAAGTAAGATTGTTTCTCAAAGAAAAAAGAAGAAAAAAAACCTGGTGACTCATTTTGATGAAAACAATTGAAAATACAGAAACCCCAGAGCCCCGGGATTACTGTCGCTCTGTTGCTGCTCTGTAGTGGATTTCATGGTGCAAAGGAGCCTGTTGGCTTGGGGAATCTTGGATCTGTCTGGTGAAATCAGTTAGAATCCAGTCCTTGAACTACTGAGCGTATTTGCTTCCTCTTTACACAGGCGCAATCTCAAAGAAACAGCAGAACCTTTGTGGTGTTTGTTTTGTGTAAAAGAAGGAGAAGGGAAGGTGGATGGAGGAAGGGGGAAAGATGGAAAGAAATGAAGGAGAGAATGAAGGAAGGAGAAGGAAAGAGAGAATGAGGAGCAAAAAAGGAAAGAAGGAAGGGAGAGAAGAAGGAAGGAGGGCAGAAGAAAGGAGTGAACAAAGAGCAAGAAAGAAAGGGAGGAAGGAGAGGAAGAAGGAAGGAGAGCAGGAAGGAAGAAAAGGGGAAGGAAAGAAGGAAAGATGAAAAGAAGGAAGGAAGGAAGAAGAAAAAATAGATGAAGGAAGGAAGAGGAAGGAAGGAAGAAGAGGAAGAGGAAGAAAAGAAGGAGGGAAGGAAGGAAAGGAAGAAAAGGAGAGAGTAAGGTAGGAAGGATAGATGGAAAGAAAAAACAAAGGAGCACAAAATAAAGGAAGGAAGGAAGAAAAAGAAAAGAAGGAAGAAATAAAGAATGGAAAAGGAAAAGAAAAAAGAAAGGAAAAGAGAATTCCAAGTCACCTTCTCCAATGGTATCAGCTCAGATCAGATTTTGCACAAGAATGTCTGCTGGGAGTCCTGTCCACCTTGGGGACCCTGTCACATCTGGGTACAAGGTCTTGAGCGAATTCAGCTCCCAGAAGGTGTGAGATGTGACAGTCTTGAGTGGCATGTCCGTCCCCAGGGAGCGCTGAGCATTTCTAGGTGTCTGAGCAGATCAGGAGAGCAAGGGAATGGATTTCATAGTGCTCAGATCCCTGCCCCAGGAAGCCCAAGGACACAGCAATAGCAACGTTTCATTTACTCTTTAGGAAGGAAAACGACAAATAAAGGCAGCACAAGCGAGGGAGGATGCACAAGAGGAAGGCCTTTCCCTGCTGGGGACATCGAGCGGTCTCCTTAGGAGCTGATGTGCAGATGGGCTGCTGGGTGAAGAGAGAGAGAGAGAGAGCCGAGAGAGTCCAGAAAAGCATTTATGAAAGACAGGCCATAACTGACGAATTAGATAGCACCTCTACCTGTCTGCTCCCCAAGCCAAGGATTGAAAGTCCCCTGTCGCTGTCCACCAGCACTTCAGGCCCCTGCTTGGGAAGACGGAGCATTCTCACATGGTCTGAAAATAGAATTGCTTCAGAACACCACATAGTATTCTGCTTGGAGGAAAGAGAGCAAAGAGATTGACTCCTGGAACCTGTTAATCTTGAGGTAGGGTAAACTGAGGTACGGAGAGGTGAGGCGGTTGAAGGAGGAAGTCAACAGCAGAGCTGGAACGAGAACATAGGCCTTCCACTTCCAACATCCGGGCTCTTCCCTACCCAAGAGCAACGAGGAGAGGAACCCGGGTGGCCCAGAGGAGTGGTTTACATTCTTGCGATCCCTACCGGAAAGCAAGACCCTGCGCACTTCCTCGGGGCTCAGCAAATGCCGAAAGAGAACTCTTCAAAATTAACTTTAGACAGACATGGTTCAACTTTACAAATGAAGCCTCACCTAACAATGGGTGGGATAGAAATGTGTTTTTATATAAATGGGAAATTAAATCCTTGTAAATTTTTTAACCAACTGTGTGTGTGTGAACTCAAGCAATTAGTCTTCATCAAAAGTGCTTTTCCCACTACAGCCATCTTGCTGGCCCTGGAAATAATTTTAAAAAAATACATGAACACTATCTTAAGAACAGGGAAATGATAAAATGCAGTTAGTTGGTATCTTTTTGCTCATTAACTGAGTGATTAACTTGGAATCTCTTTGCTTCCATTCCAACAAGGACCAATGAGATGTGGCATCACTGAAACCTTGTCTGGTTGAAGTGCTACACAGGTGCCTTCTTACCTTTCCACAGAGAAGGGAGCATTGAATGTATATTCCCAGTAGCCAGTCTGTGTACCCACTGTGTACGTCAGCATTTCAATAGATGGCACACCCCAGTGCAATTGTATTCTAAGCTATAAAACCCCCCTCCTTTCTCAACTTGCCGTATTGCGACAATGACCACCAAAATCCTAACGTGAGCATTTCTCCGTTGTGGGGTTGATTTCCGGAATCAGGCCTTGCTGTGGCTATGTCCCCCCAGCTGGGATTTAGGGACTGGCTGCAGTATACACTAGACAGCATGGCTTTTTAAATCAAGTACAACTTCTCCTTTCATAACCCAGGACTAAAGGACTCAGAGCTTTGGCTTCTAATTTTCAGCCAGTACATTACAGCCGTTAAAGGCTTTGTGGATGGCCAGGGATCCAGGGATTTTTTTTCCCCACAGAGCAAGGGGCATCATGGCGGGGCAGGCGTGGTGGAGGGAGCATGCGACCCACCATGCAGTCGCATCTCTTGTGAGTAGGGGAAAGTTGCCTTTCATAAAAGTAAAGTAAGTAGTTTGAAAGCTCTCCTGCACACCACCGCTGGCATGCCCACCTCTTATGTGAAATGTTGCGGAATATGATGTATGGGATGAAGGATAAGGGGAGACCAGGTTAGAGAAGAGGAAGTCAGGCAACTTGGAAAAGTGCAATTAGAAGGAGCACCCGAAGATACCTATCTGATTTTCACACAGCTCCCAGATTTTCATGGGGGGTCGCGTCTCTCAGAAGCCTGATATTCTCCACACCTTGTTAGTGGAAAGTGATACCTAATGTGGGTTTGCGTTCCTTGTTATGCTCCATTCTGAAATTTAAACAATAGTTTGAATAATAATGAATTATGTGATGGTTCAAGGGTGTGAATTGGAAGAAGTATTGAATTCTAGCATATTTTAGAAAGCTACCAATTTTCATATAACAGAAATAAGAACTCTTATCACCAAATAGAAGGTGACTTCAGGAATCTATAATAGAAGTCTATATGGTCTCTGAAGGCATTTCTAACTTATGAGTCTATACGTGTGAATCATTTTGGGAATGGAAATGTAAACAGAAATATAATAATTCATGCACTTCAAAACTACATCCTCCCAACTAGCATTTTGGATTTGCATTCCACTTGAGCTTAATATTTCTTCAGTTTCACAGGTCAGTTGGAAGGCAACTTTCTCATGGCACCACCTAAGATTTCTGGTACATTCCATAAGGTTCTGTACCTAGCAGACCGACGCGAGAATTACTGGGACTAGAACCATGGATTCTCCCACCTGGTCAAGGACAGACTTCACCTCTGAGATCCAAGGTGCTTCTCTGCCCTCACACTCAAACGAAAGTCTGAAATATGGCAAGAGACCAAGCAAGGTCCAAGAAGGGGTAAAGGCGGCCTGGAGAGATGGCTCGGGGGTTAATTCTCTGCTTGGAAAGCGGAAGGACCTGAGTTTAGATTCCATGTAAAGTCACATGTGGACTGCACAGGCACCCACAGTGCCCTCTGATACACACATCCACACACACTCGCACACATGGAGAGAGAAAGAGAGATACACACACAGATACAGATGCAGACACACACACACACACACACACACACACACACAGAGGCATACACACAGAGGGGGGGGGATGAAAACACCCAGTGGACTGAAATGAGAATTGAGAGTTGCTGACTGAAATCAGATTTTTTCTCTTGGAGTTAGAGGGAGACAGTGCTGGACCTTTCTGGAGGAATCAGAATCAGAATGGGATCCTGGGTTTCCAATGGGACACTGAGGTGTGTGAGCAAGACGGAAGACTGCAGGCAGGCTGCATGCGCTGGTGAAGCCACTCCGGCAAGGCAGCACCTGCTGTGACCTTATCCCCCCCACCTGCCTTACCGCAGAGGCCTTGGAGTCTGCCGACAGGTTTCACGGTCCCCTGCTGATTTGAGACACTCAATGCTCATTCCTCGAGGCCGTGGGTTAAGGTGACTGACGCCATGAAGAAGTCACGCAGCAGATTGAAACAAGGACCCTGATTTTTGGGTTTCCTCTTAGCCCAGCGTTCATGACACCACAGTGGCCTGAGAATGATCTGTTTGTCCTTCGTCTTTTATCTGTTTATAGATAATCTAGGCTGTGTGTGTGTGTGTGTGTGTGTGTGTGTGTGTGTGTGTGTGTGTGTGTTCATCTCTTAAGTCACAGACTTTCAATACTCACCATATTTTTGGGGGGGTTGTTTTGCTTTTTCCTTGCTCTAGCTCTTTTGGAAGATAAACTCCGGTCTATCTGCAGTTTGGATCACGAGCAGCCATCTCTTTTAGATTAGGTGTGTCTCGTCAGAGGTCACTGCACCCTACAGTCTTGTCCGGTGAGAACACATGCTCTGAAAGGTGACCCAGCCTTCCCGGGGAAGTGGGGCGCAGGGGACTCGATGACGGTGATATATGATGATATTTCTGAAGAAAGTCAAAACCATTTAGAGACCAGGTTTTGATGAATTGCAGGAAATGGTGGATTTGCAGCCATTCCAGAATTCCCAGGGCCGCATCGTCGTCAGACGACAATGAGAATGTTAACCAGCGTGCTGTGGAACCAGGACCAAGGCCAGGACTCAGCAGAAGGCTCCACTCGGATCTTTTGCTGTGTAGTAGTTGCGTCTGGGAGAAACATTTAAAATTGTTTTTGTCCTTACCCAAGACTTGTCTCTTTTTAACTTTATTTATTTAATTATTTTGCATGTGTGTATGTTTTGTGTGTGTGTCGTGTGTGTGTGTGTGTGTGTGTGTGTGTGTATGTGTGTGCGCGCGCGTGTGTGTGTTTGTGTTGTGGGCACCATATGTCCCTGTCGAGGGCCAAGTGTTACTTGGGGAATCATCCTGCATGGCTTCTACCTCCTTGTTTTGCTTTGCTCTGGCATTTCCCAGGCTCTGCCCACCAGGGCTCAAAGTGCAGACCGCTGCTGTTTCTGCCTGGCATTTTTAGGTGGGACCTGGGATCTGAACTCAGGACCTGTTGCTTGTGAGACAGAGTCTTAACCCCTGAGCCATCTCTCCAGCCCCCAAGACTTGTTTCTGATGGCCTGCTGGAGTTAAGAATTAGCAATTAGCAGAAAGGGTTAACTAGAAAAAAAAAAAAACTGTCAAATACTCTGCTACGAAGACTGAGGGGTCTGGCCCCTACCCCTGTCCACTTTCTCCAAGGCAGCAAACCCACAGGGTAGCACCACTAACTGGGCCTGGCTGCCTGAGGCTTGAACCGATGTTCCTTCCTCCATCCTTCAGTGGTCCCGGCTGCTGAGGCAGTCAGGATCTGGAGATCCAGTCCCGCATTCACACCCCCTTCAATCTTAGAATGAAAGCAATAAATATGATGTTCAGGCTGACTGACAACACTATCCTTTTATGTACTGGATGATTTGGTTTCTTTAGAATGGTTGGCAGTGAAGCGAAGAGCTGATGGGACAACTGAGAACAAGGCTCAGAGAAGAGAGTGCATTGGTTAACTGGATCAAATGTTCAAGTCCTTCCAATCCAGTAAGCAACACAGGTCTGATGGGGTCTCGCTCTTCTGGATCTTTGCATAGCCTGGTTCTCGAGACCTCATGTTCTCATCTTGAGGGCACTGGTAATATTCTCCATTCATCCCACAAGTTCTCTGGATGCCCCTCTGCTGAGCATACTGCTGGGCACAAAGTCTGCAGTCCCTACTATGGCTTCTAATGAGTCACTTTTTTCTTTTTAGGGTGGCAACCCCAAACCCCCCCAAATAGGATTTTGGTGGAACAAACCAGGTCTTTCCCTTCTGACACAATTATTAAAGTATTCAAAGCATGAGATTTTTTTAAAGTACAAGCTCGTAATGTTCTAATAAGGCCAGTTATTTAGGAAGTGGTGACAATGTGTAATCTACAAAAAGAGGAAGCTTCCGAGGCGCTGTGGTAATAATGCAGTTACTTAAAGAACATTTAAGCTACAAATATCGCTGTGGTTTTTTATTTGGTTCCATACGCCAGTCACTCTGAGAAATTGCTCAAACTTTGACCAATCACTTTTCTTTTTTTTTTTTTTTTAAAAAAGTGTAAGGCTTAGCAAATGACTATACTTCCCCCAAATGTTCCGGTCCTTGCAAACCCATAACTCTTTTACATTTGATAAAAGTAAGCAACTTAAAATGCTGAGGACAGATGAGAAAGACCAAGAACACATGAGCGTATAGATGGGGAAAAACAGTTGTGGACAGGAAGATTCCCAAGATTAATATAGAAACCGAAATTTAATGTTGATTCGGGGGGATCCTGTTCCTTGAGAGACGGTGCCATCGAGCCATCAGAATCTGCGTTGTTCTGTTTTTTGTACAGTGGGGAGAAGTACGTACCTGGAGGAAGCGAAGCCCTAGCATCCGTGTATGCTGAGTCACATTAAAGGAAACAGCTGAAAGTGTGCGTGTGCGTGCGTGCGTGTGTGAGTGCGTATATGTGTGTGTGTGTGTTGTATTAGAATGATACTGCTTTTTTCTCAGTAACTCCATTAGACTAATGACTGGACTAAGGTGGAACTCTTAGGCACAACACTATCCCTCCAGGGTGCAGTAATATGGGGGAACACGGAGATGCAGTTGGTTTTCTCAGGGAGCCAGACCGAAGCCCATGGACTGGGAGAAGCTTTGATTTGCACCGGAAAGCAGGATCACTATGACTGTGTGAATCGGACCTGCAGAAGGCCGACCCCTTGCTTTGTCTGGTCTCAGGGTTAGAAACTGGAATTGACTTGGCAGCTGAAGGCGCTGAGCTCTGTGGACAAGTGTGAGTAGTTGAGTTAAGCCCCGAGCAAACCTCTAGAGATCGCCTGACTGATGGGAAGGACTAACTCGTAGCGGGCAGGACTAGTCCTTGGGAAGGTGAATAAGATGAAGAAAACTGGTTGAGGAAGTTGGCGTCCTTTTGTATACTTGGCCAGACATGCTGGTCTGGTAAGTAAAGATTGTCCTTCTCTCAACAATCCTGTCAATGTATGGATATGATAGTAGAGTTCCCCTGGCCCCTGATATTGGTATGAGCTCTATAGCCAATCCAGACAAGGAAATGTAACCAGATTACTGTAAGAGAAAATAAAACCCCTTGTTCCCTTAAGCCATTTGATCCCACATTTATTGGCAACCACGAGTGAGCATGGCTGTGGAGGCTCAAGGAATCATCCTAGGCCATCTTCTACCTTTTAATTTTGAGCCTGGGCCTCTAATTAAACCCAGAGCATGTCTTTCAAGTTAGTCTGGTTAGTCACCTTCCTCTGAGGATCCCTGGGCTCTACCTAACTGGCCTGCAATTACAGGTTAAGACCATGTCATCCAGGCATTTTATTTGGTTTGTGGTGACCCACACTCCTCACCCATGAAAACACAGCAACTGCTTTAATAGTGGAGCTGTCTCCCTAAGTCCCCTCCATTTTTTACAGTGAGGTCTCGTGCGTCCCAAACTTTCTTTGTAGTTGAGGATGACCTTGAGTCTCTACTCCTCAAGTGCTGAGTGAGGCCATAGGTGCGTGTGCCACCACTCTTGTCAAACCCAGGTCTTCACGCATGCTAGGCAAGCACTCCACTCACTGAACACTTAGCCAACTAGATGAAGAGTTTCTGGAAATAAGGAGACATGCGTACCTTAAAAGCACATGTCAGTTTCTTTAAAAAATATATATCTCTGTCTGTTGTAATGCTTAAGATACACTTGATTAATGAAAGATAGCCCAGGTTAAGGTTTTGCCATTGCTGTGTGACTACATGCTCTCTCCCTAAGGGGCTGAGGCCTGAGTGCACTCACTGTGATGTCCCAGGCCTTGTCTCCAAAGTCTTATCTGTTCAGATTGCCTTGGGACAATTATTGCCCCTATCTTCTGCAGGCAATTTATGTTCCTGGGTCTAGTGCATTAGGCCTGTGGCTAGCAAAGAAGAGCAGCCAAGCCAGAGTCTTCCCTGACACGTGGACCACAGGAGATGGAGAAAGCAAGCTGGAATGGTCTAGAAGCTTCTTCCTTGCTATCCAACTTTCCATAGTACCAGAAAGGACGACTGCCGGGGAGAAAAGCAACCAGCAGTCACACCCAGCTGTGAATGCTGCAAGCTACAGTAACAACTGCTCTGCCAGGTGAGGACCATTGGTGTAATAGTGGCATGTATGGTACAGGAGTAACCACTGCTTTATGATTGGCTTCAAAGCCCTCTCTTCATTAGGGAACACTTGTCTGCTACTATAAACAAGTGAAGAGCCTGTGAAAGGGGAGATCATAGTCTATAGGAGGGAACAAATTAATAAGGTTTAGCTATAAGTACCTGATAATAAATTACCACCCAACACTTATCGTTACACCCATTGCTTAGAGGAGCTCTTAGCACTTGACCCAGAAGCACTCACAGAGAACCACAACTGGCCAAAGTGCAGAGAAGAAGTGACTGTCAAGTCCTAAACAGGACCTTGGGATACCCTCTCCCCTATCCTAAGGCTCAGGGAACCTCGTGGAAGAGGAGGTGGAAAGAATGTAAGAGCCTGAAGATGGGAAGAGGTGCTGCCTGACAGTATCTTCTGGTCGTGACAGGGTTGTTGTGCCTAATAACTCATTAATGGTGTCCAGTTCCACAAGACCTGCACAATATTTGGCCTGTTGAAATTTCACCATGTAAAAGGGGAGAGGTCAGGAGACATCAATCTCCTGTGAAGACTATTTATTGAAGGTTAATGCCAGACAGAAGGGATCTTCTTTTCTTAATGATTTACTCACTGATAAGTCATCCATGTCCCAGCAATATCCAGGCACTTGTCAGTACAGACCCCTAGATTGTACAGTGGGTCGTAAATTAGAAGACACGAAAGTAGGAAGGAAACTGGAAGGATAAAGAATAGAGTAAGACAGGAAGGGTCATAAGAGTGGGTAGCAAGAGGTGAAAATAATGTGAATTCATCATATTCATTAATGAATGTGTTGAAGAATTTAAAAAAAGTCTTAAAGTGAATCCAGAGCCCTGGGATAGATGGCCTACGCAGCACATCACATTGACAGGTTGACACATTGATATGCAAAGTGAACAAGCTACTACATAATCATCCTGAACATAGTTGTAGCTGACATGTTTTAAGTAACAATGCTATGCCATAGTTCAAATAGGGGAAAATAAAATTCTTTTTTCTGTATTTACTTCTCTATTTTCTCCCTCCCTCCCTCCCTCCATCCTCCCTCCCTCCCTCCTTCCCTCCCTCCCTCCTCTTTCCGTCCCTCCCTCCCTCCTTCTTTCCTTCCTTCCTTCCTTCCTTCCTTCCTTCCTTCCTTCCTTCCTTCCTTCCTTCCTTCCTCCTTCTCTCTGTCTTTCTTTTCTTTCTTTCCTTCCTTTCTTTCTTTCTTTCTTTCTTTCTTTCTTTCTTTCTTTCTTTCTTTCTTTCTTTCTTTCTTTCTTTCTTTCTTTCTTTCTTTCTCTTTCTTTCTTTCTTTCCTTTCTTTTATTTTTTTCAGACAATTTTTAAATATTATTTTATTGTTTCATATGTGAATACAGTACATTTATGATATTTTCACACCTTAATGCCTAGTTCCATCTTCTTTCCCCTTTCTGCTACAACCCTCCTTCTTCCTTGCCAGTTTTCTTCCTATTATTATTTTTTTCATGAGTGGTCCACACTAGGTTTTGCTTGAGCTGCCTTGTCATACATCAGTGGGCATACCCTCAAGAAAACACTTTCCCTCCTCCCCCACATTAAGGTAGATCTTCATCAGTCTCTTGGGGAAGTGTGGGGCTACTTGAGTTCTCTGCCCTTTCCTGGGGACATGCTGATAGGACAAATCTCATGTAGGTCTTATGTATGCAGCTTCTGTGTGTTCATGAATGCATCCTGTCCAAAAGATAATGTCTGGCTACACTCCTTCTGCCCTTCCAGCTCTTGCAATTTTACAGCTCTCTCTTTTGCAATGTTTTCTGAACCTTGAGGTGAGCGGTTTGGATGTTTTGTTCAGGACCAAGCCATTTGCCTTTATTTTCTGATTTTTTTGCCAGCTGTCATTTTCTTTACTAAAACACTTTCCATTACAGAAAGGAGGTTTTTTGTTTAAGTGCCGATGCTCCTCCAATCTAAGCGTATAATGGCAAATACTTAAAAAAGGCAATTTGATACAGTACTTTTTATAGTTGAACTTAAATGGTTTGCACCCCCTCCCCAGCTTTTGTCCTCCTCTTTCGTAGGTTATTATTCTGGTTTACAATACCAGGAATGTGATCCCTGCTGAAAAGTGGTCTTAAATCCAATAAGAAAGTCATTGGTTGCCCCCTTGACTTTACACCACTTTTGCACTGAGGGTCATCTCTTGTCGGGATGATTATTATTACGTCTTGCATCTCTCATTGATTAATGATACTGTGGATTGCTTTTCTCTCCAGAAGCTTGCAAAGTACTTTCTGGTACTTTGAAGGCTGTCAGACTGATTCTCATGCAGCCTCAGCTATCTGAGATGAACTTGAGCTTCTGATCTTCTTCCCGCTACTTTCTGAATACTGAGATTGTCAACATGTGCCACATACCCAGCTTATGTTGTCCAGGAAAGTGCCTCCCAGACATGGTGCATGCTAGGCAACAAGAGAGCTACATCCTCAGTCTCCAGTGATTTATTCTTCTTACAACATCTTTTAGAATAAACATGGACCTTTCCTATCTTACAAATGGAATTTAGTCTCAGGAAGATGAAGTCATTCATTAAAAGGCACGCAGTGCACAAGAAAAAGATCTAGGATTTGACCTCATATCTCTCTGTCTCCCGAGTAGACACACTGCTGCTCTAGAAACACACAATGAAGCATTTTTTAAAATGTTGAAATTCTAATGAATTATCCAGATGTCTTTGCACTGTATCACCTATTAGGATTTTCAGGGATATTTGATTATATAGACAACTATATCTTCCAACATCTCATTTTATATTCTAAATAATCCTATCTAGTATGGAGACTAAAGCAGTTTGGATTATAGCCACAGATGATAAAACTAAAGTCATGAAAAAGTAAGTCATGTGCCTAATGTCATCAGCCTGGGGAGAGGTAGACCTGGGAGGCTCTTTGGAGCCTTCGCTGTTTCATAAATTACCACTGTGAGTGAAAGGCACTTGGCCAAGTATCTCAACAGCCATGTTGTGAACTCCTGACGACCTTCATGCAAGGTCATCGGAGAAGCCATCAAGGAGGTGAGCCAGCCGCTCATCTCCCCATCCCATACTTTGTTTATGTATGACTGTGGTGTGAGTCTCAGGCCATTCTGTCATCTGTGAGCCAGTTCATCCCAGTACAGCCTGGTCCTAGAAATAGCAGGTTCCCAGTGCAAAAAACTTTGGCTTTCCAGAGCCCACCCACCCCACCTCCAGATTCCTTTGTTCAGGCAGCATCTTTAACACAATGGGTGGCTTCCAAGGAACGTGGAGTGGATGTAAGTTCTGTGACCCCTTTTCGCATTGTGTCTACCCTGATAGCATACCTACCTGGCCACTAAGAGGAGCTAGCAATGCCTTTCCTCTCTGCCACCAATTTCTCCCATCTCCTTGCTACTATAGGCCCAATTTCATTGTGGATGGAATCTACAGAGAATGTGGGACTCTTAGCTTTGACTTAACAGTGGGTGGTGGGAACTCGGAGGTTTAATCCCCAGACTGCTACCAATTTCCTGGATGACTTTTGGCCCATCCATTAATCTCTCTCTATTACTGCTTCCTTCGCTAGAGGAGATAGCAAAAAAAAAAAAAAAAAAGGATGTTTTATGCATTAGCACATTTATGATTCTAGCATGCTTTGCAAAAGCGTGGCTTTCTAAAAATGCTTGGTGGTAGAAGGTAAATCAAAAGACATCCACTTTCTTGCTTTTTAATATGACATATTAATGAGATCTGTTTTTCTGTGCCATAGTTAGAAACCAGAACTGAGAAGGGTCAGAGAACGCAGAAATTTACTGAACAAAGTAATGCCATGTTGTCATAAGTTCAGAACTGAGTTATCTAGTAGTAACATCACTGAGACATCTTAAACAAGAATGAGAGGAGTCAGGGTTAATGAAGATAGACTCTTGTGCTTTCTCAAGAGGAGCATTTTCTTTAGTCATGGTAGAGTCTCAGCCTAAGGACTTTAGCTGGAAGTACTTACTTTTTTTGTTTAGCACATCAGTTTGGTTATGAATTTTGCAAATACTTTACTACATCAGTCTGACTTATATGAGACCAGAGAGGACAGAAGTAACTTCCAAGGTGTCATTCTGGATGAACTGCATTGCTTATTCTCTGAAATATGTTCTTGCCTCGTTTGCCTCTATAAATTCTTCAGCCTTTTAGGAAGAGACAGGAATGCTCCAAGGAGAGCTCAAATCATGTGTGCAATACTGCCTTGCAAGATAGAAGCAAAACATGGTCCCATGATAGAAACACAGCCTTGCCCAGTCTTGTTTTTAAAGTGTAACTGAACGATTTAAGTGAGTTAATTTATTTTCGCTGTTGGGTATTTTCTGTATTCGGAGGTTATTGTTTTGAATATGGATCAGTTTTTGAAAATAGCAAAATCATGCAATTAGTTCATTTAGAGAAACTGTGTAACAGATGTCTCCTGGCGATATAAAATGGTAGGTTCTGCCTTTTCAAAGCCAGACGTGTCCACCAAACTGCAGTAAACCTTGATGTTTTACAAAGAAATGTAAATGCGGGGAGAGTCTCCAGCAAAAATGTTTATCTAAAAATGTCATTTTACAGAGTCTGTGCTGTGATACCAACATACTCTTCCATGAAGACATCAGGGAGGGGTCTTTATCAGTACACCCTGAAATTTGTACCACATCAGATGGTAGTGAGTGATGAATCTTTTGCTTTTGGAATTTTACAGATTGCTGCAACTAGAAACTATTTGTAGTCAACTGGAAACTATTTGTAATGGGCTAGCTTGATCATATCTGCTCTCTTTTCATTTTGAATGTGGCATGCAGACATGTATGTTAATGTGTGTCTGCATGTACATGGTGTGCAGGCTGGAAGGTGGTATTCAGTATCACTTTGACCACTCTTCCATCTTACCGTTTTGAGCCTGGGTCAAAACGTGTGGCACACTTTGATTTGGGGTTAGTGATTTTGTGGCATAAAGGGGACAGAAATCAATCCCAACTCATTCTGAAGATGGCGGATTTTTGTGAACTATTCTCGCTAATGAAGTTGGGGCCCAAAGACTCAAATGAACTATGCTTTGGGGGTTGGACTGGAAGTAAATCCACTCTTCCTTCTCATATGAGAAAGCATGGAAAGGTCTGTGATTGTATTGAGCAGAGCAGGAAGGAAGAAAAATAATAAAGTTCTACTGTAGAGAATCACACCCTGGCACTCTACCTCAAGCCTTGCTTTGAGATAGATCAAGTTTATAAGTGCCCCAGACTCCTAGTAGAAGCACCTACAGAGGCTATGGTAGAGGTATTTATTTATCCAGGATACAGATTCCTCTTCAAAGATAATGATCAGAATGTGCTCAAAGATAACTGGACACTGAGGGAAATAAGACAATATTATTAATCTATCATTGTCTAGCAGGTCGATAGACAAGAGCAGAAGTAGATCAACAGAGAAAGCAGATTTTGTAATTTTCAGGCCCACATGATAAAATGAGTCACTTCACTAAGTTGAATGTCATAACTATAAAGCTTGACTCTATAAGAAATTCACAATCATAAAAAGTGCTCTAGAAGAGACTTGGGGATTTAGGATCTCATAATGTAACTGAAACCTGCAAGCGCTCAGAAAGCACAGCGTCCCTGATTCTAAGTAGTAAAGCAGTTCTTGACAAGGTTAATAGCTTTGTATCAAGCCTCAAAGAATCAAGCCATAGCGTGCACCCCCTTAATTCTGTCTCCAGGACATTTATCTCAGTAAGCCAAGAGTGATGATTGCTCCCCACCCTTTCTTGCATAGCATGAACCCCAAAACACAAACCAACTGAGATCAGGTTGGTGGTTTCTGGCACATAAAAAGTGGTTATATGAGTAGCAGCTACTGCCGCTTTTTCCCATCCAGGTGGTGGGAAGACCACAATGTAGGTTTTCAAATCATACTTGGAATCTCAAAGAAAGACGGACGGAGACCAAGTTCCACATTCCCACCATAGGATGATTGTGGGTACCCATAGTTTTTGCTTGTTTCTTGAACATTTGTATCAGGTAGGGACATGTTTTCTAAGCATATGTGTGCATGTGTGCATTGTGAGTAATAGTTATGTGTACATTATTTGGGTTTATGTAGAATTGGTATATTATTGTGTATGTACATGAATGTGAACATAGTTGGTATGTGTATATATGTTGAGCATATACACAGTAGGTATTTATATATGTATATATCTGAATTTATGTAGAACTGGTATATGATTTTATATGCTCATGAATGTATACAGAGCTAGTGTGTGTATGTGTGTTGATGACAGTAGGTAGTTATGTCTGCCCAAATGACTTTATGTAGAACTGGCATATGATGGTGATGTTCATGAACGTTTAGCATAACTGGTGTGCTGCGAATGTCCACACGTACACGTGCGATGCTATTACGTTATAGTTTACATTTCTGAAACAAGACCTAGCTCTTCTGGTCAAAAGTCAGAACTTCCTCCTTTTCCAAGTTTTAGACTTAACTGTTGACAAGCACTTGTGACAAAGTTTCCATTATACCCATCCCCAGTACAATGAAAGGACAGAGATTTGGATAATTGGGATCAGTTTTTTCCAAGTTCATGAGAAATTCATTCCAATAAAAGTGATGCTTCTGTGGTCTCCTGATGATGTAATCTTCTGATTACAGAAGTCTGTGATTGGAATGAAGAAGAGAGACAGCTTGTATAGATGCTCTTAAGACCAGGCTTAAAGAATCATATTGTATGTGTGGTATGTATGGTACATGGTGGTGGTGTGTGTTCAAAGATGTATATATGTATGTATGTATGTGTTTTCTTTATAGGTGATGTCATGTGCAGTGTATAAATTTGTTCACAGCACTGTGCTTTTATATATGCATATATGTCTTGTATGTATATGTATTACATGTATACTGTGGTGTGACATGTGTTATATGTATAAACTTTGCATTCGTGTGATTGGCGTGCATGCATTTGTGCCCAATGGCTATGTGTGAGAGATGTAGTATGTTCTTATTTATTATATTGTAACGTATTGTGTAACAAATATATATATATCATATATATGTTATATTCCTTTGTGATGCATTAGGATATCATGACTTGTTCATGTTCAAATCCCCACTCACCAATTTTTTAAACTTTTAAATCATATTGTCTATATGATAAATGAAGCAGTAGATGTAAATTCCCCACTGTAAAATCATTATAAAAACCTATTTGTAAGTAAAATACAAAGCAGTGGGAGAATGAGTAATTTCAATAGCAGCTAGAAATTTTATAAGCAGGCTTTTGAAGCTTAGTTTGGCTTCCCCTTCAACAAAGAGAGCCTTTGTATATACTTACGTTTCCTAAACGGCATTCCTGCGCTGCTGGTCAGCAAGTGTCCGGCACATCATGGAACTCGGTAAATGTTTTTTGATTAGATGAATGGAGTCATTAGAGTAACTTGGCAATGACGGTCATAGAATAAGGTGAGAGGAAACTTAGCCTTGATCTTTGGCTGTACTGCTACTTAAACTGCTGCCTCAGAGTCTCGAACCTGTAGAATGAGAGCAAGAACACCACCTCTTGGAGACACGAGGTTGTAATGTACTAGTGCCGCCGTGGAGAGAAGAGCAAATGCAACATACATGCGGCCCTTACCATGATCGTGGCGGTGACTTCCATTTTGTACGAAACAGGAGTCTAAGGTATGAAGAAGGTGTTGCATATTCACATCACCCGTCTGATGATGCCTGTAAGAAATGATTGGGCTGGGACTGGGAAGGTGACTCACGCAAACACAGCATCCACATCGACATCAGGGCATGGTGAGGCATGCCTCGAATCCCGGAGCTGGTGGAAGCCAGGCTAGCCAAATTGGTGGCTTCGGGTTCAGTGAGAGAAGCCTGTCTCAAAAGGTCAGGCGTAAAGCAAGTGATGAGGTACCTTATGTTGACCTCGACATGTGCACGCAGAGAGAGGAAGAGAAGAGAAATGGCCGAGTTGGCTTGGGCATTTCTCCTTACTGTCTCTTTTACAGGGAATCTTTGCCGATTGGAAAATCGTGTTCCAGGGTCCAACAGTTTGCCGACCCTTCAGGCCTAAGATCTTTGAGCACAGGCTTCTGGCAAAAACCCTCTTTCTGATCGTTTCCTTCATTTCCCTTAATTCCAGTCACCTCCTGTGTGGAGCTCCCGGGTCACCCGGGAAGAAAATGGTTCTCATCTGTCGGGAGGGGTACCCATGACCCCAGCAATCCATCTTGCAGCCGTCACATGCTCTGGCCCTGGAGCAATAATTCATCCTTCTTGCTAGCTGGCTGCTGAGGAGTTGGCCCTGGCAGCCCCTGAGCTATGGGGTCCACGTGAGCACAGGAGCCTGATCTTGGGGGGGGGGTGCGGCAGCTCGGGGTGCAGGAAACCACCCTTCCCTTGGAGTCACATTGGCCTCTAGTGGCCCCAAGGCAGCTGACAGACGGCTCAATCATTTCCTCCGGACCAGCAGGCTCCCAACACCAGCTGGCTTTGACATTAGAGCTGACTGACAGAGACCCTGTCCTTGGCCATGCCCCCCCCAGACCAGCGAGAGTCTACTCCGACTCCTCCTTTAGTCTGCTGATTTACTGCCCCCCTTGGCCGCTTGTTGATCCATTATGCCTCTCCGTTTGCTCACAGGGCACCCTAGCAACCAGCCTTGAGTAATATATTTGGTTTATGATTTCCTTAGGAGCGAAGGAAGAAAAACATCCTAGCGGTGCACCTGTTGGATTTTAATGTGCGCAGGGTCTTTCAGTCAGGAAGGTACAGAAAGAAAGACCTGGCGAGCCCCATGGCCATATGGTGCTTCCATTACTCTATCAGGATACCAGCAGAAGCCGGATTAGGTCCCTTTGAAATAGATTGGTTATTTTATTTATAGCTCCATTTGGACTCACGGCCTGTAAGTCTGAATCTGGCCAGTACAACGATCACAGAGCATGATTCCAAATGGCCACCAGTGGGGAGAGTGCGATGGGGGCGGTACCCAGGTGTGGGTGGGTGGGGGGGCTGGACAGGCCCTTACCAAGGCTTAAGGGCAAGGATGTGACCGGGCTCCTGGCTGCCTCATGGACACAGGGACTGAGTCCACCAGAGAAAGAAGAGGAAGAAGATGGTGTAAGCCTGTGACCCCAACCTGCGTTGTCTTCTTTGGCTACATAATGAATTCAAGGCCAGTCTGGCACATCAGACTTTGGAAAGAAGGAAGGAAGGAAAGAAGGGAGAAAGGGAGGAAGAGAGGAAGGGAGAAAAGGAGTAGGAAGGGAGGAAGGGAGGAGGGAGAGAGAGAAGGCGAAAGGGAGGGAAGGAGGGAGAGAGGAAAAAGAAAAAGAAAGAAAGAAAAAGAAAGAAAGAGAAAAAGAAAGAAAGAAAGAAAGAAAGAAGGAAAGAAAGAAAAAAGGAAAGAAAGAAGGAAAGAAACAAAGGTCAATAAGAGACAATCGGCTGGTTTTGAAGGAAGAGCGAAATGCAGTCTTCCGGTTATCTTTCTAACTTCTTCTCCATCAAATTTCATGGAAGCTGTAGGGCTGCTTAAGCTAAAGCTTCTCTTGGAATTTCTCTTCTGGTCTGGACTGAACCGCTGAGGAGAGCCCACTGGTCCGGTCCCTCAGGGCACAGAGCGAGCTCACGCCAGACCAGGTGGCTCATGTGTGGACTTCAAGGGACACAGACACGTCCCCTCCTTCCCCATTCGCCTCTTCCTCTCCGAGTCTCAAACAGCGACAACTGGAAGAAAGGAAGAGGGTCTAGGTGAAGGCACGCCTACCCTGTGGCCCAATGCACTTGTAAATACATCATCGTTTCACAGGGTCAGGAGGCAGGACAGCCTTGGTACTCCAGGGCATCGTTGGGGAGTTCCAGGAAATGTGTCCTACTAGTATTTTGGGGTCTCTGTGTATTTGCAGAGCACACTTGAGGATCAATTGCACTACAATGGCCCCCCCAAGTAGAATCTCTACAATTCCACATCCTTCTAAGGAGGCCTTTACTCTTGCCCCATCTGGTAAGTCCAGAAAGGTGGGGGTAGTTTAATTTTTAACAAACTGCCATGCTTCTTGCAAGTCACATCCTAAGTCACTACAGCTCTTAGATTCCTCCACGATGTTGGATGTAGCAATATTTTAGAACAAAATCTCCCTAAGCGGGCCCTGCGGAGTCAGATAGAGTGAGACCAACCAAGTTTGTCTGTGGAAGGTCTTGTCCCACACAGCAGTTCCTGGCCCTGGCGATCGCCATCACCTGGTGCTGGTGCTTTGGATGTCTGTTGGAGTGTTGTTTCCTCTTTGGTAAAAATCGGGAGATTGGACAAGAACATCTGGAACAAGTTTCTCCAGCAGACCCTGGTGAGTGGTTTCATTTCTGAGTCACTCAAAGGAAAACAATTATTCTGTGACAAGTGTCTTCTGCTTACCTGAGTGCATGAAGTCACTGCTTTAGCATGAAATATTTCATGGAACCCTTTAGGGTCGAGATTAGTTCATAAGTGATTCTGGTTACCATCCTAACACACAGTACTAGTTATCCTAAAGTTTGCTAACAAGGTCCAGGTTCTCTAGAGAAATAGAGAGTCTCTAGGCTGCAGTCATTTGGAGAGTTGAAGAAGCTGGCTGAGGAAGCAGGAGGGAACATGAGTTTGCCAGCACAGCGCAAGAGAGCCAAGAGCTCTTCTGTCCTTTGATTCCTTTTATCTGGTCTGCTGCTGGGTAGTTCCATCCAGATTTCAGGGTTGGTCTTTGCATTGCAAATATCTTGCTGCAGATTATCTCTCCAGGTGATCTGACAACTAATCTGTTAGTTAATCTCAGGTGTTGTCAAATTGCCAACTAAGATTAGCTGCCACACAAGGACATGCTCATGAAAGTTTCCTTGGTCACAGTCAAGTCCATGTAGCTCCACAGCACAGCACAGCTAGGCTGGGATGAGGTTAGGTGTTTCTCTGGGTACAGTTAAGTCTTTCTTCCATGCTTTAGAGGGAAGGGCTTGGAAAGTGTCCTTTTGAAGTCCTAACTCCTTGTCCCCCCATAATGCCTGTAGGTGGTAATCATCACACCTGTACAGTCCACAAAATGCACGGCTGAATAGCTCCTGGGTCCTGGGAATGTCTCCCTCATTACCTGTGGGAAGGACTGGGAGGGACTGGGAGGGATCTCAGCTAATGGTAGATCCACAGGACTCACCTCCAGGAAACTGCTGATTGCTAAAGGTACATTCTTGGGAGACCTAGTCCTTGCAAGATTTCTTTTTTAACAATTTAATTAATTAATTAATTAATTAATGAGTGTGTGCGTATGTGTGCGCGCGCGTGCCTATCAGAAAGCATTTTTTGTCCCTGCGGATGACCAAGGGTGACTTCGGGACTCACCGTGGATTGCTTCTACCTCTTTGTTTTGTTTCGTTCTGGGATTTCCCAGGCTCCGCCTTCCAGAGTAGGAAATGCAGGCTACTGCCATATTCACCTGGCATTTTTACATGAGATCTGGGACCCGAACTCTGGGCCTTCTGCTTGCGAGGCAGAGTCTTAACCTCTGAGCCATCTCTTCAGCCCATTTGCCAGACTTCTTAAGCATTGCATTGACTTCTTAAACAGCGGTGATGGAAATGCAGCCTTAACCCAGAGGAAAGTTTGACATACACATTAAAGGATGCTCCAAGGATGGGGGGAGGAGGCACTGGGAGATAGGGAGGGAGGGGGGGAAGGAAGGGAAAAAGGGGGAAGGGAGCAAGGGGATCCAGGAAGGGGTGGAGGGAGGGAGGGAGGGGACGGGGTACCTATTAAGTTTGTATGAGCGGAAATAAAAAAAATTATGAATAAGTCAGGACCAAAAAAAAGAACTAATGCTGTTTATGTAATATCTAAATTGTTTGATAATATTACTTATGGGAGGACTGATCTTGTTAGATATGCTGCATTTTTAATTTGTGGGCAGTGTCTATAAATTTTTCTATTACAAATTATTTTCCACATATTTAAATGATTTGAGATTAAAGGATGATTTAAATGATTTGAGATTAAAGGATGACAGACAAAACAGTCTATCCCATTGTTCTTCTATTTATATAAATTTAAACCCATTTAAATGGATAATCACTTTCTCTGATAAAATAATTCAGAAGATAAAAAAAAATGCAGCCTTAGTTCTCAGCCTCACTGTCTGCATGCTGCCCAACTGCGACCCACAGTTACCTTGTAAAATTCAGTGAAGAATGCAAGAGGCCTTACTTGAGGCATCTGCCAGAGGCTGAAAGGAAAGACAACAGCCACTAGATCAGGAGAATGAGATGGAGACAGAGAGAGAGAGAGCGAGAGAAAGAGAGAGAGCGAGAGAAAGAGAGACTAGGGTACGCAAGCATAGCTAGAAAATGTTCAGATTCCTTATTGAGCTCAGGAGAAAACTCCTTCCATACCGTTCCACTTTGTGCTTTCCTGAGCTTGCAGGATAGGAGTCCACTCTTGCCTGTGCAAGCCTGTGGACTTCTGGGAAAGGTCAGCGCCATGGAGCTGCTGTGGTTACGTGTGCCAGGGCTTCCATAGCAACATGCTGCAGATGGAGTCGTTCAAGCAGAAATGCATCATTTGAGAGTTCTGACACCGGAAGTCTGAGATCAAGGGAGAAAGGGAGAGTATTTGGTTGATGATCCTAGAAGGGATGTAGTCCACTATGGCCGGAATCACATCGAAGAAGTCTTAACTGGAGGCAGAAGCAGAAGGGAGGTTCAGGTTACCACAATCATCATGGAGGCAGAGAGCAAGAGCAAACTGAGGAAGCAGGGCTGGGTTATCAAACTGCAAGACCCCTTCCTCTACCCGCCTACATTCCTTCCTCCAGCCAAGCTCCACCTCTCAACCACGCCACAACCTTCCCAACTATTGAGAGCGGCTAAGGATGTAAACACAGGAGGCTGTTGGAGCAACTCACATTCAAAGCATGACATATATCATTTCCCCAAGGAGCATTGCGGGAGAGAGGGCAGAACAGTCGCACAAACTGGAGGGTGGAGAGGACCACTGTGAACCTGTGTCTGGACACAACGTGGCTGTCAACCCACGAATGCACAGCAGCTGTGGCTGCCTGCAAAGACCTGCACAAAACACAGCTGTCAACCCTTCATCATAGATGGGCAAACGGCTCCTACATTTATTGGCAGTTAATGGTTGCCAGGGGAAGGGGACTCATTTTCTTTAGTGATGTAGCCACTGGTAGGTTGCCTGTGCTCCTAGCAGATAAGATAGCCTTCTTCTCACACTCACACAAGCAATTCTGATTAAACCGAGTCCCTCTCTCTCTCTCTCTCTCTCTCTCTCCTCTCCCCCCCCTCTCTCTCACACACACACACGCACGCACATATGCACACACAGAGACATAAAAGTAGGAGAGAGATGAGTTGGCAAGAAGGAGTCACAAGGAGTGGGGCGATAAGAGAAGGAAATGGGGTCAGTCCTCTCGTACTGCATTGTATATATATGAACTTAATCAAGAAGTTAAAAGGAGGGCCTTCATTTTGTGAGCTTTATCCCTATGGTTTATAAGCTTATTTTGTGCCAGTCTCTGCCTGAGAAGGCACTACAGTGGGGTCCTCATGCCAGCCTGGGCCTTTTGCTTCTATGGCAAGTGCTCTAACTGCTGAGGCATCTCCCTAGCTCGTAGTACAACATTTTGTTGAATGTATCCAATGTTTACAGAAAGGCAATTAGAATATTTATCACCTTTAAATATTTACCACTTATTTTTTGTGTTAGAAACATTGAAAAAATCCTCCCTTAGAGCTATTTTGTTCCTAAATGCTTGCTAATGACAGTCCTACTGTGCTAAGAAGCACTGAATGGATTCCACTTGTCTGACTGTATGTTGGTAACTGGCAACCAATTTCTTTCTATCCCCCTCTCCTTTACTCTCCCTAGCTTTCCACTCTGTTTTATTTTATTTATTTGAGAAAGAAAGAGGGGCACACACATGTATGATATAGACTTCCAGGGAATAGCCCAGGTCCCCAGGTTTGTAAGCAAGCACCTTACCCATTAATTGTCTCACTGACCCCCAATCTCCCCTTCTATGACATCAATTTTCTTTTTCTTTTCTTTTTTTATTATTTATTCAATTGTGCATGTATGCATTTGTGCGGGTGTATATGTGTATGTATGTATGTATGTATGCGTGTGTGTGTGTGTGTGTGTGTGTGTGTGTGTAGAATCACGGACGAATTCGGGAACCACCATGGACGCCTCCACCTCCTCCTTGTTTACTCTAGCCCGGGGATTCACAGGCTCCGCCCTACCAGGACCAGAAGCACAGGCCGCCCGCGCTTCCACCCCGCATATGAATCATCAATTTTCTTGTCTCCACATTTGATGAAGTTAGGTGGTACCTGTCTTACTGTGCCTGGCTTACTTCACCTAATGTAACCTCCTCTGGCTTATTAATTGGCTGCAAAAGACGGAATCTCATTCTTTAATAAAGCTGAATCATATTCCATTGTTCGCACCTGACATCTTCCTTTATCCACTGGTCAACATGTGGGTAAATTCCAAGCTCTGGCAAGCCTGAGTAGGTTCCCTTTGCTTCACTAGGCTTTGTTTCCTTTGACTGTATTCCGGCCAGTGTGTTGCTAGATCATGTGATTTGCACTTTAATGCTTTGCTTAACTTCCACGCTGCGGAAGTTCCCCTTTCTCCACTCCTTCATCTACGCTCATCTACACTCTTCTGACTGTGGCTTTTGCTTGCATCTCCCTGGTGATTAATAACACTGGACATTCATGTGTCTTTTTTTTGAGAAATGTCCCTAAAGATCATTTACCCATTTTTTTGTGCACACATAGATAAATGCACGCATATGTGCGAGTGTGTGTGTGTGTGTGTGTGTGTGCACTACTGGTTCAGAGAGGCCCTAGTCCGGGCTCCCAAATCCAGGAGGTCTGGCTACAGACAAGCCTGCACAAGGAACCATACAGGCAGAGGGATGGACAACCAATGGGAAGTGGCCATCTAACCTAGACACCTAGTAAATAGTCAAATGATTGGTGGCTGTTCCCCCCCCCCATAGCAGAGGGGTGGCCACACCTGATTGGACCCCCGACTCTATATAAGCCCAAACACTTCCTGAATAAAGCTGAGTTTGCAGCCAACTCGTGGTCTGCCTGCTGCTTCTTGCCTGACTCCTGGGGTCTGGGTGGTGACCCCATCGCCGGTTCACCCATTCGCCTGGAGCCCACGAGGCCCCCCTGCTGTTTCCCCTCTTCCTCCAGCTGGCCTGGCGGGAGATTCAGCAACGTGTGTGTGTGTGTGTGTGTGTGTGTGTGTGTGTATGTATGCCTGTCTGTGGAGACCCAAAATGGACATCAGGAATCATACTGGGTTGTTTTACCTCCTTATTGCTCTGGTCTGGGATTTCCCAGGCTCTGCCTTCTAAGGCTGGAAGTGCAGGTCACTTGTGGGATCTCAGGATCTGAACTCAGGTCCTTTTGCCTGGGAGACAAAGGCTTACTCCCGGAGCCATCTCCCCAGCTCCCATTTATCCATATTTCAAGTGGAATTTTATTTTTACTGTTCAACTGTCTGACTTCCTTATATATTTTAGACATTAATTCCTTGACAGGCACAAGTATATTTTCTCTTTCTGTAGGAGTTTCTTTACTGTTCTTTTGCTGTGCAGAAGCTTTCAAATTTAACTTAAAACATGTGAACATTATTATTTAGTCAATTAAGTCAATTAGTAAACTCTTTGTATTTAATCATAAAATTTCAATAATTGATTAAAAATCATACAAATGTGTAGTTCATGTGCTCACTAGATTAAATTTTTGTGCATACCCTAGGTTAAGTTAAATTAATTTGTGCATACCTAGGTTAGAGTAGATCTGGGCATTTCTCTTATTCAGAGAGAGAGAGAGAGAAAAAAAGAAGAATGCTGGTTTGCATACCTTTTAGCTTTATCAAGGCCTTTGCTGTGGACTTAGCTACACACTAGGCAACTCTAATTCGCCATTGTGGTATGTGTTCTAAAGAAGCAAAGATTCATGACCCGCCTTTGCAGAGGAAATCCTGATACAGGGTTTCTAAATTCCTAAGCTGTAGGGTGGGAGGAACTATTAGGTAATTTATACTCTAGATACAGAACATTAATCTCAGATAGCAGCAGGCTTAGTGAAACAGCGATCCTTTTTTTTTTCTTCATAAAGTGGGACTTAACTTATAATTTTCTTAGCAGGAGGATTAAGGAAGTGATGTACAGCCATCCAGTGATCTGTCTAGATGTGCAAAATACGCTCCATCTCTTAGATACAGGGCTACTCTGTGGATTTAAATTTAGTCTCTTTCACCTGAAGGGCGATTAGCAAAACTAATAGCACAGCTTAGGTGGAGGAGAGAAAAAAGCAGAGGGTAGAAAGCGCCGAGAGAGCAAAGACAAGAAGACTCCTCTGATTGTCAGCGACAGAATAAAGACCGAAGCCCAGAGCTAATTTATAGATCTGAATTTAGCCTTCAGTTGCAGGAAGGGGGGGGGCTCAGGAGACCACACGAGTCTTCAGTGCTCCAATCCATCAAGAAACAAGCAATTTAAACCCACCAAGCCAAGAGCCAACCAAGAAAACATTCGTCACTGGATCTTTAACGGAACACTAAGTTTGGGGCACTTGGCGAGGCTCAGGATTGCCAAGTGTGGGAAAAACACTTTGCCCTCCTGGAGTTTCCAGAGTAGTGCAGTGAATTTCAATCACATTGAAAGAGAAAAGCGTGAGGCTGGAAGTGTGATAAGTTCTTCCAAGGAAGGTTCCCGCAGGGTCGTGGTTGTGAATGTGAATTCCCTCCTCACAGACTCTTGGCATTGCATGACCAGCTGAAGGTAATGTTTGGGAGGTGGAGCCTTGCTGGGGGAAGGCATGTCATGGGGGGGGGCAGGCCTTGAGGTTGGGGGGCCTGGCCCTGCTTCCTTTTTGCTCTTGCTCTCTCTGGCCTTCAGAGGCTGCTGGGACCTGAGTCAGCCTCCTGTTTCTGCTTTCAGCCTTGCCTTCCGTTTGCAATTCTTGCCATAAACATAACGGACCGTATGCCTTCGGGAAGGGTAAGTCCAGCGAGTACCCTCAAGTTGTGCCTGAATGTTGTCTCAAGAAGTTACAGAGCCTGCACACCCTCTCATGCTGGAGGGTTCTGTTGGGGTCGTGGGGGCAGAGATGACTTCTGTCTGTTCTCAGCATGTTGTTCTCACTGCAGGATCAGGGGCTTGCTCTGATCTGTGTAAGAGTGTCTGTATGTAGTCGGCCCCTTCCCTCCAGTTTATCTTACTCTTCATTCCCCAGTCACAGTCTTTCATGGGACTTGATGATTGTCTATTATCTGGCATGGTGGCATTGTACTGATTGGAAATTACCAATTATCTGGCATGGCATATATGTGCTTATATTTCTTTCTCTTTCTTTTTCTTTCTTTCTTTCTTTCTTTCTTTCTTTCTCTCTCTCTCTCTTCTCTCTCTCTCTCTCTCTCTCTCTCTCCTTCTTCTTTCTTTCCTTCCCTCCCTCCCTCCCTCCTTCCCTCCCTCCCTCCCTCCTTCCCTCCCTCCCTCCCTCAACTAATGTCTTAGCTGTCCTGGCAGGATTTGAACTTATGATCCTCTGCCTCAGTTTTCTGAGTACCTGGAATCACAGACTACCATCCATCCATATATTTAGATATGTACATATATATTAAATTAACTTTTTTCATAAAAGTTTTTCTAGTATCCATACTATTTCATAGCTCTTAACATATTTATATTTAATTATGAGAGAGAGAGAGGGAGAGAAAAAGAGAGACGGGTAGAGATCAGAAAACAAGTTTTGGAAGTCGATTCTCTCCTTCTACCATGTGGGTAGGGCTCCAGAGATTGAGTTCGGGTTGCCATTTTGTGCAGTTGGCACCTTTGCCCTCTGTGTGCCTCTGGCTGGAGACCAAATATTTAAGCACCCGAGCCTGCAGGGGAGCATGTGATTTCCAAGCCACGAGCGTGTCCACCACATGGAGCCCTACCAGAGAGGCTAGACAGACCAGCTGTTGTCCAGGCATCTCTCAGACGAGCATTGGCTTCGATCAATCAGAGAAGCAGATCCACTGGGAAGCAACAAAGCGAGGGATTGATTATCAGGTTGGTCTATGCAGTTGCGATAGCTTTACCGGTGCTGTGGTCGATATCCAGCTGTGGCGTCTGTGTTAGGTGCTGGGTTGCAGTCGGCCTGGCCAGGCACTTGGGATGGAGGACGATGTGCTCTAGTGTGTCTGCATGTTGCTGATCACTTCATGACCAAAAAGCTTAGCGGAACCAGGTGGGTCTATTCTTGCTTATGATTCTTGGTTACATACAGTTCGTAGTTCTGCTTGGCAGGAGAGTTCTTACCAACACCATATGCCCAGGGATTGCTAAAGTGAGGCAAACCTCCCTTGTCACACTTTGAGTATGTCACAGTACTGGACCAGCTCTCTCTGTCACACTCACCTGCCCAGGGAACAGTGCCACCCCCTCTATTGGCTGGTTCTGCCCACATCCATCAGATAATCTGCCGCGGGCTTCCTTGAGGGCTTACCTTCACCATCGATTTTTCAGTGTGCCCAGAGCTCAGCTTCAGTTGTCAAGTTGGCATCTGTATCCAACTAGCACAGGCGGGAAGAACAAGGACAAAAGCTGGAATTTCTGGAAAGCTGAAAGCGAGGCAACTCTCTCGCCTTCTTCAAGCTTCTCGGGAGTTCAGTGACCGCAAGAGAAGCCGGAGCGACCGTTGTGGAGGCGAAGCACAGTTGACCCAGGGCGTGAGGAAGCTGAGGAAGGATGTGCTCTAGAGGGGCTGCAGCACTGGCTTCTCCTGGGAGACCCTCACTGTGGAGCCAAGGGGAGAAGCTGCTGGAGAGAAGCCAGCCGATGCTCAGCAGGATTACCAGGGCTGCCCAGCTCCCAGCGCCCTGCCCGGCCTTCTGCATCCCAAGCAGCAGCGTTCTTATGGGCGGCAACCGTCTTACTGATCTTAGTGACCAGTATATGGAGAAGAGGAATCTAGAGCAGTCATTGCGGGTCAGCCGTGGCCACCACGTGAATCCACAGCACAGGTTGCTTGTGTCACGGTCCTGTGGCAGCAACTTTTAACCATGGATGTCTCACACCTGAGCTGCTCTCAGAACCTACGTGGATGGTGTTGCATTGCTTGTCAGAGCACCTGGGCCTGGGCCAGCATCTTACCAGGGAAGGGAGAATTCTTGGCTCTTATTATTACTGTTTTTAAAAAGACATTGTGTATGGAGAGAAGACTCATGTACGCATGTGTGCTAGAGGACAACTTTGTGGAGTTGCTTCTCTCTTGACACCACAGTGTGGGGTCCAGGGATGGAACCTACATCATCAGGCTTGGCAGCAAGCGCCTTCTCCCACTGAGCCATCTTGCCAGCCCCTGCCTCTTGCCATTAAACTATTCCCCTACGTTTGCTGATCTTGTGCCTATTAAGTAGCATTTTATTTTAATTGAAGTTCATTTTTTAATCGTTGCTTGCATAAATCACCATATACTTGGCAATCATTAAGATCTCACATTTTTGGAATTGTCCATTCAGGCCCTGTATCCAATTTTCTATTGTGATATCTATATTTCAAGTATTGATCTTTATTATTATTATTATTATTTATTCAATTGTGCATGTGTGTGTGTGTATTTGTGTGTGTGTGTGTGTGTGTGTGTGTGTGTGTGTGTGTAGAACCACAGATGAATTCGGGAACCACCATGGACGCCTCCACCTCCTCCTTGTTTACTCTGCCCCAGGATTCATAGGCTCCGCCCTACCAGGACCAGAAACGCAGGCCGCCCCCGCTTCTGCTGGCGTCTATACGTGGGGTTTAGGATCTGAATTCAAGACCTTCCGCCTGCAAGGCAGAAACTTAACCCCTGAGCCACCTCTCCAGCCCCCAAGTATTGATCTTTTTATAATCGCTTATTTGTTTGTTTTCCAGAGTCGGAAGATTGAACCAGGCCCTCACGCATACCCCTCACGCATACCAGCTAAGCATTCTACCCCTGAGCTTTGCCCCCAACCCCATGAAGTCATTTTGGACCTTGTGAATTCTCTATGCATTGCTTTAGATGCTGAAAACCATCTTTTGCCCATTGTCATTTTGTGGTAAACTCAATTGTGGTTTTCTTTGTTAAATGGTTATTCTTAATTTTCTTATTATCAAATATGTCAAATTTCTGCCCAAGGATTTCTCTTTTCAGGCAATCATAGTTTCTTTAACTGTTCAATCTATGGCTGAGATTTCTATTTAATAGTATTGATCATGGGGGTACACATCTCCAGGGTTGGTGAGCACAAAATAAGAATAGTCAGAAAGAGGGATGCAATGATGTCGCGTCCCTTCTTAGTCTCTTTGGTGACCGGGAACAGCTGTGTTTCTTCCTTTCTTGCCTGCATGCCTTTGTTTGTTTTTGTGCATATTATTGCCCTGGCCTGCATCTCCAGACAACTTTTCATGTAAGTGTAGGGTCAGTCTGTCCCCATTAAGTGAGTTTTAACTACATGTAGGACTTTGAGCATGCCCTTTTTAACACAGAGGAAATTATCTTTCATTCCTAACTTTAGAGTAGCCACCGTGAATGGGTGCCAAGTGTTGTCAAATGCTGTCTCTGATTAAAATCCTATTTTTCTCAACGCATTGACATGGTGCATCCTGTTGCCTGTCAGATATGAAACCCACTTTATATTTCTACTGATTTCTTTCTTTTAGCATCTGGGTCTCATGATATCTCTGTACTTTAAAAACTCAGATTTCTTTCTTGTCAAGCTGAATCATAGAACTTGTTGTAAACTACAGCCCGAGTGTTTGTGTAGCGTGTAGTAAGTTGGGAAATGAAGGAATAAGGAAAGGGGGAGGTGGATGAGAGACTAGAGAAGAGGCGGGTGAAGGCGGATGGGTTAGCATTAATACTTGGTGACTGAGGGGACAATCTGTCACTCACTTCCCAGGGACAGCATCGGACTAAGCATCTTGATTGAAGTTTAGGGTTGGTTTCTGCAGTGACTCTTCAAAGAGATTATTTGTGCTTAATATGATGTAAATTGACTGTTTTCAAATGTGCTGCCAAAAACGCTTCTAAGTTAGGATAATTTCCAAAGGCACCAAATGTAAACTATAGCACAAAATTCATACAACTGCAACAAAAGTGTGTGCCTCTATGACATGATGGGAGTCCACGTGGGATCACAACTGACAGATGGAGTCAACTTAAAAACAAACACATATAAGTACGAGTATGAGTGTGTACACACATACACATACACATTCACAGAGGTAGAGAGAGAGATACAGTCTGAGACAGGAGATAGGAGAGAGACACAGAAAGGTTTTGAGCAGCAATTATCATTTGGTTGTATATCATAAGCACAGAAATGCATATTTATCTTAAGTCAGTCATGTTTACTCATGTGTATATATACATATAACTCTGTATATATACACAATTATGTCCAAAAGTATTTTTCTTTAATAAAGAGTGAATATATATTCTTTTCAACCTATATAGACCCTTATATAAATTGAATATCTCTTATGTTACAAATCTCAACCCTCCCTCAAATACCACATTTCAATAAACTCATGAGTAGTACAGAATGATAGCTAACTCTGCTTTCCCCATAGTCCTACTCCGTTTACCTATTTATTAAAAATTATTAAGCAAAAAGGAAATTGAAATGGAAATTACAAAATGTTCCAACTGAAAGAAAACAAATGGAGTTTTTAATACGTATAGGAATGAAGCCAAAATAATTCTTTGGGGGAATTTTATCCTCTGAAGGACATTTGCAAGGAGGAAAATAGCCAAGGAGCTAGGCATTCAGGAAAGTAGAAAAAGCAAACAATGAACAAAAGCAACCACAAACAATTGAGAAGCAATAATAAAGATGTGACATAAAAGGAAAAAGTGAAAACGAAAATAGAATTGATTGGTGATGGAATCAAAGAGAAAACCCAGGAAAAGTATGAGAACGATGAAAGAAAAGTTGTAAGTTAGATCAGAAAATAAATAAAAAAGAACCTACACAGATCTATATTCCAAAGAAGAAAAACAACCTCAAAATCTTTCCAAGAATAAAACAAATTCCATCAATGCATGGAAAGGGTTCAGATGAAATGAGCATTTGTGAGAAATGCAAACCATTAAAATTGGTCCAAGGAAAACCAGGAATCTTTGTAACTCTAATGACCTGAAAGGGAATCAGCTGCAGTCAACCTTCTTCACACACCAATGGAACAACGTGATTGTGTGTTTCACTGAAAATCCCAAGGAAATCTAAGTGTCAAAGAAATGATTCCAGCAGCATCAAAGATGGAGGCCTGTCCAATTATGTCAATGAGACCAATGTAACCATCAGCAAAGGAAGCAAAGTAGAAAAATGGAAGCAGAAACACAGCTGCAGTCTAGTTACAAGAGCTGCGTCTACTTACAAGAGCAGTCCAAACTCAGTCGTCAGTGCTGGGGTAAAACTCTGAGTGTAATTGTTAGGAAAAGAGAACTTAGCAGTATTTTAATAGAGTTATAAATTTTGAATGTCACGTTGTGAGCACGTAAGGTTTAATCTAGGGATATAAGCTTGTTTATTATATATATTATGCACATGCACACATGCACTTATGCACACGTGCTTGCTTGCATGTGCACGTGCACTGCACACATACACAAACATCTTGGTAACTGCAGGCCAGCTTCAGTCCTATAACAAAACTGTCTCCTACAGTCAAGGGCTGGACATGCATAGCTCAGTGGTAGAGAGAGAGCTTGCCGGCCTTGCACATAGAAGGCTCTGGATTCCACTCCTAGCACCGAAGAGAGAGAAAACAGTGATGCGGGATAGAAATATTTGAGAAGAAATGATGGGGTTCTTGTGACACACTGGAGCTGATGCTGCGGCGGGCCTCCCAGCACCCCCCTAACACCCCCCCAGCAGTCAGTACTCCTGTGGCCGTGCACACGGGTGGAGACTTGTCAGCTGATAACTCCTCACGAGCGCCCCCTTGGGTTAGTGCTCAACCAAAGCAGGCTGCCTCTCCAAGGCCGGGCTCTCTTTCTAGATGTGACTCACACACGAACACCAGCTGAAGCGAAGACAGAAGTCCTGGGCCCTTTGCCGAAATCCTTTGCCCCAATTCTGTAACCTTTCAGGGCCATTTGAGGCCCCCTGCGGAGAGAGGGTTGCTTGCTGTAGCATCATCACAACCCTACCCCTGCCCCCCCGCAACATACACAACCCTGCTGACTGCTCTTGACCAGTAGGGATCAATCACAGACCTGCAGGAAAACCTCCACCCCTGATTCTGATTCCCCCCAAACTTGTAATCCCTGAGACGATCTCGTGATCTGATTTAGCTCATCCCAGTCAAGCAACGTGGTAATATTACAAGACGACCTGTACTCGCAATTACAAGACTTGAGAAGTGGGCAGAGGAGGGAAGATGAAGGGAGAACGGTCAGCAGGCATAAGGTTATAGCTGAGTAAGAACTTCCCAGAGCAGGACAAGTCTAAATGACAAATGATTAAATGTTACACAGTAGTAGAGACTATTCTGGGATTTTCTCAGCACGTAGACGTACTAACTTGTCTAAGGTGATGTGTATGCCAATATCCCAATCTGACAACTATACATTTCATACATATACTGAAACATCTCATTATACTTTATAAATATGTACAATTGTTATATACTGATTTAAAATCATATACATGACAGGTAATAAGAAGGGCATAACTAAGAAAGATGAACTCACTGACAAAAGTAAAATAGTGTGCCAAAATGACCAATGCCCCAGAGCATGATCAGCAGACAAAAATTAGAAGTTTGCCTGTAATGAAATGAAAGCAATTAAAGAGATGCAATTGATAAAATTCTCTCCCACATTAGCCTAACTGTAAAATAAACAGAACTAACAAAATACATGGACTTTTGCTGAGGTTATTATAACACTTGCTATTGAAAGATATTAGGAAGGGCCTGAGTGACTCAGGGACTAAGATCTTTGCCTCAAGCAACAGGATCTGAGTTCAGATCCCAAATCCCGCGTAAAAATGCTGATAGAAATGGTAGCAGCCCGCAATTCTGACCATGGAAGGTGGAGACTGGGAAACCCAGAGCAAAGCAATAGAAGATGATTACTGATGTCACCCTTGGGCTTCCACAGGCACACACACTCAAGTGCCATCTGATACACACACACACACACACACACACACACATACACACACACACAATAAATAGATAAGTAGATAAATAATGTTTTCAAAAGTAATTAAATAGCAAAAATGATAACAGGGTCACCTCTAATGACAGGTTGACATTGAAGAACAATTTGTAGTGGCTATAGCTTTAAAAAGTTACCATGGTCGAATTACTTGTAGATTAAAAGCTAATTTTAAGCAGAGAATCAGTAGAACTTACTTGAATTTCAAAATCCTGAGTCTAGGACAGAAAATTTAATATTTGTAGTAAATCAACAAACCCAGCACGGACCAGCACTTAGTAAAATTTGGTAAATTGTTGAAAGCGACAATTGGCTTAATAACTAAATCCCTAGACAGTTGAGTAAGCAGGTGGGCAGAGAGGTTCTAAAATCAAGGTTGGTCTTGGGTGGTACTGGGAGAAGGTTCTGTTTTGTTTCTTAAAGTGAGCAAGTTTTCCACATATGCTGCCTTGGGAACAGATGGACTAGCAGTGAGAATCTTACTATCCTAACCCATTACTGCAATGAACCTCAGCAATTTATAGCTGAATAAGAACTTAGGAGGAAATGAGCTTAATGAATAATCACAATTCTAGAGAACAGTCCGTCGAGGAGGGCAAGTCATGGTGGCTTCTGCTGAAGCAGCCGGTCCCATCACATTCTCCAGAATCTTACACGCTGGGTGCTGTAAGCAAAGGTATGGATTGACAGGGACGGTATGGGATGGTTTGCGTTGCCATGGAGACATGAGGGGAAGACCCACTGATCTGGGATACTGAGTGGTGTTGCCATCGCCTGCACGGTTGCTGATAAATGGCTTAGGAACAAGGGATTTATTTTCTTACAATAGTCCATTACAGTTCTCAGTCCAGCGTGATGGGAGAGCTCACACCAACATCAGGGCTGAGGGAACTGGCCACATTATCTCTACATAACGGCTGAGAGAGGGACGATCCTTATTTGCCAGAACAGCATGTCTAGCCAAGTGTACACAGGATGCCAACTTTCTCATCCAGCTCTCTGTATTTTATTCCAGGGCCTTCCCCATTGGCTAGACAATCTCCTGCAGGTTTGCTGTGGGCTTAACTCAACCATTAATTCTCTAAAATGTGCCCAGAGCTCACACCCTCAACTGTCAAGTTGACATCTGTGTGTAACTATGACAAGCCATGTCATTTTGCCGAGCCTTTGATCATAGAAGTGACCTTTCTCCACTTGGGGGAAGCAGCCATTCTCTTGCATTGCTTCAGGACACCAGACTGACACCCTGAGGCAGATGTCTCTCATTAAAATGCTGTTTTAGACACCGCAACTTTGCTTTATTTTGAGATGTAGTCTCCTGGAGTCCACGCTGGCCTCTAATACCCTATATGGCCGAGGATGACGTTGGAGGTCTCATCTTCCTGCCTCTACCTCTCAAGTACCGGCATGACATGCGTGCACTACCATGTCAGTTTATGGGGTTCCGGAGACCATGACCAAGGTTTTGCATTTATTGGGTAAGCTCTCTCCCACTGAGCTACGTGCCCAGCCTGTCTTTGCTTCTTGACCTGTCTAGTCAGACTCAGTGCCTAGAAGAACCCTACTAGTGAGGTTAAAGGCTGAGGTACATTAGACATCCATAGAGGTCCTTCACTTTTTCAACCGGTAGAGATGGGAATCTGGGGGTAGGTAGGCATGGATGATAAGTGTGGGTCTCTAGAACTGTGTCCTTTATAAAAAGCTATAGCTGTTGGGTCCCTTGTTCTGTCTTCACATGCCCAGAGCAAAGGCCATCCCAGGACACTGGGAGAGGACAGCTGTCTGAAAGAGCAAAGAAGAGAGCCTTTTGCAGGGGCCAGTCCTGCTACGAGCTTGATCTTAGACTTCTTGCTTCCAGGGCTGTGAGAAAACAAGTGTTTAGTGTCAAAGTCACACACTGCAGTCCTTTGGTGCTCTGCTTTGGCAGTCTGAGTTTAGAAGCACAGGTAGCATAAGGAAACATTTAGAAAAGTTTGCCGGTTTACCAAGCCATTTATGGTGTGCCACTTAAAACTTCATTTATTTTCCCTATTATTTCCAATGCCCTCTTTGTGAGCCATCTTTGCCTTGAACAACTGGATGGCCAGCTTGGGAAGGTATTTTCTTCCATAGTAATCAGGGGATGCCCTCGTTGTAAACTCTTATTTTAATGTGTGTATATGTGTACATATATTAATGTATGTGCACACATGTGTGGGGGCCACAGGCCAGCATCTGGAGTCTTCTTCAATCATGCTTCCCATTATTTTTTTTAGGTAGGGTCTCTCGCTGAACATGGAGTTTACTGTTGCAGCTACACTGGCCAATCAGAGAGCTTCACCCATCTTAAGATTCCAGCAAGATAATCTGTTTCATCTGTTATATAAACTGGCTATTTGCTATCTCCTGTCCTTCCTGATTAAAGGGTAGTCGCCATGTACAGCTTGCACTGTCTATCCTACCAGCCTCTCTATGGTTAGATTGTCTTCTCGGAACAAGATAAATATCTGTCCTTAAACCACTTCCAATGTGTCATATAACGACCTATAAAATATGTAGATTTTTTTCCCTCTGCTGGAGAATAGGATTGGGTTAAAATAAAGACTGCGAGATCCAGAGAGACAGTTTGGTCAGTGAAATGCTTGCTGTGCAGCCGTGAATCCTTGATTCCAACCACAGAACCCACTTTAAAAGCCCTGGAATGGTACCGCTAGCGTGGGGAGGTGGAGGCAGGCAGATCCCTGGCCAGCCAGCCTTGCCACTGGGCGAGTCCCAGAGCAGACACGGACTCTCAGAGAACGAGACGAGTGGTCTCCTGAGAACACTTGAGCTTCTAGCCTTTGGCCTCCGCGTGAACATTCACAAGCATGTATCCACACTCCCACACATTCATGCCCCCCCACACTCACACACCTCTGCAAGTATACACACACATATCCATGTACACATAGGATATAGATTCTGATATAGAGGATAAGGTGGGAGAGGAGACTTTGCATTTCTAAGGAGTTCCCAGGATCATGGATCCCATTGTGATTTGAGTCCCCACGCATGTTTGTGGCCTTCTGTGGCCTCATGGATCCAGAGGAACTTGGCAGATTGTGCTCATGAGCCGAGAGCCTCTAATCATTACTTCCCAGTGCGTCTCAGCCCAGCTTCCATTAGAACCTCACCGGGAGGTTTAAACTTCTCTGCAGCCTGGCCTGCCCTGAAGGATTCTAATTTAACTAGTTTGGAACGGAGCCTGGCATGGGTAGGTTTTAAAGTTGAATGTGTCCCTCGGATTGCCAGCTGCTGGTTGTGACTTTTAACTCTTTGGAGACGGAGTTCTCTTATTATTCCTGGACCCATCTCCTGAGCTGGTTCGCTGGAGCCCTTTGTGATAAGTTGGCTGAATAAACCAACTCCTTGGTGGTAGCTCAGGCCAAGTCATGAGTATAAGAAACTTCCACATCTCTCAGGGTGGGCAGACAATCTTTTTTTAAAGATAAGTGGTGGTAGAAAGGACACATTTATGAGGTGACAAAGTCTAGGGTGAGTGTGTCGGGGCCCTGAATTAGCGAGTCAGCCAATTCTGGTGACATCTATGGTTCAGAGTGGGTGGTAAAGACCCCGCTGAGGATGTAGCCCTTTTAAAGTTACTGCAAGAAAAAAGTTTGGCCCAGTATATTTTGAGAAGTCCTCTTTATAGCTCTTTTGGCAATAGAAAATTTGAATTAGGAATTTATTGTTTAGTCTGCTTATATACATATATATTCATTTGTTTATTTGTGTGTGTGTGTGTGTGTGCACTGCGCGCCTGTCTCTCTGTCTGTGGAGACCCAATGTGACATCAGAAATCATCCTGGATAACTCTCCCTCCTACTGCTTTGCTCTGGAGTTTCCCAAGTTCCACCTTCCAAAGCCAGAAGACCAGGCCACCAGCATGTCTGTTTAGTATTTTTACATGGGATCTGGGACTGAACTCAGGTTCTTTTGCTTTCGAGGCCAAGGCTCTGCCCTATGAGCCATCTCTTCAGCACATATATATAATTTAAAATGTCCAAAGGGTATATATAACTAGTGTTGCCTGACCCAGGTCTATAGCCTGGGCCCCAACAAGCCAGATTTGACCACTGATCCTTGATTAAACCAAGTAAAAGAGCCAAATTAATAGTGAAAACAGGATAAAGAGATTCACTCAATGTGGCCAGTGGGAAGGACAGAGATCTAGTACCTAAGTCCTTCTGTGGAGTTCAAACCTGGGGTTGAGGTTTAAATAGACAGCAAGAGTGATGCACAACCAAAGCAATTCTGGGCCAGGTGTGGCCCCGCCTATCACTGACATACACCGCCTCTTCCTTATTCTGGAGACAAGCCCCCCTCAAGCTGGCATGAAGGGTCAGCCTTTTCTTCTCCTCAGATGAGATTCCTGGAGGTTCCCTGGGGAACCCTGTTTCCTAATAGTGCAGATGACCACTATATTTCCTTACAATATTTCCATCCTTGACAGACCATTACAGTACAGCTCCAAGGACCCTCACAGGCCAAGACACCCCAACAAAGAGCACCCTAACAGAAAGGCTGACCGGAAAGCTACCGAGTTCAGAAAAGTTTTATTTTAAAGAATAGACTCTTCGGTATTGCGAAAGTTAGGGCTTGACAGTGACCGAAGAAAGGAACAATGGCTGGAGAAGTCTGGAAGCACTAAAACAGGGGCAGGCAGTTGAAGGAGTATGTTGCATGGAAAGATCCAGAAGGACTGGCTCAGCCGTATCCAGGGACTAGAATGAGAATCGGGTCTGACGCAGTGAACACAGTTCATGCGAGTCTGCTCTTGATCTTCAGTTGTTCTTTTTAATCTCTGTGCATGTGTATGTGTGTGTGTGTGTGTGTGTGTGTGTGTGTGTGTGTTAGCATAAGAGTGCATATGTGTGTGAGGTCCAAGGTTGACAATAGGAACCATCCTCAATTCTCTTGAGCCTAGGGAATGTGGTTGTCTAGGTTTAGAAAAATGATGGGAAGATATTAGGAATTTGTTCTCAAGAGTTCATTCAATTTATAGTATGTGTGTGAGGCCGGGGGTACAGCTCAGTGGGAGAGCGCTTTCCTGCACATGAAAGACTAAGGCCCTGGGTTCAAATCCAGCTACTGAAGAGCAAATGCTGAATTTCACAAAAAAGACGGATGCAGTTTTCTTCTGGCATTCTCACGCACGGCCGGGTAAGAGGTCTGCTCACACCGCTTCAGGGGCTCCTGGGGGCGGCCACATTCCGAATGGGAGGACCTCAGCACGGGCACGTGGCACATGCCTAGCGTGTGGCGTTAAATCCCCAGTGGGATTTGATGCAGCCACCTGCCAGCAAACGCATGGGAATTTCTATGGCGACACCAAGGACCATGTTCTGCCGAGCGCACAAACAAACCCTATAATTAGCCCGATGTCACTTCAGGTCAGGTGCTGCTCCCGAGCGAGTCCGGCTGAAGTTCATACGGTCTCCCTGAGGAGTAAGGAAGAAGCGTAGGTGTGGAGGGCAGGCCGGGGACGTGGCCCTGGGCCAGCCAGCTCGCCCCGCTGTCTGCCCGCAGTGCTGTAGTCATGGGAGCCAGCCTGCATGGGGTTTTGCCTGCCTGTCTTCCAGGGCTTCCCAACAACTGCCCGTCTTGTCAGTGGAAGCTTCTGGAACAGATATGTGGACAGATTTTTTTGTTGTTGTTTGCAGTTGTTTTGTTTTTCCCTTTGCCTCATGCAGCAGTATTTCTGGGAGCTCCCCTTTCTTTTCCACCAGAACCTTCTTAGACGTGTGAGTTCTCTAGCGTTCTAGAATCGTGCTCCCATTCACTAGCGGCCATGGACTCAGAAGGAAAATGACGCAAGGCTGGATTTACCAACCATCATCATCTCCACAATGAAAAGGTCTCAGGCATTTCCACAAAGGAATTCCTTTGGTGGAGCATCTACCTGGAGCAGCAGGAAGCCACACCCTTGCCGGCAAATACCTGCTCTGCCTCCTGTTCTCTTACATGTGCTTGAGAATTTCAGATTTTACCCTTATGGAGTCTTTCTTTTAACATCAAGGAATGGACAATCTAGGCACATTGGAGAAAATCCCCTGACCAGCTAGGACCACTGATCTAGCTAGGACCCACTCTCCTGTGCTTCCCCCTTCAATTTAGAATAGTCACGCTTGTCACTGGCCTTTGAGATCAGCCTAGATGGTCTATCTGTTGTTTGTTTAGCTGTCCAAGAACCTGAATTTAAATCCCTTGTGCCCCTTAAAAGTGTTAGGTGGACAAGGTGGTGACTTACACTTCTGACTCTGGAAGTCAGAGTCTAGAAAATTCCAATGCAAAACAATAAGGAGGTAGAGCAAGCCAAGATGATTCTAGAGCTCACCCCTGCGCCTCCACAGACACACACACTCAAATGCCTTCTATGCACAGTCACGCCCACACCCACACATGCAAAAAAAAAAAAGAGCCGAGAGTGCTTGCCTCGCATACACAAAGCCCTGGGTTCAGTCCTCAGTACCCTGTAATCCAGGAGTACTGGCATGCGTCTGTGGTCTGTGGTCTCTGCATGTGAGATGTGGAGATGGGAGGAGGCTCAAACATTCAAGTTCATCCTTAGCTTCATGGCCTGGTCTGTGTGACCCCACATCTCGAGAAAGAGGAAAAGGAGAGAGAAGAGGAAGAGAGTAAGAAGAGTGGGAGAAAGAGGATATGGTGGAGGAGCAGGAGAAAGAGGAAGAAGTGGAGATAGAGAAGGAAGAAAGAAGAAATAGACCTTCTCATGTAGCTTAGAAAAACAAAACTCACAGAAACTGTGATCAATAACATTTTAAGGAAACAGTATTTTACACTCTTCCATTTTATTTATTTATTTATTTATTTATTTATTTATTTATTTATTTATTTATTTATTTATTTGTGTGTGTGTGTGCGTGTGTGTCAGAAGGCACTATACATCCCTGTGGAGGCCCAAATCATCTTGGATTGCTTCTACCTCTGTTTTGCTTTGATCTGGGATTTCCCAGGCTCTGCTTACCAGATCTGGAAGTGTGGACACCTGGCATTTTCACATGGGACCTAGGATCCAAACTCTGGTCCTTCTGCTCGCTAGGCAGTGTCTTAACACCTAAACCTCTCTCTTTGCTAGTTACAGCACCTACTATCTGAAGTAGGTTGCAGGAAAGTTATAGATGTTCTTTTTATTGCACTTTTGAGCTTTAATAGAAAAGAAATAATTTCATATTATTTTCGCATGAAGAAAATTTCTTAGGTAATATGCAACTTTTCAAGTTATAAAACTATGTGAATAAATAAGAAGATTGAGGGGCTGGAGAGGTGGCTCAGGGGTTAAGCCTCCGCTTTGCAGGCGGAAGGTCCTGAGTTCAGATCCCAGATCCCACGTATAGATGCCAGGTGGAAGTGGGGGCGGCCTGTGCTTCTGGTCCTGGTAGGGCGGAGCCTGTGAATCCCGGGGCAGAAGGAGGTGGAGGCATCCATGGTGATTCGCGAATTCGTCCGTGGTTCTACACATACACAGACACACACAGAGACATATACACACGTGCACACATATACACGCACATGCGCACAGTTGAATAAATAATAATAAAAAAATTTTTAAAAAAAGAAGATTGAGAAAAACAGGCATGGGCCAATGAAATTGAGAAGTGTTTTGAATAATAAAGAGGTAAAACTTTAATATATTTTTGCAATTATTTGGAAAAATATTTCTTTAACCGTTTCCGTTGAGCAGTTCTTCTGTAATACAAGTAATTGCTTTCTAATGTGCTTACTGTGTGAATTCTGCTTTTTGTAAGCCAGGGACTAGTAAGGGGGAACAGATTATTAGGAAAGCGCTTGTGATGTGAAGGAATTTATAGTTTGGAGAAGTTACTTATTGAACTTGGAGTCAGCTATTTGAAATAGCATACCGAAATATAAACAAAACCAATAAAAATGCAAATTGAGGGAGATGGTAAATCTATTTTCAATATTGGTCTGCTCAGGATTGACAGAGCGAAGAAAATTGGATCATACTCAGATTTCTATGATATATTTTCCAACTCCAAAGCAGGCTTAGGGAAAAGGGCAATGTTGTCTTCTTTGAGACTGAAGAGTTTTAAACGGAGTTTCAGTGCATGTGAGAAGCCCCGTTACTTTCTGATGGTCAGTAATGTTTTCCGCAGACGTAGAAAGGGGAAGCCTGTGTGCCTTTGTATTTTTAGTCCCAAACAAAGGACAACTGTACATGAATGGGGAGATCATTAGCCCCCATTTCCCCTCAACAGAGCCTGTGAAGCACATCGTACCAATTTTACCAGTAAACACCAAAGAACACAATTAGCTACCTGTGGCTTCTTAACCATCTGGACTTTTAGCCTCTAGAACCAAAACATTGTTTTGGATCATCTCTTGCTTTCCGGGTGGTGCTATAGTGTCAGAATACCCAAGCGATGGACTGCTTCCCACCTAACAAAGTCAGGTTATTGCTCTTACCTGCATCGACTGGCTTATACCTAACCAGGTCAAATGAATTCTGAGCTGACCATGTTCTATTTTGTTTTGTTTTGTTTGTTTTGAGACAGGAATATTAGTTTGGGGGCTGGACACAGAGCTGAGATTCAGGCCCCATCTGCCTGATTATAAACCCCAGGATGCTAACTATATCACATTTTGCCAAAAACAGCCAAAGATAAGCAATAAATGCATCTATCCAATTTGCCACATGGCTCTGGTAGAGAAAGTGAAAATATGTAAGTTAGCAATATTCCTTAACCATGTTGCCATTGTTAGCAAAGTTGAGAAAAACTCCATTATAATAGAGAATCTCAATTTCAACAGATAATTGTATATTCAGAGTATTTGAGTTTGAGTCTTAACAAAAAAAAGCTAAAAATACTTGCACGTGCTTCATAAAGTGAAAGAATTTTAACCCTGGGCCGGCCACAGAGGTGCATACCTGAAACTTGCTTTCCAGGAAGACCTGCCTCCACCAAATCAAAACAAAGCAAGAATTTAAGCAAACACGAGAATTTAAATAAGAAAATACAAACAAATGTATCGTACGGGGCTTGGTGGACAATTCTCTATCCAGTCAGCTGTGATGGCTTGAGCGATGTAACCCTGAGAAAATGACACAATTTCTCAAGCCTCCATTTCCTCTCCTTTAAGACACAGAACCTGATACTTGATTTCATTCTTTTCTGTCGAAAAAAAAAAATGGAATAAAATATTGTGTGTGGAAACGGCTTGGCTGAGAGTGTGGCCTCAAAGTGTGGCAGCTTCTCCTGACATTCTAAGTTATTTGTCATAATCTAAGCTCGTTCCTATCAGAAAGGACAAGACTGCTGGAGTTCATAGAAAACTCTCCTAACTTCTCTCAGATTCAAGAAAGCAGCACCTTCTCTTCCTCTATTACTACTGCCCCCTGCTGACCAGGGAGGAAAAGACTAGCCGGCGGGGATGAAACTTTAGCTTTGTTCCTCTGCCTCTTCTCTCTGCCAGGGTCTTGCGTTTCTTTAAATCTTAGAGCTGAATAACTCTGCGCTCCTATAAAAAGATGTGAGAGCATGAATATGATCATTGCTGTAAACTTTTATGGTTATGTATGAACTCCATGTTAAAATAAAAGCCCATGATGAAATTCCTCTGGATAAATAATTAGTTACATCGAGAGACAAATGGTGGGGGCAGCCCCCCTTTTTTTCTTTTTGACTTTTCAGCACAGACAGATGGTTTACACATATCTCCAGCATCCAGTGCTTTCGGAGGAGCATTATATAATCTCAGTGCAGTCACCAAATGAAATAAGAAATTCCTTGCTTGGCAGACAGACTTTGCAGATTGAGTTCATAAACTTTAAGACTGCTCCCAAGTCCAAAATCAGAGACAACCTGCTCCAAGTCCATTTCCCATTTGCACTTAATTAGGGAGTGTGTTTTGGAGGTCAGCGAAAACCAGTAGAGTGTGTTTTCATAATAACCGTCCTCACAATAAAATTATTTGGGAGGCAGCCGTCCAACTTTTTTTTTTTGGAATGAGGGCAAGAAAATGAGGGACAGGGAGCAAAGTTATTGGATACCTTATCTGGAACTGCCCAAAAAACGCTGTCTGGGATCCAAAGAACACACAGTACCTTCTGGATCAGGGGAAGACAGCCAAGTGCTTTTATACTCTCAACAATTTTCTAAACGGTGCAATTTTGCTTTCTTGCTAAACAACTCAATGAACTGGTCTTGTGGATTCCAAATACTGGAGAACCAAAGCCATCTCACAGTGTTCATGGTGATTGTGTCATTCTTAACAGAAGGGAGGCGGCGAGGGTGAGACAACAGAGAGAAGCCCGAGTATAAGGTTTAGTGAATGGTTAGAGCTGGAACAGGTCACCACTTACTGGTCCGCGCTTGCGCATGCCTGGGGTTCTCTAGGGCAGCACAGAGAATTCAAAGGCACTAAGATCATTAGCGCGACAGAAAAGTGCGTTTGCAAGTTTCCTTGCTCTAAGATCTTTCAGAGTGCAAGTGTATCCTAAGTCACAAATCAATTAGAAGAAATAGTTTCCTTAGTAATTTATAAAATTAAATTCCGACAGGTTCTGCTCATTTTAGATATTTATTTATTTCCTTTTTCTTTTTCCATGTCCATGTGCATGTTCACTGGTGTACAAGTGTGTTCATATAAAAAACATCCTTGAGTGGGAGTGATGTAGCTCAAGCCAAGGACCTGAGTTCAGATCCCAAGATCCCATATAAAAATGCCAGGCAGAAATGGAAATGGCAGTGGCCTGTAATTTCGGCCCTGGAAGGCATAGTCTAGAAACCCCAAAGCAAAGCAAAAGGAGGTAGAACTATCTAGTTGGATTCCCAGTGTCACTCCTGGACTTCCACAGGCACAGATGAAGTATGTGCACGTGTGTGTGCACACGCGCTCACATACACACACACACACTAGACAGAGAGAGAGAATCACCTTCAAGCATTCTTCTTCTTCTTCTTTGAAGAAGGACTTCTAATCAAACCCAGAGCTCACCGATAGGGCTAGCCTACGAGCCAACATGCTCTGGTAATTCACCATCTCTGCCACAGCCACCTGACATTTCCTTGGATCTGGGGAGTCCAACTCTTGTCCTCCAGATTATGTAGAAAGCACTTGAACTGTTAAGCCACCTCCCCAGCCCTTATTTGCATTCCAATACTATTTTAATTGCTTCTAATTCCAGTTGGCTTTCATACTTCCCATCAAGCCAGGAGAACATGGCGGAGAGATATGCACAACTTTTGAATTGTGATTGTTTAGTTCTTATCATAGTATGAAACTGGTGGCTTCGATGCACTGAAACATTTTCAACCTCTTAATGCAGCATTTGTTTAACCTTGCTGTTTTTCTTGTGCACTCAATGCAAATATGCACACACAGGCATGCACACACACATGCATGCATAATGCACATAAGCACACTTGTGCATGACCTGAGGTACGATCATTGACACTATACCAGTGACACTACACAATCCATGAGGAATTGTTCCAAGGTGAAGTCTTGAGGCTTTTAAACCAAGTTCCCCTTACGGGCCGTTCCTACGGCAAGTGCCACTTGACTGACAGGGAGCCATGACTGACACATGACCATTGCTTCACAACGAGGAGACTGTATCTCTTCTTCAGTTTCTTAATTTGCAGGGGCGATGGTGACAACTCATTTAGAAGTCCACCCTTATGAGTCCCTGGGTAGTAACCAGAAGTTCAGCTCAGCTACGTTTTCAATGTCTCTGGACATTACCTGACTTTACATACATAACTTTGCAAAGCTGTGATATTTCAGACTGCTGTTGTGGGGTTTGTGCTGCCTGACAGGCGGCCCCTCCGATTCCCTCTAGGGTACTCATGCTTTTGTGCACAGTTGTCCCTTGGTCTATGGAGGACTGAGTCCACAGCACTCTCCTTCAAAAGAAAATTGTGGCTGTCTATTCAAAGTCCCCGTATAAATTGGTTTAACGTTTGCATAAAACCCATGTATAACCTTTTGTACACTACGATTCACATCTAGATTACTTTTAATGACTAAAACAATAATTTGATTTTTTTTTGAGACAAGGTTTTTCCTTTCAAAGCCCAGGGTGCCTTCTAACTCACAGCAATCCTCCTGCTTCAGCCTCTCAAGTGCTGAAATTATGGGCGTGAGCCCTCCATAACTGGCTTAAAGCAATGAAACGCCGTGGAAATATTTGTGCAAATGTGTTGTTTGGGGAATGAGGACAGGAATGAATCCAAGCAGGCTCACTGAGATGCATTTGCGTTGCAACGTACGCTTGTGTTTGACTGAAGATACGAGACAGGCAGACACAGAGGAGAACTCTGGTGCTGTCCTCGGTGTGGGTGGATGTATTAAGTCACTTCTGATGAATTAAAGATGGGAAAAAGATAGGACGGCCTCATGAAGACGGTTTACAGAATGACTGTGGCTTCTATCTCGGGTCCCCTCTCTCACTCTTTCGCTAACACTCTAGAGCATTGAGGCTTGACACAGTCCCAGGTGTGGATCCTCCCCTCGCGAGCTTGGAAATTGATGGAGGGAGCGGGTGCCTCATTGTGGCTTCTAAGAGACTTGGGGCCAAAATCCATGTTCAAAATCCTGACTTGCAGAAAATGTGAGATCAGTGTTTGTTGTCCTAAGTTTGGGGGGGGTCACTTGTGACCCAGTTACTGAAACTGAATACACACATTTCTTTTTTTCTTTGTGTCTTTTTGATATTAATTTTTATTGAGAATTTTTCATATACAAGTGAAACAAGTTTATGTTGTTGCCCTGATCTCTTCCCCTCCTACCTCCTTCTCTCCTACCTTTCCCTCCCCCTTTTCAATCCAACCATGTCCCGCCTGCCCTCCTGTCCCTCTGTGTGTGGGGGTCACAGGGCTTCCTTTGGGGTGCCCGTGTTAGCGAGGGAATCAGGTCTCTACGGTAGTGCATGTGGTTCTTCAGCTGGCAAGTCAGAAGTGAGGAGGTTTCTCTTCCCTGGTCCAGAACCTGCCCCAGAGAGTCTAGCCCAGCACAGTTGTTTCTCCTGAGATCCTCGCTAGTCCTTGGGGGGGGGGGTTGATACTTTGGCCACTGTGTAACCTGATGGAAGAAGGTCTCATTGCAGCGAACTCCTGGGTACAGTAGCCTGTCACAGCTGGAGTGTGTTGGCCAGAAGTACCTCCCCCCACTTCATGTGCTTCCAATCTTACTGCCCCCTCTTCTGCAAGGTTCCCTGAGCCTTGAGATAGGGAGAGATAGTTGAATATCACAGAGGAACAGGGATAAATCTGTGGAACCATGTCCTTTGGCGGGAATTCTAAGCCAGGTCTCCATCTGAAAAAGAAATGTTGGGGGTTATTTGCTGTGCTGTTGATGAACGCATTGTCTATCACGTATAAGTAATGACACCCACATTACATGAAATCGAAACCATATAATGAAAAGAAAGACTTTTGAACAGCAGACAAAAAGGAAATTATTTGAAGTACTTTTATTTTTTATTGAGTCTGATGACTTTTCACCGTATATATATTTTTAGAGCACATGCAAAGCTTTGGTTGCACAAAATCAAGTCAGACTTTCCTTGGTCACGTGCATTAAGTGAGGACTCAGTGAGAAGCGCCACACGACTTGTACTTCTGACCTTCATTTCTATCAATGACGTACAAGCCAAAGAGTTAACAGCCCAGCCTCAAGCAGCCTGCCATGAAATAGAGTACCTCAGGCAATTCTTTTCTTTCCAAAACATTTTTTTTCTATAGAAGATTGAACAATAAATGTCTCAGGGTCAGAAGGACACAGCTGACCAGAACTGAGAGCCGCAAAACCCGTCACAGCCCCTTTCGAACAATACCAAGTGTCCGCCCCTTGATTTCCTCTGAGGGACACAATACTTTTCCCTCCCCTCCCCTCTCTTTCTAAAATTGTTTTGGACCTTTGGGGGCTTCTATATCGAGACGAGGGAAACTGGACGCTTGTTTGTTCTTTCTCCTGAGTTTTTCCTGTGCTCTGCTCACAGCCATGCCTTCCCAGAAGGCTGTGACCCACATGGTCACCGGGCCTAGCAAACTGCCTTCTCTCTCCCAGAATCCACCGCTGCGTCTCTTTCCGTTCTCAGCACATCTCCATCTTCCAAGCCTTGCCAGAAAGCAGACTGGGTGACAAGGAGAAACGGGAGGGAAAAGGGAAACCCACAGAGTGCTATTCATGGGCTCTCCATTCATGGGATGCTCTGCTTAGTCGGGCAGTTTCTTCAATGGAGCAGGTTCCACCGGGGATTTATAATCTTGGAAATCTGCTGGGCTATAGAATCCTCTTTTCCGTCTAATACCAGGAATGTTCGAATACCTCGAAAATCTATAAAAGTAATATTGCATAGAGTCTTAATGAATAGAAAACACTATGGGCCACACATATCCAAATTGGGAAGACAGATGTAAATCTGACCCCCTGAGATTTCTTCGATGACCCTACGGCCAGCGTGTATTTTCTGTGCCCATGGAGAGTGGAAGGTGCTTGTCTCATGCAAGCTTCCTCTAGAACTATGCTGGGCCCATTGCTTTTCTCTGATAGTCTCTTGTGTATTGTGTGACAAGCTGTCATTATAGATGGTCTATTCATATTTCTTTCACCTACAGTATTACTATTCCCTTCCTGACTCATTTGAAGTTGAGGGGAACCTGGCTTAGATCTTTCTCCCTGCTCTGTATTCTTCCTTCCTGTCACATGGAAAAGTCAAACTGTCCCCAACATGTGCCCCCAATGGCCTCTCTACTCTTCAGTTCCGTCTAGTACCGTTTATCCATTCATTAGAGTTATATGGTACATTAAAGCTATTCTAAGCATAACTAGAAGTTCATCTTTTCTTCTGCACAGACTCATTATTTCTCTAGTCTCAACGTATCAGCTTGGATGCAAGGTCAATTGCAGGGCAGCTGGGACCCCTGAGACCCCTCCTATTGTCCTTACCATTCACCAATGGAAAACAATTGCTTCTTTTTCTTTCTTTTGTGTGTGTGTACGTGTGTGTACATGTGCATGTACGTGTATGTATGTGTGCACTAGAGTGCACGTAAGTGTGTCTATGGAGGCACAAGGGTAAAACATCTTGCATTGCTTTACCTCTTTATGGCTTTGGAATTTCCCAGGCTCTACCTCACAGGATCAGAATTACAAGTTACTGCCATGTCTACCTCACATTCTTTACCTGGGATTTGGGGATACGAATTCACATCTTTTGGCATGTGAAACAAAGACTCTAATCCCAGAACCATCTCTCCAACCCAACTGTTATTTTATTTTATTCTTTTAATAACTTAACCGAGAATGAAACAGTTATTTAATCTTTATGTATTTCACACAACATAGCCAATGTTAGTTTATTAAGGATTCAATGCTATTCTTTATTCCACTAAAAATGAGTCCTGTCTGTGGTCAAATCCTTCAGGCTCTCCGGGCATCCAGGCCAGTAGCTGGGAAGAAACAAAGAGCAGACATGGAAATCTCGTCTGCTTCCCACGGCTCCTCAATCCGAGCTTCCGCAACCCCTAGTTTGATTTCGGACCTGCGTGCTCTAGGCAAACGAAATCCACAGATGAGCCCCAAGTCTCAAGTTAGCCAAGGGGTTCGATCATTTCCTCTTCCACGGGGATGACTCAGAAGGCAAGTGGATGAGGAGATGAGCTCATTTCTCACTTCCTGCTCCGATGGACTCCACAGAGCTTTTATGAGCAATTACATGACTAAGGAGGAAAGAGGAGGAGGAGGAGAAGCCAAGGCCTTGGTCCACTCACAGCTGAGTAATGACCTCCAGTTCTTTTAAGCTGCTGTCATACCCAATAAGCTTGCGTCCAGCTTCCTCTCAGGCCCCATGGCTGGAAATTTCTGCCCACCCCAGTGAGCTCAAGGATGGAGCGGCCATGACTGCAGTGCAGACGATGCCTCGGGGAGCCATGCTCTTCGCATCCTGCATTCTGCTGGGAATGCATGTCCCCTGCGTGTCAAGACAGGATGGCCGTGTCCTGGGACGAGCGGTCACGTTTTCCTGTGATGATGACACTTCCACACGTGCCCGTTGGTTGTGGAGTAAACAGGCTTCATGGAAGATGATCAGCTTCTTTTTATTGCCTCGATCTCACTCAATGAAGTCAATACAAATTGTATACGATGCCTGTGTACTCGGCTCACTGAGTGTGCAAATAAAACCTTATTGGTACAGAATGAAGAATGGAGAAGAGCTTTCATATGAACACCCATCCTTCAGGCGGACAATACTAAGTTCACCTGGTCGGGAGATACTGTACTTTTCATATTAAAGTCTTACTTCTCTTGCTTTAGAATCTTCCAGAGAGGTCAAGACAGCAACTTGTTTCATAGCGATTATTTTATTTTATATTTCTTAATTGAAGGATTTAGATTTCTTTTTCTTTTTGTCTGTCGAGACGGGGCCGCACCATGCAGCCAAGGAGGCCCTCAAATTCTCTCAAGAACCATCCTCCTGCCTCAGCCACCTGCACATCCCCAGCTCTGGCTGGCGGCTGCCATCCTGAGGAAGACGTAGTTCACTGGTGACTCTCGTTTGCTTGGGCGCCTCTTTGTCGGCGGAACCCGGGAGTGGCTTGCGCGTCAACCCTTCCCCACAGAAATTGCAGCTGCCCAGGAGGAGGCCTGGAGAGCCGGGCAGCAACGTGGACTCACGTGCAAACTCCTCACATTCACATGTCCCGTCCCTGTAGGCCAACAAACCACGAAAGTCTATCTAGAGCACTGACTGGCATTTGGTAGCTTTGGGTATTTCAAACCATCTTTGCTTAGATCTATAATACCCCCTCCCTCCTCCCTCCCTCTCTTCTTCCTTCCCTCCCTCCCTCCCTCCTTCCCTTCCTCCCCCTCTCCTTCCCTCTGTCCCTTCCTCCCTCTCTCCTTCCCTCCTTTCCTTCTTTCTCTCCTTCCCTTCTTTCTCTCTTTCTCATTCTCTCTGTCTCTCTTCCTCTCTCCCCATCTCTTTCCTCCTTTACTCTTCCCCTGAGAAGGAACCATACCTGTGTACTCTATAAGCTTTTAGTTGCAAAGACTGAACAGTCTTCTGCCTTGCCTACCCCGTGGACTCCACATAGAGACCCAGAAGGTCAGTATAAGGCCCGACCTTCTGGGAAGTGCAATCTTTGGCATTAGCACAAGGCTCTGGAGTTGGCTGATGTCACCAGGTGTGAGTCCTTCCGGGTTTCCCAATTTAATGAAGACAAGATATATCTTCCATGACCAGGAGTCTTTGAATTTCTTTCCCCACACTACAGTCAATACCTTGGAAATTTCGACTTAGATTTCTGTGTCCAGGCCCTTTAACGCTCAGTAGAGGTTAAATAAGATGAACCAACTGTAGCCTAGATCTCTCTCTCTCTCTCTTTCTCTCTGTGTATGTGTGTGTGTAAAAGCAACTGTGTCCTAGATCTGAGAATGTGTGTGTCTGGGTGTGTGAAATTAAGAAAGCACACAGGTGCCTTTGATCCAAGCACTGCCTTCATTCAAACAACTAAAAAAAGGAATAATGACTCATTAACCAAACAAGTTCTAGAAAAAACTTAATACAGTCACAGTGACTTCCTCGCTCCTTCTAGATCACTGCTGCTTATATGAATAAAAACAACGCACTAAATAGAGACCTTCAGGGTCCCAGGGGACCAATGAATGCCCCGTGACTTCCTCCCTGGCCTCCATGAAAATAACTGCATTATAATGGTCTGGGATATTAATATCAGCTTTGGAAAAGTCAGGCAATGGCTCCACAGGGAAGACAGAGGCCTGAGCAAGAGCTGTGGAATGTGCAGTATTTGACCAGCTCAGAGGCCACATCTATGAGCCCAACACTCTGCTACACAAAGTGGGGGCCCCCAATGGGATGGTGGGTGAATTAGGGTAAAAAGGCCACCGGGTAGTTGATCTGTGACCTCAAATCCCAAAAAGATGTGGTTATTGGGTGTGTGTGGGGATGAGGGAGAGGCAGAAATGTTTGGGAAATTGGAAGTTCTCAGAAATGAAACCTTTCCCATAGCACTTTTCCCCCTCTCTTTCAATCTTGGTAGATGTCTACCCACCACAGAGGCAGGATGTTCTTGGGCGGCCTCTGTTTGTATTGGAGGGGGACCTGGAATGAGGAGAGGTGGGCACACCTCCCAGTGTTTCTGTGGTGTCATGGGTTTTCCCCTGGTACTAGAATGACAGCACAGGGCGGTGAGGGGGGCATACGAGCCACCGTCCTGGTAGCCCACCTCTGGGCTCCTTCAAATGCGGTTCTAGGGACTCCAGACAGATGGCCTCACTGTCAGCTCCCCCCAATCCTCCTAGAAAGAGTCAGTATTTTCCCTGGGGGTTACCAGAGGCTCTTCTCCAGTGCCTGCCAGAGGCCAGGAGAGAAGCCGGGGTGCATATTGCTGTCTGCAGTACTTTCACTGCATTCAAGGGTGGTCTTGGAACAAAGAATAAAGTCCCCCTGGGAACAGATGATATGGTGCAGTGGCTCAGCCCGAGGCCACACTCTGGGTATTTCCTGGTTGGTGGCTAAGGATTTGGCCAACCAGTCAGAGGCTTAGAAGGAATAATTGTGGAGAATGGACGATGCGAGCAGTCAGGCAAGATGAATGAACGTCTTAGGTTGAATTCCAAGTATGAGACTGTGCCTATCTTCGGGCTAACCAAAGACCCAACCCCGGGGAGGGCTTGGTATCATCAGGAGAACCTTTCCTGGACACAGCCACGGTGGCAGGGAGGAAGGGTGGTGTGCGTCTCTTACAGTGAATTCCTCTTCCAGGGACTAGCAAGGAGCAGAGCTAAGGCCCCGCGGGGCAGGAGCAGTAGCCAGGTCTAAGCAGCAGCATAGCACTGACTCGGCTCATGTCAGGAATTGAAGATGAGATAGATCGCACTATGGGCAGGAAGTAGTGTCAGAGCACACAGACAGACAGATTCTGGATGGAGTAAATAACACAGCTTTGCCTTGTCTCCGTTTGGGAGAAATGGTGAGTGCCTTTGGGGTTGCGGACGATGAGACGCCTGCATTGTACAGAAATACTTTTTTTAAAAGGATGACTACGTGTATATGAAAACGTAAGCTCCGACAGTCCCGACTATTCAAGCCCCAACATTCTTCTCCTTTGGGTGGAATCTCACGATGGCTGGGAGAACAGAACTCCATTTTCCACCATGGAATGACGAAGCCCCTCCTGGCTGCTTCCTGGACTCAGCATGTCCAGCTGGGCTGCCCTTGGGTGGTCATCTACTGGACAGTCCAGAGGCGTGACCCCGAGCTCCAGGGAGAGAAGCCGGAGACCGCAGGACTGAGCGTTACACAGCGAGGCCGCCGGCCGCAGGCTGGGAGCTAATGGCGGGATCCCAGCTGGGCTGCATTGTTTCCATGGCTTCTGAGTCATGTGGATCTGAGAGGCGTCCATCCTCCTCCACATAAACACCTTTCTGGCCCAAAGAGAGCCAGAGTCAGGTCCTGTGCTTCGTACCATGCTCAGCTCTCAGCAGCCTGACCCTGCCTATGAAGCGGTCAGATCCCTTCGAGGTTTGCTACAGCTCTCTGTGCTCTTTAACAAAGCTTGGGGCTCCCCTGGCTTTCCGCACAGCAGCCATCTAGCCTTCCTCTTTCAGTGTCCAAGAGCCTTGCTTTCTGGAGCATGCATATTTTTTCCTTAGGACAACTTTAGGAGACAATATGAGGAAATTATCATGACGAAGAAAGCCGGGACTTTGTCCTTGAAGTAAATCCCAGCTGTTACGCAGGGGCTGACCCGAGAAACGGTATGCCAGCCTGTTTCTAGTGTATCATGGGAAGTCACAGTTATCATCTGTCGCAGTTCACCTGCATGGTGGCTGATAAATCACCATCAAATGGCTTAAGGGAACTTATTTTCTTACTATAGTCCGGTTACAGTCTGTCCAGCTTGACAGGAGAGGATCCAGCCACACCATTTCTACATAGTGGCTGAGAGAGGGACCATCCTTAATTGCCAGACCAGCATGTCTGGCCAAGGGTACACAAAGATTCCAATTTTCTCAACCAGCTCTCTGTATTTTGTTCCAGGGCCTAGTTCCACCCACCGTGGGCTGGGCCTTTCCCGTCAGCTAGACAAACTCCTGCAGGTTTGCTTTGGGCGTAACTCAATCGCTAATTCTCCACAAATGTGCCCAGACCTCAAACCCTCAACTGTCAAGTTGACACCTGTGCTTAACTGTGACAGTAACTTACACTGTTACTTCTTAAACTGACAATAAATCCTAGTCTGTCCCCATCCGCTCCTTGTAAGACTGAAGAGTCTTAGATCGATCAGCTCCCAGATACTGTTCATTTGGACACATGGAAATTTCTATAGCTACAGATGTAGCTTTACAGCCTCTCAACAAGACGAAGAGCTCAGATCTCTTAAACTGACAAGACCCATAAATAAAACACAAAACGTTTTTTAGTGGACAAAGCTATAGCCCATTCATTTATATTTCTTAGTTCAAGTAGCATTCGTTGGGTATTCGCATACGCACTAGGGAGTATTTTAGCTATGTGAGATTTATTTGTGAATAATGTGAAATGCCTTGTACTTATTTAGGGGGCTGTGAGTCACATTTGGAAAAAACATATGTTATAAAAAGGATCAATGTCTTTGGGAATCATCCTGGATTGCGTCTATCTCCTTCTTGCTTAGCTCTGGGATTTCCCAGGTTCTGCCCACCAGGGCCAGAAGTACAGGCCGCTGCAGGTTTCCACCTGGTGTTTTTACGACAGACCTGGGACCAGGGCCTTCTGTGCCTTGGTCCTCCACAGGGATACCCAGTGCCATCTATCTCTCTCTCTCTCTCTCTCTCTCTCTCTCTCTCTCTCTCCAAAACACACACACACACACACACACACACACACAAAGATCAATGTCCAATGACGGTAGAACACCTGAAAGAAACAGAATGAGTCAAAAGCTTAGGAGATTTCTAAGTGAAATGAATAAGAGGCCAGTGTCTCTGCAAAGTGAAGGGAGAAAAATGTTGGCTGCAGGGGATCAGAACAGGCCATGGTTGTGGAAAGGCATTTGAGAATATTTAATTTGCTCATTTATTTGAGAGGTCTGAACTTGGGGAGAGAAACAGATGCACCCATGTCATGGTGCATGAGTAGAGGTCATGAGTAGAGGTCATGAGTAGAGGTCATGAGTAGAGGTCATGAGTAGAGGTCGGACGTCAGTTCTCTCCTTCCACCATGTGGGTTTCTGGAGCTAAAACTCAGGTCAGCAGGTTGGTGAACAGGTTTCTGACCCGCTGAGTTGCGGCGCCTTCCCTGAGTTGGAGGATTTTAAACCAGAAATAATTTTGACTTAACGTGATTTAAAAGTGACTGCTTTCTTGATTGTGCACAACACATGGAATTGTTTAAAGCAGAATTTAAGGGGCTGGAGAAATGGCTCAGGGGTTCAGATTCTGTCTTGTAAGCAGAAGGTCTTGAGTTCCAATCCCAGGTTGCATATGAAAAAAAAAAATACATCAGGCAGAAAGGGCTTCCGGCCTTGGTGGGTGGAGCCTGGGAAATCCCAGAGGGAAGCAAGAAAAAGGTAAAAACAATCCAGGATGATTCTCAAAGTCACCCTTGGTCCTCCACAGGGACACACAGTGCTCTCTGATACACACACACACACACACACAAAATAAATTAAATAAATTAATTAATTAAATATTTTAAAAAGTTCAAGAAAAAAATCACAGATTTTTAAGTGTGCTCATGTGATCTCCAAATGAATTTCCCGTGAACTGATTCCTCTATTAACATTAGCTACGTTTGTTGCTGGGCATGGGGTCGGTCGCATGCTCCTTTAATCACAGCACTTGGGAATCTGAGGCCGGAGGTTGGCTAGCTTCAGCTATGTACTGAGACCCCACCTCAAAAACAAAAATAGAGAAAACAAATTTTAATAAGCAAAGAAATTTTCTTAATTTTTCTTTCCTGTCGATTCCTAGCCCAAAAAAGTGACTGCTCTCATGATTGTTATCATAGTAATCTAGCTAGATTTGCTTTAGAATTTCACTTAAGTAGAATCCTATGATATTTTTTTACTCTCATGTGGCTGACTTTTTCAATTAAAAAATACTTTCTTTTTCCATTTTTATGTGCATTATGTATGGAGGTATACATGTGTATGCATGTTTGTGCGCGCGCGTGTGTGTGTGTGTGTGTGCGCGTGCACGTGTGCGCATGAAGGTGTGTGCATGTGGCCATTTATGGCTGACATCAGGAATCATCTTTGAGCACTCTCCCTCCTTATCCTTTTAAAATTATTATTTTATTATGTAATTTAAAATTATAATGGATTTTTGTTCCCATTACTCCACCTGTTCCCCCTCCTCCCACTGAGAGGTAATAATCCTGACAAGCTTCCCTCCCACGCTAATAGCCCTTCTTGTGTATATGTCCCTCGAGTCCAATGAGGGTCGTCTTTCCTTGCCTGTGCCTGGGTACCTGCTGTGACGTAGACGGTATAGCAGTAGGTGTACCCCTGATGCACGTGGGATGGTTTCTTGTGGCCAGCTTTGACCATCAGTGGTCACTCCCGAGGAGTGATCGGAATCTCTGTCTCATTTACTGTAAGGGTGCTGGCCCTATCTTGTGTAGGTTTCGGGTACGTGAACCTGGTTGTAGGACGTCCGTGGCTTGTTGCTTTGATGTCCAGAGGATGCTGCCTGCCAGGGCTCCTTCCCCAATCTGGTTCTCAGCTTCCTTCTGCCCCGTCCTCTCGGGTGTACACTGGCTTGACCTAGGGCCAGGGGTACTTTGAGTCTTCGGTTTATGTCTGAATACTCCTTGGTTGCTCACTTTCCGACCTTAGGACAGTTGTGGCTCTTATCTATGACCACCGTTGATTACGATGGATCTTCGCAGAAGCAGGCAGAGAGCTGCGTCCTTCCATCGGCTTAAAGAGAAGTGTTTGAAAAGTGTCATGTTGTCATGGTCACTTGGAGCCTGGGTCTCTAATTAAAACCGGCGTTCACTATTGACTTGCCTGCTATTCGGTCTGCTTTAGGGATTCCTAACCTGTCTTTTGGGGTTGGAATGACATCATTTGGGCCACCAGAGTTGCCCCAGTATTTTACATGGCATCTGGGGATCATGAATGGGGTCTTGTTTGCTTGTTTGTGAGCATTTAACCCCTGAGCCTTTCTCACCCTTAACAAAGGATTTCTAAGAGCGGTCGCTGCTCAGATTAGTGTTTCTATTCTTATTGTTGAATGTGTGCTCTCACACACGTCACTAATTTATCTGTTACACTGTTAATAGTTACTTGGATTACTTTCTTTGCTTTGTTTATTTTTAATTACTAATAAATCTTATTGCCACGTTTTTTCCAATAATATTCGTCCTCATTTCTTTTTGGTAAAACGTAGAACTGACATTTTTGGGACATAGGGTAAATGTACCTTTATGAGAAACTTCTAGGCCCACAGATCTGGGGCACGTGTGGCTGACTCTGCAGGTCTGGTAGTAAAAAGCTATAAACCCTTGTTGTGGTTTGAATGTGAGCTGCCTGTTGCATCCTTAGCTAATGGTAACATCGGAGAAGGCTGTGGCAGCTTTAGAGGTGGAGCCTTGCTGGAGGCAGGCATGTCACAGGGGTGCTAGCAGGCTGCTCGTGTGGTTTGCCCCAGATCATTTCCAAAGTATAGATTCTGTGGTCGAATTTTAATCTTTTGATTTCTTTTCTCCCAGAAATTTCCAAAGTCTCTAAAGGAGTTTTTTTTTTCCCACTTTCTTCACTTCCTTCCTCTCCTCATAATAAATGAGCAAAACCAAAGCAACATAAAAGTCCTCTTGTGACTGGACCTTACCTGACCTGCGCAGTGGCTGACATGCCAACGAGCCCCCCACAGACGAGCGCGGATCTCAGGGTTGATGGCTTCAGGCAGTAGGATCCTTAGAGGCAAGGGGTTAGACAGATACAACGGAGTTCCTACATTAGTGGGCAACCCAAGAGGAGTCCCCAAGACATGCCACAGAATATTGAACCCTCACTAGTGTAGACGACTCAGAGGAACTTCAGGGCCCATACAAGCTGAAGTTCTGGAGGGTGGGAGGGAAAAGACGGGAAACACCAAGAAGGGAGGGTAGGAGGAAAGAGGGGGAGGAAGAGAGGTGTGGGAAAGAGAGCAGGATGGAGGGGGATAGAAGGGGAGAGGGGAAGGAGGAGGGGAAGGAAGAAGGAGGGGGGCAAGGGTACCTACCCATTGAGCTATGAATAACTAGGTAAAAATAAAATTTAAACATATATTTATATATAAAAATTATATATGTAATTTACATAATAGCTGTGTGTAGCCTAAAGATGGGGAGAAGCAATGATATGCAAGATACTCCACACAAATCAGGGGCCAAAGTAATCATAATAGGACTTTGCATGACCTGCTCAATGACCAACATATCATTGAACCACCAAAGTCTAGCATGGATCACAGGCACTAGGATCCTTAGGGGCAAGGGATTAACAGCCACAACATGTTCCTATACTAAAGGGGAATACACAGAAAAAAAAAAAAAAGAGCTCTAGGCAATGCCACTGAGTCCTTACACCTCATCAGAGAGGAGGACCCAGAGGGAAGTTTGACATGCACACTAAAGGATGCTCCAGGGATGGGGGGGGGCACTGAGAGAAAGGGAGGGAGGGGGGAAAGGAAAGGGTGGGGAGGGAGCAAGGGGATCCAGGGAGGGGTGGAGGGAGGGAGTGAGGGGAATGGGGTACTTATCAACTTTGTATGAGTGGAAGAAATAAAAAATAAAATAAAAAATAGCTGTGTATAACTAGGTAAAAGATAATATTTATACATGTATTTTTATATAGATAAATAGATGTAATTTATATCTATCTATATAAAATCTTGTTGAATCCCTGTTGGCCATCAGGCTTCTCCTGACTCCTTGGTCTGGAACAAAAAGCATGGATTTCAGCTTTTAATTATGAAGGCAGAAAGCTTAGCTCCTCAAGTCAGACACTGCAGGACTCCAGGGGGCCTGGCCATCTACCTCTCTCTGCCCTGTCCACGGAGTCCTCCTGGTTATCCGATAGGGGGAGGGGTTTCCATCCGCATCTCCACATCCCTCCTTGTTAGGACAGAGGCAGAACACACCCAGGTAGCCCCGTAAGGAGGGATCTGAAGGACCTGTTCGCTCCCTTGTCTCTTTGCCTTCGCCTGTCCCCCACCCCCAGTCCCAGCCCCCGGGACAGTGTGGCTGTGTTGTAGGGCCGGGGAGAACCCCCGGAGCTCTCAGCAGGCCGGCTTTGATGCTTTCTTCAGACACACAGAGCAGACTGACAAATTGGCTTCCAAGTGAGAGGTCAGAGCTGAGAACCTAGAGTAAGAGCGCCACATGGATTCTCAATCACAGCACTGGGGCCGTGGGATGCTGTGTGCAGCTCCGGAGGAGGCGTCAGGGGGTTTTGGGGGGCTGCCCAAAGGAATCCTCTGCCAGCGGTTGGTTTATGACTCCGACTTGGGATCAGAGATGATAAAAATTCCTCGTGGTCCTTTGCGTGGGTGCACGTGCGCCCGCAGTGCACTCGCCATCCGGGCGGGTGGCTAGAGAGACACCTTGGGCCAAAGCAGCTCAGCCCTCTGCCCTGGCGTTGACCTCTGGAATGATCTAGGCGGGGTGAGGGGATCCTCAGAAGAGCTGCCCAGCATTGCAACAGCCCGCGGTGTGTAACTGTGGATTCAAGAGCTCTGCGGACAAGTTTCATTTCCAAGAGCTCCGTAACCTCCCCAAACTGTAGAGTGCAAATGGGGTTGCACCAGCCACCTGCAAAGGGGGAGGGGAAATTTTCTTGCAAAGTGGGCTTCCAGTCTGCAAAGCGCTTCTACACCCCAGGACGCAGTGGGAACAAGTGAGATAATTCCTCAGCCTCGCAGGTGGACCCTGGGACTTAAAGCGGTACAAAACAGCTTGTGGGTCCGACCCTCCCTATGCTTTATGTGCCCACGTCATGCTTTGAAGTTCTTCCTGCCTCGCATAATCAGGCAGGTGACGATGCAGTTCTATTGTAATGATGCGGTGCTTCACGCTGGGGTTTGTTTCCTGCGCTTTGCAGCAGCGCACCTGCGGAGGGCGTGGGCTCCCTCTGTTGGGTACTGGGCTGCAGAGTGCGCCCACACTCGGAACTGGGCCTGGGCACCCGCTGCATGCAGGCCTGGCAGGTGCTTCTCCTTTGGGGACCACTTGGGTAGAATATTTATAGCTCATTGTTCCCCTTTGTCCTCATCTTCCCAGGAAGTGACAAAAGAAACGAACTTAGCTAGGCTAGAAAATGCAGAGAAAGATGCTACAAAGAGACTGCAGAGTAGAGATTTAAGTGATTTGTTTGAAAAAATTCCTTCCTTCCTTCCTTCCTTCCTTCCTTCCTTCCTTCCTTCCTTCCTTCCTTCCTTCCTTCCTTCCTTCCTTCCTTCCTTCCTTCCTTCCTTCCTGCCTTCCTTCCCTTCTCCCTCCCTCCCTCCCTCCCTCCTTCTCTCCTTCCCTCCCTCCTTCCCTCCCTCCCTTTCTTTCTTTCTTCTTTCTCTTTTCTTTCTTCTTTCTTTCTTTTCTTTCTTCTTTCTTTCTTTCTTTCTTTCTTTCTTCTTCTTTCTTCTTTCTTTCTTTTGTTTCCTTCCTTCCTTTTTTCCTTCTCTCTCTCTCTCACTTTCTTTCTTGCTTTCTCTTTCTTTTCTTTTCAAGACAGGAGCCCAGCTTGGGCTCAAACTCGTGCCGCTCAGGCTATCCACAAGCTCCCTGTGTAGTTGAGGCGGACCTTGAACTTCTGATCCTTCTGTTTCTACCCACTAGGACGACAGACATCCACCACTTGGGCTGGTTTTACTGGGTGCTGGGGACTGAGCCTAGGATGTCATGCCTGTTAGACCAGCACTCTACCTGCTAAGCCACAGTCCCAGACCAGAAAGCATTTTTCAAAATTTGCATTGTGTTCATGCATGTGCTTTGCGTGTGGAGTGGACACGTGTGCTTGTCTGAGGCCTCAGGCATTGTTCTCTGGGTACTATCCATCTTGTTCCGTGAGATGGACATTCTCATTGCCCTGAGTTCTCTGGGTAGACTAGGCAGCTGGCCAGCAAGTCCCGGGATCCACCCGTCTGTCTCCCCAGAACCAAGGTTACAAAGGCATCATCACGCCTGGACTTCCATGTGAGCTGGGGAATCGAACTCAGGTCCTCTGGTCTGCGCTGCAAGCACCTACCCACTGAGCGGTCGGCTTTAGTCTCTAGGAAGCATGTGCTGATGAGTCAGGGTAGCAGCGACGGCCTGAGCTCCCGGCACTAGCAGCGGGGAGACAAGCAGCAGGTATCAGGACTGCTCTGCCAGGGATGCAAGCCAGTCCCTCTGATTGACTAGCCGTGTGACCCTCTCCTCCATTTAACTTCCTCTTCTTGGAAGAACTGCTACGAAGGTGGTAGTGGTCTGAGAAGTCTCAGAAGAACATCTAGTTTGCACGCGGGTTTCCTGGCAAGGGTCGCTCGTCATTCGTGGCCCAGCTCACTGGCCTTTGTACATCCCTCCCTCATGTGCTGCTCCCAGGTCTAAACCTTCTTTTCGCGCTGTGAAGAGCTGACACGGAATCAGAGCAGGAGAATTTATTCCTTTCTCGACGTGGGCAGTTGTGCTTTGACTGAATCCTAAGGTTCTGGGTCTATTGATTGATCTGTTCATTTAGCATTTTTCAGCAGTGGGTACTGAACCCAGAGCCACGGACGTGCTGAACAAGTGTGTTACCGGGAAGCTATCGTCCCAGCCCACTGTTAACACTTTCCTTTGCAATGGAGTCTCACCAACTTGGCAATAGCGTTCCAGAGGGCTGCGGAGTCAAAGGTTAAAGGTCAAAGGGCTCGGCTCTCATGTGGTGAGCTGCAATACTGATGACGGCCAAGCGCTAAGAGTCCTGGGAGCCAAGGCCTGCATGAAGAAAACGGGCATGCCACCGAGTGCCACATGCTGCTGCCAACACCTGCCTGCCAACACCTGCCTGCCGCCGCTGCTCGTGGCTGCCGAACGCTGAGGAAAATGGAGGCTGCCAGACACCAGCCCTGGAAGAGCTTCTCCTTGCTTATCAGAGACTTCCATCCAGGTTGCGGGAAGGAACCCCAGCTGGCTGACCCATCAAACTTAGGGTCACTCACATAATAAATGGGCATTAGAACTTGGCCGAGACTCGCTCGATTTGAAAGTTCGTTCTTCTTGACCTGGGAAATGGAATGAATGGACTGAATTAAATTTTGCTTTCTTTCTGAGACAGAATCTCGCTCTCTAGCTCAGGCTTGCGTTGGACTTGCGATCTTCCTACCTCGGCCTCCCAATTGTTGGAACTACAGATATGCACCACTATGCACAATTGAGGGTGATTTCTTTCCTCATTATTGCACATGCATGCACATATGTGTAGAGAATATGTGTGCTATTGGTGTGTGTGTATTTGCATGCGCATGGGCACATACACACATGTCACATGCAAGTCCGAGGATGACGTCAAGAATCGCCCTTGATCACTCTTCCCCCTTACCGTTTGGAACTTAGGCCTCTAAACCCAGGGCACGTCATGAGGACTCCTAGAGAAGCTAGCCAGCTTTCCCAGGGAAGTCCCAGGCTTTACCTAGTGAGGCTGGAATTGCAAACGGCTACCACAACCACCTGACATTTTATGAAGGATCTAGGGCAAACTCCGGTTCTTCTGCTTTCTTGGCAAGCACTTTAACTGCTGACTCCTCACCCTGCCCATTGAGGAAGACCTTAATGGATAGTGAAATGGAACTGAAAGTGGTTTAAATGTTACTGCAAGTTGCTTACAGCTTCACCATTTCCAGCCTTTTCTATGTTATCCTCTCTGTAACTGCCCCAAGGATAAAATTCTCTCCTCAACTGTGACACTGGCTTCAGGACTTGCTTCCTAGGCATCCATGTTTGGTGTAAATTGACTTACACTGCCTAGTATTCTGCTGGCAAGGGAACAGCAATGCCAATGCCAGGCTGTTGCCACAGCTCTGCGAAATAGAAACATCAGTCACTTCACTCGCTCCTCAGTCCAAAACATCCAGAGCTATTTTTATACTTTCAGAGCAAGGAGATAACTAAACAGTAGCCTGTTTATTGCTAAATTGTAGCACTAGGTTGCTTGAAGACAATGTCAGATTTAAAATATTTATGGTATTTGTTTGACTATCAGTTGATTTATTTGGGCCCCAGGCAATAGAGAATCCAGCATACAGGACTCAACTGTGGTCATCAGTTTACCAGAGAGATGAGTAACCTCCATCCCTCGTTCTAAGTTTTATGGCAGGTCTTTGAATAACCTCCACTCTTTAAGTTACATCCAAGAACTGCTTAGAAATGAAGAGTCCAGCAATGGAATCTCTGACTTACATTTGTTTGTCTTGGTAACAGCACATGGTGACTCCGTGTTCAAATCCCTCTCGCGTCAAGAGGGATGAGTGGCAGAGGCTGGATGTCGGTTTTCATTCATGGCTTGCGGGGTTTAGTCCTATGGCTTTACAATCACTTGTTCACACACACAGGAACCTTAAAAACCTTCTTGCCATTTAGAAATAAAAGTTGGCCATTCAATTGCAGTGCATCTGTTTTAAAACATTTGTCATTCTTTCAGTTCAAATATTTTAACCTATTCTGTCAATAAACCTTTCATATGTGGTTTTCAGACACAGAATTCCACTAGTATGCAATAGATTTAACCTCTGGGAGGAGCTCATTAATTCACAGTTTCAATCACTCTGCTGAAATTTGTGTATGTGGCAGGCCATGAATTGACTGGGTCATCACACCTTGGATTAGGCCATATGAAAATCATCTTTTAAGAAATGGAACAGATTAGAGGGAGCCACTATCCAGTGAGAAGTGTTTGGCATTGTTAAAATACTGTTAAAGTCAATGTGTCAACATTAAGTTTATTATGAGCGCCTTTTGTCCCGATTGTTTTTCCTGTAAATAAACTGAGATGTTGGGGGCATGGAGAGATTTGACTGCATCATCGACCACCAGTAGCGCCCCTGTCTGCCATGACTGAGGGCAAGCTGCCTGGCGGCCAGCTGGAAGGGTCTCGGGGCCGCGCCAGCTGTTTTGATTCCTCCAAAGACACGGCGGGGAAGCTGCAGGGCAAGCGCAGCTGCTGGCTGCCGAAGGACGACTCCAGCCTCTGAGATCACAGCCTGGCCATGGCCATTTCAAACAATTCGTGCTGGACCTTGTTGCCAGTCCTGGAGAAATTTAGACAATCCTGAAACCATTTCTGTGCAGACCAGAGAGGGCAGGGAATCACTTCCTTTTATGACTGGACAGAGGGTCTGACGCAAGAAGAATCATGATTGCCTTGAACACAGCCTTTCATTTGCATGAAGTTCTTTGGCAAACACTCCTTTTCTGACTCTTTAAAGCATAATGTTTGGCTCGATTCATGAGCCTGCCGGGGATGCCCTCCTGGACTGTCCAATTGGTACTCAACTAACCTTTCCCTCCATCCTTCCCTCCCTCCCTCCCTTCCTCCTTTCCTCCCTCCCTCCCTCCCTCCCTTCCTCCTTCCCTCCCTCCCTCCCTCCCTCTCTCACTCCCTCCTTCCCTTCCTTCCTCTCTCTCTTTCACTTGCTTTTCAAAATGGCCAGGAATACCAAGAAAAACCAACACAAACTAGGTACTGTCTTGGTGAGACACATCAATTGACTGGCAGAAGGTAAAATAGCTCTTTGAAGAGATGTGTTCTCAATGTAGGCTGTGTAAGATTTCCATTCAAATATCTGTTGAAAATTAGGTCATAACCCGGAATTACAAAACACATGAAAATGTTCTGCCACAAGCAGGAATCAGATTGAGAAAACAGAAGGATCTAGCCATAAAGATATCTAAGTAATAAGAGTATCTTTCAGAGATTATAAGATAAGTGTGCTTTATATGGTGAAAGAAATTAAAAATAAAAGATCCAAAATAAGCAGATAATGCATTATGAAAATAGTCAGATTTTAAGAAGATTTCTAGAAATTAAAAGGACATTTAAAATAAAATAAGTCCATTTAAGAGCAAATTGGATACAGCTTATTAGTAAGTTGAACAATAAATGTGAAGAAATTATCAAGGTGGCATGAGTTAAAATGAGTTAAAAAGAGTTAAAATTCGGGATTGGAAGTATAGTTCAGTGGTAGAGTGCTTGCCTAGTATGTGTGAGGCTCTGAGTTCAATCCTTAGTGCTGTAAGAAATTATAAACTAGAAAAGACATATGAGAAAAAAGATATTGAATAACATGTAGTGCAGAAAATATTTTAAGGGGCTGGAGAGATGGCTCAGGAGTTAATACTCTATCTCACAAGCAGAAGTTTCTGAGTTCCCACCTAAAAATGTCAGGCAAAAATGGCTGTGGCCTGCACTTTTGGCCCTGGTGGGCAGAGCTTGGGAAATCCCAGAGCAAAGCAAGGAGGAGGTAGAAGCAATCCAGGATGATTCCAGAAGTCATCCTTGGTCCTCCACAGGGACACACAGTGCCCTCTGATACATACATACACATGCGCGCACACACATACATATACACCCACACACATTAAAAAAGGAAAATATTTTAAAATGGAAAAGACAAGAATATTTCCTTATCAAAAACTATATTCAATATTTCAAACAGCAAATGAAAAATCTCATTTGAATACATCCTGGTAAAGCTTCAGGGAGCAACTTGGAGTCAGTTACAAAGACAAAAAGTGGTCACTCACCAAAATACAGCAATTAGATTGACAGCAGATTTTTTACAAGCATCAATAGAAGTCAAAACAAGATGGGATCACGTCTTCAAAATATGTTAAAAAAAAAGAAAGAAAGGAGTACTTTTGAGTTACAGGTATATATCCTGATAAATCTCTATCCAGTAGCGTGAGAATACATTTTAGGCATAGGTGTGATGGTACATGAGGGGTGTATGTGGAAGAGGCATAGCTCCAGGCCATAGATGGAATCACTGCAGAGCAGCATTCGAAGTTGATCTACACTTAGACCATGAGGGTCTAGGTAAAATCTATACCAAGAGCATTGGCAAGTATAAAATCAAGTAATATTTTATTAAGAGTTGGAATTTACCCTTAACTCTAAGGCAGAATTGTAATCAGAAAATTGGATTGCAGAAGGGGTTCTTCATTAGTTGTCTAATCCAAAGCAAACAGAAATGCAAGAAGTCTGTCCTGTTCAATTTATCTCACCTTCTTCTTATTGCTCAAATTCAAATTGCCTATACATGTACCTATATATCTATCCATGTATGTGTGTATATGTGAATGTATATGTATGATTGCATGTATGTATCTATGTATCTCTATCAATCTGTCATCTACCTTTAGTCTACCATCTATTCATCTATCATCATTGTCTCCTTACATCTATCCATCTATCATCATTGTCTATATATCTATGATCTGTCTACTCTCTAATTATCCACTTACCAAGCTATTATTTGTTTATGTTGCAAAAGGCAGCTGCAGTAAGCATATCTGCCCAGAGACACGGATGGGAAGGGGGCACACCTGTGCCAGTGCACAGAGCAGAGCTTGCCCTAGTTGCCCTGCAAGGGGTAGGTGAGTGGAGCCTTGCAGAAGAATGAGTGCAACTGGTTTTTGCCCAGCTGTAAGATCCACGGGACTGACTTGAGACGTCTGGGCAGGATTCAGATTCCAGCATGGATGTTATTACTGGCAGTGCTTATTGCCATGCTTACCATAGAGAGGTGCTCAGTGTGTGTGTGTGTGTGTGAATTAATGGATGGTAAAGTGATGGGATGGCTAAGGCATTGAGGGATTCCATGATTGTTTCGTGGACCTTTGTACATCTTAGGAGGTCTTTGTAAAGAGATGCTGCATTTCCTAGAGTTGGAAATCTTCCCAGTAAGATTTTCACCACAGCTGGACTACTTTGGGCAGAACATCTAAAAAAAAATACAGAGAGAGAGAGAAAGAGAGAGACGGAGACTATAAATGCTATAAAGGGCTGCTTCTCTCGGTGGAGTATCTCCCACAGACCACACGAGCAGAGGCAAATAGATTATTAAAGACTTTGGGCTCATCATGAAGGTCATAACCGACCTAAGAGCATTATAGCCAGTGTAGTTTCCAAAGGGCGGGGCCCTGTGACTCTTTCACCTCAATTCTGAGGCGCATCCACTTCTGTAGCGTCCAGCTGCAGCAGCGGCTGGATGAGGCTCAAGGAAAATGACTCACTTCATAATCCCTGCAGGCCAGAGACTGTGTGGTTCATTCAATTTCGAAGTCTTCTGGTATGCACGGAGTGCAGGTATGTGAAGGCACAAGGGCCATCATCTAAAAGAAGCTCCGTTACCTTCCAATGCTGTTAATTTCTCCAAAGTCATATCTGTTTGGCATCGGTGAACATCATGGGATGCAGTGCTGGGCTGAAGCCATTTCTCTGCCTAGTCATAGTTGGCTCACTCAGTCGTGAAAATGATGTTTGATGTTTGTAAGGGAAGGGAAGAAGGGAGAGAGGTTCAGAAGATATGAAATAGCCATTACAAGTTGATGTTGAAAAGCCACGTTAGTACATTTTGTTAAACATTTCGAAGCTTTTTAAACTTTGCCTCATCTTATTTTGGTGATAACGTTTTGCACAGACGTGGCTCTCAGATCACCGGGAGAGCTTCGGCCTGCGTAGTTGCTGTGTGAGTACACATGTACGGCCGGCGGGGCTGCTCCTACTGCTTCGGGGCAGGAATCCCTGATGTCGCAGCCCGTTGCCATCAGTGTCTTGTTCTCCTGCAGCATCATGGCCCCCAGCTCTTCATCCTGCTTGTCATATCCGCTGCGGTGTGGCTTTGTACCATTCCTCTGGAGAGCAGGAAGCTCTTCTCCGTCTCATTGACTCTGAGCTTGGCCAGGCAATGTGCTTAGGCAATTTTGAGACAAAGAGAATGGAGAGAGATGCTGGTGAGTTCCTGCCGATGTTTGTGTTCTCTTGGCCTGCTGTTAGAACACGTCTGATGAACTAACATAGGAAGGAATGTAAGATAAGAATCCAGTCACTTCTTCCGTGGGGAGTGCTAAGAAATAAGGAATGCAGGAAGTAAGTAGAAGGAAGGAAGTGATGAAGGCAGAAAGAAAGAAATAAGGAAGAAAAGGAGGAAGAGATTAATATTTTATTTTTATATTTATCGTGTGTATGCGTGTGTGTGTGTGTGTGTGTGTGTGTGTGTTCCATCAGAGTTGTCTCATGAGTTCCTAATTTATGATTTAATCAATCATGCATAAGAGCATCGTGGTTGCAGGCAGATGTAGGGACTAACGTAGCTACGCTGATCAGAGGAGTCTAGGAGAGGGGACCAGTGGAGCCGCTGCATGAACTGAGTGGAGCAATCAGCTCTGTGACAGCATGAAGGACAATAAGCCAAGTGTTGCAGTCGCCTGCATGGTTGCTGATAAATGACCATCAAACGGCTTAAGGGAACAAGGGGTTTATTTTATTACTGATAGTCTGCTTGCAATCTGTCCAACTTGATGGGAGACCATGCACCAATACCAGGCCGAGGGAACTGGCCACACTATTTCTACGTAATGGCTGAGAGAGGGACGATCCTTGGCCAGCCTGTCTGGCCAAGTGTACACCAGGATGCCAACTCTCTGTGTGTTTTATTCCAGGGCCTAACCTCACCCACCATGGGCTGGGCCTTCCCCATCAGCCAGACAATCTCCTGCAGGTTTGCTCTGGGCTTAGCTCAACCATTAATTCTCTACATATGTGCCCAGAGCTCAAACAAACCTTCAACTATCAAGTTGACACCTGTGCCCAACTATGACACCAAGTAAAAAGCAAGTGACCAAGAGCAAGACAGGGAAGGCACGTGAGTGTCAGCGACAGTAGCGCTAGGCTGCAGAGGGACAGGGACCAGCTTGTATCTCTCGTACTTCTGCGTCGCGTGCTTGGACAGATGCGTGAATGCCGTGGGCAGGTCCTTTGCTGAACAGAAACACCAGCATGGACCCTCACGGCATCTTTGTTGGCCCTAATACTTCCTGTTTGTCCAAATGGTCCTCTAAGCATACCATTCATTCATTCATTCATTCATTCACCACGATCTTTTCAGTGTCAGATTTAGAAGTCGTTGCTGTCGTCGTGAGATTACAAGTGGAATAATGCGAACAAGGTGAGAAGAATGGCTCAACTTCACACCGAGTCTTAACGGGACCAGATTCAAAAACAGGCAGGTGGGCTCCGCATCTGGGATTGATGTTGGAAAGTGGGTGGAGGGATGAGAACGAACCTAGGGCTTTTCACCTACAGGGAAAGTGCTTTACCACAGGCCAGAATCACCAGCCCTTGTGTGTTTGAGGCAAGGTCCCGGTTCATTGCTCAGGCTGGTCTTGAACTCGCTGCGTAGCCCAGGCTGGAATGGAATTCGTGACCCGCCTACACCAGCTTCCCTGATGCTGGACTTAGAGTTGTGCGCCACCACATCTGGCCAGTGATGCATCTTGGAAGAATCGGTCATAGTCATGCAAGAGCCACGCTGGGTTCCAGACAGGAGCCTGGGGAAGAGCTGCGCTTGTTTGCACAAGTGTCGAGAGAGATCTGAAGGGTCAGCTGGTGAGCTCTCAGCAATCTTCAGCTATTTCAACAAAATTCAAACCAAACATGGCTTTTCTTGTGGGGGTGTCCTTTGATCGAATTAGGGGAGCTCTTTTTATATTAGGAATATTAACTTGGTCATGAAATATAAGTTTCTAGCACGAATATGAAATTAAAAAATTCTGTGTATTTTTCAGTAGTGATACTTTAACTTTGTTAATTTTTTTTACACAACGCAGTATTTACATTTCTATGTAATGGAAATGAATTATATTTTCTTTTCTGGCATATTTAGGACTTCTCTGTCCCCAAATTACAGAATTATCCATCCATATTTTGCTAACATTTTTATGTTTATATCTTATTGCACTTTAAATGCCTGATTCATTTAGAATTCATATTAGAGTCAGGAGTGACTAGAGATGCAATTTAATATATTTTATAAATTACTAGCAGGCTGTCGCAAAATTATATAAAGCACAAGATTTTTTATTCTCATTGATTGGAAATCCTAACTTTTATGTATATACAATATACGTATAGTCTTGGTACAGGTTGAACATTCTGAGACATATAGTCACAGATGGAAAATTCCCAACCTGACCTTCAATGATGATGTGTCAGTCCAAACATATGCACTCTCAGAATATTGTAAAATATTGCATGGAATTTTACCTCCAGGCCATATGTCATGGGTGTGTAGGAAACAAACATGAATTCTGTATTTAGAATTGGATGTTATCCCCTAAATATGTCATTATGTAGATGAAAAAAAATCTCTCAAATGTGAAAAACACAGAAGTTCAAAAAAATGCTTCTGGTCTCAGGTTTAATATTTCAGAGGAGGGACACTGGTCCCCTAGTGGAGGATGCTCAACCTGTTCAAATTCTGTGGTCAGCTCTTAGTCTAGCCTTAAAACTAGTCTGCTACATTGTAGCAGTTTTATTGTTACTTTTTCATGAGTTTACCCACAGAGGTTATCTGCCTCTGGGTGGTACGCCATGAGATGGGGTGGGACTTTTAAAAGGTGGGATCCAGCGGGAGCTCTGTATATCAATAGGGCAGGGCGGCATCCTTGGATGGGATTAATGTCTGTCTTTTGGGGAGTGGAGGGCTGGATTAATTACCGTGAAAGATTGCTTTGTTTAGTGACAACAACCTGCATGCTTGGTTATTGTTCACACAATGAGGCCACGCTGTGTGTTTAGTGATTGTTTATAAACCACCTGGTATGTTTGGTGCTCATGTGTTCCCTTGGCTTGCTGTCATTTGTCATGAGCATGGGGCTCATGCCAACCAGATGGCTCAGCACCCCCCAAAACTGTAAGCCAAAATAAGCTTCTTTTCCTTATAAAGTGGTTGGTCTCAGGTATTTTATTATAGCAGCACAGAGCAGACTAAAATTATTAAGGATCCTCACCTCATTAATCTTGATTTTTTTTTCAGAATTTCCCTCCATAGACCCACTCATTCATTCTTTCAGCTACATTTTAGAATCACTGTCAACTGGAAAAGCTTCTCTTGACTTCTGACAGAGGTGGCAGAATCTGGTAAGCTTTGGAGATTTGTTTTGGGAGACACGATACCATCAGACTACGATGGTGACTGCAAGGAATCCTCTAGCTAGAAGTGTTACTGGAGCACGTAAGTTTCGTTGAGAGAATTTCTTTGTCTTGCATTATCTCTGCCTCCTTCCAAAATCAAAGAGTTCTGGGAAAAGAAAAAGAATTCTAGTCCTTTCTCTCAACTTTAAACTCTCTTCCTTTATCTTCTCTGTTACCCCCCCCTTTTTTTTTGCCAGAAATAGGAAGTTTCACCCACTGCTCCTAGTTCCCCAGAGGGGTCTGTTCATGGAAACCCCAGCTCGCCTCTCCCTGTGTGTAGTTCTCCACTCCATCCTGTGTGCTTCATCTATGAGCAAGGCCACGAGGCACATTTTCCAACCAGAAACAGATTTGCTGCTAATGTGACTCTATTCACTGCGCTGTCCCTAGGTTTATGGCTCTCTCGCTTGCAAATCTTGTTCCAATTGCAACTAGTATTTCATCAGATAGGGTAAAGAAACCTCGAGAAGGAACTGATGAGCCTCCGAGCCGACTTGGGCAGATGCTGTCAGATTGCGCTAACACCATTTGCCTTCTCAGCCCTTCTGAGTTGCAATATGTTCCCGAGGCCAAATTCTTCGGGGAGACATTACGGCTCTTTAGGGTCTTGAAATGTTCCGCTTCAGTACCAAAGGCCCTAGGGCGAGGATTTGAAATGAATGAAGTGGAGAAATTTTCACTTCCTTAAGCAAACATATAGCATTTCCTTCCATGTGTCAGAAATGAAAACACAAAATACAAACTAATTTGTCACGAATTTTTCTCCCCTTTTATAATTCCCTCTTTGGTCCTTTTTCAACCTAACAAGTCATATTTCCTCCTATTTCGTGTCAGGTTTATAGCTTTGCTGGTCACCGTTTCAATAACCGTGATGGATGATCTTCTGTTCCATAGATCATGTATGAGGGTTCGGCTTAAAAGTTTCTTTTTGTTCGCAGCTTGCTTTCTGTCACCTCTTGGAGCCCTCCTCTCCGCCGCGCATGCACTTTGTTATATGTGCGCCGAGCTTTGGGGAAAGCTCATATTCGGGGACCGAGGAAGCAGGGGAGGACGGCGGCCTTCTTGGGCTAGGCCGACCTCACTACGAAATGAGACGAATTGTCGTATTTATGACTTGGAGTAAGTCAATAATTTATTGGCGCTCACATGTGGAAGCGCATTAAGTCCTGGCATGTGGCTTCTACTTAGTTTTTCCCAAAAGTAGTAGTTTGCACCTTTATGTCCATCTTTTCTATTTTTTTCTTTCTCTCTCTCCCTTTCTCCCTCCATCTCTCTCTCTGTCTCTTTCCCTTCTACTTGTCTCCTATTCTCATTTTCCCCTCCCTTTCTTCCCTCCTCCTGAGCCCTGAGTAAATTGTGTAGGATTTGTAATGTTTATGTGGAACATAAAAGATAATTAAAGTCATTCAGCTGACTTCACGTTACTAAAATTATCATTCCCTTTACCAGCCCATTTCTACCCCTTTGCGTATCCATGCATATATACCACATGCATATTCATGCACATATGTGGCCACACGTGCATACTCACACGTGTATGCACATGCACACATATGCTGGCATGCACACCCTGAAAAACGTTATACAGCTGGGGAAATGCTGCTCTGATCTGGGGCCTGGAAATCAGATCCTGCCGGCTCCTCTGGAACGTGAGCCAGCTCAAGTTTTCTGGCTCTTCTACCTCTCTGTAAGTCACGGGGCTTGGGGAGGGTGCTGGCGGGAGGAAGCCCGTGGCAACCCAGACGTTCTGGGCAGAGCATTATCAAGACAAAAATTCAGAACGAGTCACTCTGCTCATCACAAAACATGGAAACCTCCGTTCAGTGAGCGGTTCTTGTTTCTAGGCCGTCAGCTCTCCTCTGCCTTCCCACGCAGCCCTCCCCCCCCCACCTGAAGTCTGTTTTTACAGAGACTCCAGCTTGCCAGGTGGGGTTTTAAATCTGGGACTTGTGTAGGAGTTTCCTTCTCTCGTCCCCTCCCCTCAATGTGTCCTGAAAGGTGTGTCTGTCGCCGGTGTTTCTAGCCCGGGGAGGTTCATGAAGGTGCAGGCATTAGCTCCGTGTGCACCCCATCCTGCCAGGCTCTTCTCCGTATCTAGGTCACAGTTGTTTGGACTGTCCTGTGGCTGACCACTGTCTTTGGCCTTCATCCTGGCTAGGGTTGGGCAGTGTGTTCTCTCAGGAGAGATGCCGTGGTGGGGAGGAAAAAAAATTTCAGGCAAGGCGGGTGTCCGCTGGCCGCTGCAGATTCCCCTGCCCTCCGTAGAGCAGTGTGCAAGGGTTGGAACAGTCATGCCCAGCCAGAGGGGACCTGGCATCGATGCTCCACACGCTGAGCTGAGCGTCACCATGGAAACCCGCTGGTCCTCTGTGACTGTTCTCTGTTCCACCCTCACCCTTCCCTGCAGCACAGAGCAGGGGTCCAAGTGCAGGGCCGGCCCCCAGGGGTCACCTGTGTCACCCCCTTCCTGTAGTCTCTTGAGACACCAGGGACTTTCCTTAGCCTTCTCTTCCTGCTCTGTGATTGGACAGTGCTGATGGTCTTTATGGTCACTTGGGTATGAGTTTTCTCATGACCACATGTTCCCTGACGCAGGGAACTATGTTGTTTTCTTCCATCTATGTGGGGAGAATATTCATCAGGAGCAATCATTTCCCACGAATGTTGGAAAGTTAAGGGACTCAGGGATACCGTCTGTCTCCGTAGAGCCCCGAGAAAAGCGAGATTTGGCCTCTGTCCAGAGCATTTGATCTGCATTAACCAGGGATAGATTTTTTGGGGCTCTATTTTTGGCTTGACGTTAGGTACAATCCCCCGGAAGGGTGACTCTGGCGAAGTTACTGATCATGTTAAAATCAGCGGATTGGATCCCATCCTGTGGCTGAAGAAGAAGGAATTATCGTAAAAGTTTCAGCTGTCGATGACTTTCTCCTTTGGAAGTGTCGTGGAGAGGTGAAAGCAGCCATCATGGAACCTGCCTTTATTTGAGCTGGAAACAAACAAGCAACCGGCTGAGGTCGGGTTTCCAACTCAGTCCTAAGCTGTGGTTTATGGGTTTGTTTTCACACTAAAAATTCACACAACTGTCTGTGGAATCTGGATTTACACCCAAATAGGACAAGTCTGAAGAAACAGGAATACTATTTTAGCCTTTGTATCCAAGCATCGCAGAGTCTGAGTATAGTAGGAATTAAATAAATATCTATTTTTTTTTTAAAAAGTAGAAGACTGATATGATGTTTCACTGGGCAAAGGTACTTACTGCTAAGTCTGAAGACCTGAGTTCAATACCAAGAACCCACGTGACTGAAGCAGAGAGTTGGTTTCAATAAGTTATCCTCTTATCACACACATACAAGCCACATGAGCTGCACACTCAACACGCGTGTGCACACACGCACACCAAATAAATACCAAAAATGTAGATAAACTTACTGGTCCATCTTTTTGTGGTAGGATACATGAAGTATCGAGTACATTCATCATGTCATGCACCATCTCTAGAACCTTCTCTCTTCCAGACTAAACCTTTACCTATTAGCAATGCCTCACCCCGCCCCTTCCAGCCACCTGCAACTACTTTTTGGCTACTGTTTTTGTTTAAAGGTCAAAGTTCTTTCCCCTTCATTGTTTGTTTGCTTGTTTGCTTATCTATTTATTGTGTGTGTGAGTGTGTCTTCTGAGGCCCAAAGATGACCTCCCGAATCATGAATCATCCTTGATTGCTCTACCTCCTTTTTGCTTCACTCTGAGATTTCCCAGGCTCTGCCTCATGGAGCAGGAAATGCAGGCCACAGGGTCTTTTACGTGGGATCGGGGTTCTGAACTCAGGTCCTTCTCCTTGCATGGCAGAGCCTTAACCTCTGAGCCATCTTTCCAGGGCTTTTCTGGGCACTTCTGAGAGTCTTCTCTGATATCTGTCCTCTTGCCCCCGGCTTATTTCAGCTCAGGGGATGTCTTTAGAGTCCATCTGTGTGGAACATAATATGCATCAGAATTTCCTTTCTTGTTAAATACTACATTTCATTTATCCATTTATCCTTTTGTTGTGTGTGTGTGTGTGTGTGTGTGTGTGTGTGTGTGTGTGTGCATAAGAAGGCACTTGAGTGTATTTGACTGCGGAGACCCAGCATGACATTAGGAATCATTCTTGATTGCTCTTTCATCTTATTGATTTGCTCTGGGGTTTCCTAGGTTCTGACTTCCTGAGCCTTAATTACCTTGTCATAATTACAGCTTGCCGCCATATCCACCTGACATTTTTTACATGGCATCTAAGGATTCAAACTCAGGTCCCTTCGCTTGTGAAGCAAAGGTTTAACAACCTTGTACCATCTCCTCTAACTCCATTTACTCTTTTAAAATATTTTATTTATTTGCTAGAGAGGATGGTGGGGCATACCATGATATATAGGTAGAGGTCAGAAGCCAACTTTCCTTCTATAACGTGGACTTCCAGAGATCAGACTCTCGTAGCCAGGTTTGGGAGCAGGCACCCTTGAATTATCTCACCAGCCCCCATTTACCCTTTGATAGTGGCTGAATGGATCGCTTCTACCTTCTTTTTTGCTTCTCTCTGGGATTTCCCAGGCTCCGCCCACCAGGGACAGAAGTGCAGGCCAGCCACAGATTCCATCTTTTTTTTTTTCTTTAATAGGACCTGAGATCTGAACTCAGGACCTTCTACTTGTGAGGCAGAGTCTTAACCCCTGAACCATTTCTCCAGCCCTGAAATACGTTTATTAAATTTTGTTGTTTGACTATTTTTGTTCTGAACCTCCTGATTTCACACATGGTTTTATTAGTTTGTGAACTGTTTCATACAGAATGGTCTCCTCGCTAATCTTCACCTCTGGGGATGAATTCTCCAAATCAGATTTATGTTCTTGTTTCTTCTGGTTTTGTTCCTGTTCCTCTGAGACAGGCCTTCCTATGTGACCCAGGCTGGCCTTAGGCATCTTCTTCCCCGTTCCTCCAGATTGCTGAGATTACCTCTTGCCCTGTCATTCTGGGAGCTCCGCCTTCATATTTTAGTTAAACTGACTCACCTCTCTGGCAATTTCACTGCAGAATTCTGCTTCCCAATGAGCAGATACGGCAGCGCACTCACCCCTGAGGTCTGCACGTCCTTCTGGCCATGACTAACCCTTCCAGCCTCTAAGCGCTTTGCCTGCAAGACACAGCTGTCTAGTCCATGCTGCCTTCACCTGCGCAAAGGTCTTCCCACGTCCACCTAACACAAGCTCTTCATTTCACGTGGTCTTCTTTCTTCTGTCCAGAGGTATGAATGGCATCATACTCTTTCAGCGTCCATATTTATTGGGGGAATGGCTTCAGATCAATCTTTTCTCACTCATTTGAGAACACATTTACTTTTATTTCATGAACTCTACTTCAACCAAAAGAAAAAAAAAAAGAAAGAAAAGAAAACCCAGTGCTCTGGTGCTGACTCAGCTGCACACAAAGCTTCATTTTTCTACCTGCTGGGTCGTACACGGATTTATTTTTTTTTATAAGGTGAACCACAGTTGCACTTAAATACTGGTGGAGGAATCTTGAAATCTCCTGGCAGTATCCTCTGGAAACTGAATCCATAAATTTTATGAGTATTAAATGTTTCTAATGGGAGTTGACAAATAGTTGAATGGGTGAACTTTTTTCTCCATACTTGGCAGCGAGCAGAGGGAAGGAAAAGTCCCCATTTCACAATGAGAAATGCATTCATGATCAAGTTCATTCATTTCAATGTTTGCGCCAACATAATTTAAAACCTTTTACAACTGTTGCTGAAATTACTGTGTGCTGTGGGGAAGTTGCAAAATTTTTATGGACCCCATAAACTTGTCATTGTAATACCATTATGGGATGTTGGGACAACACGGATGTTTGTTAACACCCCTATCACTGTTGCCAAACACAGAGAGGCGACAGCAACTTTGATTGGAGACAAATGTTGATCGGGGCAAGAACTCAAGCTTGTTTGATATCGAACAATCTCCCTGTTGTGTTTGGTTTCAAATTTAATTGGCTGTGCAATGAGGCGTGTTACCCATGTTGGCTATCATGGAGCAGATAAACACTGACAAGCAGAACATATAAATTAAACTATTGCTGAAATCATCTTGTACTATCTTCGGATACATTTCAAAACAATTTCCAGCCGAGTATATCTTTTTTTTTCACTTGATTTTGGCTCAAAAAATATGCCCAATGGCCTTGTTCTGCTCTTGCTTTTAGTATATAATAATAACAGAAAATCTCTTGGTGGTCTTTTGTCAGACTAAAAGCATTTGGGAAAAAAATCTAATAAGAAAATCAGCAACTTTGAAACCTGTGGTCAAAATAGACAAAGTTGCTTTGGATCAGTTCTCCTAATAATGTAAGGAGAAAAGTATATGCTGTAAGGAAGGGTGTAGCCTGGAATATTGAGGATGGGAAACAGAGTATGCATAGAGGTAGCTGTCATCTTTTCTGTGTGACCTGAGGTCCACCAACAGGACCCACAGACTTCAGACCTTCTCATCACAGTGAGACATAGTCTTGACTCCACCATGAAGGGTTGGACATGTCACCCCCTCTTACTGAATGTCAACCACGAATGCCACATGAATGCCCATCCTTTCCATCCCTGCAGGAATTCTTGCAATTGAATTTCCAAAGTCCTTCTTCCCCTCTCAAGAATTAGCTTGACTCATCTGTGCTAACTCCCTTCCTTCAAAGCTAGTGTTTTAGGGATGGGACTCACAGACGACCCTTCCTCTGTTCAGAGAAATGGGGTCCTGCTTGCTGGAGGGACTGACTCCTTCCAGAGCGAGGTGCAAGGACAACGATCTCTTCATTCACTAGGGGTGGCTCGTGGAAATACCATAACTAATGTGTAGAGGATTAGAACCACAGGGAGAGATGATGAGAGCCAAGTTCATATAGACAGAATCTTCAATCCTTTATATCTAGTAGTGGTGAGTGAAGCTTATGCTAAGACGGATATATAGCACTGTAATCTGACAATCACACAGCTTCTGGGAAATTCTCTCTCTGAGCCTTGGTCTCTCATCAGCGAAAAGCATCTAGTTCATATGGCTCTTGTGAATTTTCAACGAATTACTATATGCAGTGCTTAATGAGAGGCAGGTACATCATGGATACTCAGTAACTGTAAACTCTTGTTGTTAGGTGAAACAGGAGTTTCTGTCTTGGTTAAGCCATTTAAAAATACTTTCCGTATTATGACATATTTATCATTTACTTGTATATGTGTGTATGTGTGCATGCATGTATATGTGTGCATGCATGTGTGAATGTAGAGGTTGATATCACATGTCTTCCTTAGTCAATCTTCACCTTTTTTTGAAAAAAAAACTTTAAAAATATTTATTCTCTCTCTCTCTCTCTCTCTCTCTCTCTCTCTCTCTCTCTCTCTCTCTCTGTCTCAGAGGGCGCTGTGTGTCCCTGTGGGAGATCAAGGGTGACTTTAAGAAGCATCCTTTTTGCTTTGTTCTGGGATGGGATTTCCCAGGCTTTGCCCACCAGAGCCAGAAGTGCCATTCCTGCCTGGTGTTTTCATGTGGGACCTGGGATCTGAACTCAGGACCTTCTCTTGCAAGGCAGAGTCTTGACCCCTGAGCCACCTCTCCAGCCCATCACCTTCTTTTTTGAGACAAGCTCTCTCACTGAACCCAGAGCTCACTGACTCAACTAGACTGACTGACAAGTGAGCCGCGGGGCTCCATTGGTCTCTGCCTTTCCAGTGCTGGGGTTATGGCTACACGCCAACACGCTCAGTTATAAATATGGGTGCTGGGGTCTGAATGCAACTCCTCGTGCTTGTGTAGCTGACTCTTTGTGGATCGAGCTATCTCTGCCCAAAACATGTAGTGATAAGAAATAGCATCATAGGATTGTCTTCGTCACAAGGGCTCTTGGGAAAGCCCCCCACTTTGGAATGATCGGGGATGCAAAGTCACACCAAGACCAACACATACGGAATGAAGGAGATTTATCGTCAAGGAAGCAGGAGGACAAGTAAGATGGCGAGCGGCAAGCGGCGAGCTGCAGGGCTGCTTCTAAAGCAGACAGAGAGGCAGAGAGTGGAAATCTAACTCTGGGGCCTCTTATAGGGCGTGTGACGATGGGTGCAGGAGCATGTGACTTCAGGCTGGGGGCATGGAGTTGGAAAAGTACTGGGATAGAAGGGGGGGCTCACCCTGGGTGGGTGAAAGTCCTTGGGAGAATGCGCCAGTTTATCTTGTTGCAAGTGGATGGGTCTGTGGGCCTGTGCTCGGGAGGGTGGCACTGCCTTGTCTAAGTGGACTGGGAGCCGTGAAGGGTTCTTTGAACTTGTACATCGGAGGGGCGAGGGCAGCTTAAGTCATTTTGTGTTTAATATGCCTAACATCTAACAGTATGACTTCCTCAAAGTTACAACTTTCTTCTAGTATCACCTAATTTGCTTCTCACCAAAGGGCTTACAAGCATTTGATGCATGTTTTATTTATTATTACTAATTGTCTACCTGTCACGGTTACTCTTCCACTGCTGTGATAAAATACTCTGACCCGTGCAACTTAAAGGAGAAAAGGTTTACTATCTTGGCTTATTGTCGGGTTGTCAGGCCCAAGGCCTGCTCTCTGGATGATACATTAGCACCTGAACTGGCTGTTGAGTGACTCCTCCCCTGGGGGGTTGAGTTTGCCTCTTGTCTGCAAGACAATGGCAGGCCTAACTCACCCCTTTGGGAGTAGAGAGAACTTCCAGGTTGTTTGGGTCGCTTTTGTTTCTCTTAGAAACTGGCTGGGCTGTTCTTCCCCCAACAGTTCTTTCCTGCTTATCTGAGATATGCTTATGCAGGGACTAAGTAACTCTGTTTTGAGGCACACATTCCTTTCTCTTCTAGCAACAAGGCGCCATGCCTGTTTAGCACACCTGGTGACAGGTCTGGTCCCACAACAAGTGGATGTAACCAAAATATATGTGCTTTACATAATCCTGTAAAGAATTTGGCCCTGCTCCTTGATTATAAAACCCATGTGTGTTACAATAAAGTCGGCTTGGATGATAAGAGGACATCCAAGGCCCCCTCTGACCCAAAGCCTGAAACTTTTAATTCCTACTGCTCCCACTTCAGTTTCTTGCATTTTTACGTTCAGGTTCGTGCTGGTTCATGGGCCCAGACAGCTTATGGTTCCAGAAAGGATGGAGTCTATCGTGTCCGGGAACACATGGCGGCAGGGTAACCAGAGCAGGAGGCTAGCTGTTACTTACTCAGGAAACAAAGGGAGAGGAAATAGGGCTGGATTTTCAAACCTCAAAGCCCACCTACTGACATATTTCCTCCACAAAGTTCCCCCTTCTAGAGGTTCTCCGACCTTTCCAAACCACAAGCTGGGGACTAAGTTTTCAAATACATGAAGCCTGTAGGGACAATTCACGTTGGGGGGAAAGTGGACCAGGAATCCTTTGTGTCTTCAGAAAGGATTTCTTTTCTTTCTTTTTGCTTGTGTGTGTGTGTGTGTGTGTGTGTGTGTGTGTGTGTGTGTGTGTGCTTGCATGCATGTTTGCATTTGCGTGGGTGTGCATGTGTGTGTGTGTGGTATGTACATAAGTGAGTGTGTGTGCCTGTAGAGGTCCAAGGGTGGAATCACGAATCATCCTCTATCATTCTTCTATCGTATTATTGTGAGCCTAGGTCTCTAATTAAACTCAGAGCACACCATTCAGGCTAATCTGGATAGCTAGCTTGCTTTGGGGATTTCCAGGTTACACAGTCCAGGGCTGGAATTACAGGCAAGCTGCCACCCGCCTGCAATCCCTTTACATAGGATTCTGGGCATTGGAAGTCAGAATACTTTGCTTTTGAGGCAAAGACTTTTACCACTGAACCATCTCTCCAACTCTCTCTCTCTCTCTCTCTCTTTCATACATTAATTGTACATAATAATGGGTTTCATTATGCCATATTTATACATATATGAAATATATTTTGGTCATATTCACCATTTCCCTTTTTACTCCACCCCACCCTCACTGATCCTTCCTCTTCCAAGCTAGACCCCTTCTATATTCATGTCTTTAGTTTGTGTGGCTCCATGAGTATCATTCGAGTTGTTCTCAGGAGCAAGAGTGAGCACGCGTATACTGCGACCACTTACCAGTGGTTACACTACTAAAGAAAATCTCTCCCTCTCCCATTGACTATTTATTGCTTATAAATCAGAGAGGAGCAGACCCTATGAGCCTCTACTCTTTCTGTGACAGGTGTTAATAGGTCCAGTCTTGTGCAGATATTATGCAATCACAGCTGTTGTGAGTTCAAGACTCATGCCCGGAAGTCAGCGCTGCACAGTGCTTTCGTCTTCTGTAAGCAGCATTCCTTCAGTTTCCACCTCAACACTTTGAAGTGTTGACATGTGTCCTATCTGCATCATAGAGAGTAATCTTCACCTTAACTAAATATCAGAACTGACATTATACCCCACAGCAACACGGGACTAGAAAGAATGCACTTGTCCAAAGTGTCCTTTAGCGGAGTGACAAATATTAACTGAGCGACAAATGCATGCAATTAACCATCACCCACATGACAAGGACGGTGGACGCTTGCAGCTGATTGAACAAAGGGCTTCTAAAACACTTTTGACTGGTCTTAAAGACTCAGTGATACAGAGAGCAATGCCTGTATCTGCTCATCTGAGAGCCAGGTTTATCCATGAAGCGATATGACAACGGCATCTCTCATAGTCCTTCTTTGGCACAGGCTTATAATCACGACCTGAAAATTCAGTACAGGAATTCAGCAGCAGAAGTGGTATGTCCTCAGAAGAGTCATCTGAACCGAGGGTCACAAACGCCCTCTGTAGTCTAGACTGGTTTTGCTCTTACAAGTCCTGATGCTTTAGTTTTTTGAGTACTGAGATCACAGCTGCCCCCCTCACTAGCCCCGCCCTGTTCCATGCCGGAAAGGGCTCAGTTTAGCTTTCTGAGGAGGAGCAACTCATATCTTTTCGCCAGAATTGGAAACCTGAAAGGAGGTATACTTCAGTCCATTGCAAGTTCATTTGGCACCTCACAAATGTTAACTTTAGGCTTCATTTCCATGTTCTCTTCAGTCTGAATGCACATAACTTCATTTTGGGAAAAAGCGAATAATTGCTTGAATAAAAAAATCTTCATGAATAAAATCCAGGGAGCTTCTTGGACCACAGATGACGGGGACGTAGCAGCCTCGTGGCGAGTTAAGTGCAAATGGTTCAGAAACACGCAGATTACATTTCCTTGGAAACACTCAAGGGCTTCCGAAACAAATGGGGAGAACTCTTTAGACAATGTGTATTTCAGACTTCGTGGTATTTTTTTTCTCACTCTGTTGATTTTATTTCCCTCTGCAAAACACTTCCGAGGGTGACCTCATCTGTTGTGGCCAGGACGCTGTCAGGTTGAGTTGTCATTAATCCTGGTACATTCTGGGTGGCCCAGCTTGGTATCAGCCACGTCCTCTCTCTCTTGTGGAGTTAACGTTCCTTTCTACTATTTGTCTTTCAATATAGGACGAGTATAAAACTCCAACCACAACTCAAAAGTCTGTGGGAAGCTCACATGCCTTTGAAATTTTACCATGGTGATAAATGGAGAAATCTTGTGTGCTTTAACGGAAAAAAAGGAAAACACAAGTCTGCATGCAGATGTAGGGAAACCATCAATCAGATTAGGAGACTCTTCGAAGGTGCTTCTGAAGCCCTCAAATGCATTCCCAGGCCTCGGACAGGTCTCCATATAACGGATGGCAGAAAAAAAAATAATTACAGTCCTGTTTCTTGAACTATATGCTTGAAAAAAATGTTCCTCTGCTTTTTTCTCTATGAAAAGTCCCACAAAGCTAAGCAGATTCTATTTGCAGAGACTCCTTTCTCTTTTTTCTCCGTCTTCGGAGAGGGCAGCGTTTAGAAGCTCGCTCTGTTGTCCCTGCTTTTCCTGCACAGACACAGCCTTAGCTTAGTCAGTGAAGCTTGTCAAATGTTTTGCTCTTTCCAAAGATAACAGTGCCGATGAAGTATCTTGGGGATTTTTCCTGCTCTGTCTCTGAGCAATGCAGTTTCCACTGTCGCTAAACTGTCTGAGATCCTTTAAATCACAGAATGGTCCGTGATAAGGAAACGCAATTCGGCTCGCCAAGGGAGAGCAGACAGTAGAGAAGATAGTAGCTGCCCCCGAAAGTTTAGAGTAAGTACTGTTCAGGTTTCGCATGCTGCTTTTTTTTCTCTCCCTCCACCTCCCCCCGGCCCCCCTGCTTCCCCCTCCCCTCTCCTCTTCCTCCCCATCCTCAGTGCCTTCCCCCCTCCAATCCCCAGAGCATCCTTTAATGAGCATGCCAAACTCTCCTCTGGGTCCTCCTCTCCGATGAGGTGCAAGGACCCAGGGGCATTTCCCAGAACCCTTTCCTGTGTTCCCCTTAAGCTTAGGAACACTATTGTGACTGTCAATCCCTAGCCTCCAAGGATCCTAGTGCCTTTAGTCCATGCTAGACTTTGTGGGGTCAACAATGTGTTGGACATAGCGCAGGTCATGCAAAGTCCTATTATAATTGCTCCAGCCCTGACTTGTGTGGAGTATCTTGCATATCATTGCTCCTCCCATCCTTGTGCTCTTACAATCTTACCGCCCCCTTTTTTCACATGCTGGTTGAGAGAGGAGATCTGCTTGCTGTTTCTTCAGAGACAGCAACAGAGAAAGACAAAAGCAATAAACAAGACAAAAGAAAACACGACTGTTTCTGAAACCCACCCAAAAACCGCAGGCTCCCCAGCAAATCCTTAAGCTTGGAAAGCTGCTAAAGTTCAAGCACTAGCTGTGGGACTCTGGTGTGCCTGCGTGGGGAAGCCCCAGCCATCTTCCAGCTCGGTCCGTGCAGTCCTGTAAGCCCAAGCAGCCCACAAACACACAGGGCCTCAGAGCTGTGTCGAAGGAGCACCTACCTGATGGTTTGGCATGGTGGCAGTGCCCACACCGAGCATGGCAGAAGTGTTGGTGAGGCAGCCCTACTAGTCTAAGTAGCTGGGAGATACTGTTGGATAGGTTTAGAACACATTTGGATATAAGTATGTGACAATTCAGTGTATACAAGGAGGACATGCATAGGACAGCATTCAAGTTCTTTCTGCCTGTGTGCGTGTGTGTATATCAGAGGGCACTGCATGTGTCTGTGGAGGCCCAAGGGTGACTTTGGGAAACATCCCGAATTGCTCTACCTCCTCTTTGCTTTGCTTTAGGGTTTCCCAGTCTCCACCTTCTAGGGCCGAAGTACAGGTTTCCACCATTTCTGCCTGGCATTTTCATGGGTTCCAAGCTCAGGACCTTTTGCTTGCATGGCAGAGTCTTAACCCCTGAGCCATCTCTCCAGCCGAAGTTCTCGTATTTTAGCAAAATGAGGAAATCTAGGACCTTTATTATGACAAATGAGGATGCATGTAGTTTCATTAAAGTATTCACTAATAAAAGTATGATAGAGAGTCAATAAAAGAATCAAAATGGAATACTAAAACTTTTCTTATCGCAAAGAAAGTATTCAAAAAGGAACTGAGGAACATTAGAAACAAATTGAAGACAGAAACCAAAACAGCTGGAACTCAGATTAGCAAGAGGAATTCATGAGAAAAGTCCAAGCACAGTGACCAAAAGGTAAAGGCTGTCAGAAAGAGTCAAAAGGCAGCGCCCAGGTGAATATTGACTACAATCGACATACTTTAGATTCCAAGAAAGAAATGGGTTGGAAGTAAAGGATGAAGGATAAACAAGGAAAATAGTTACCATGAAAGAATAGTTTCTTTGTGTTTTTATTTATAATTTATTTGTTTATAATTTAATTTATAAGTTGTTGATTTGTTATGTTGAGGTAGATGGTCTTCATATGTTTTTCTGGCTGGTCATGAATTCATAGGTCCAAGTCATTCTTCTCCCACAACCTCTGGGGTAGCTGGAACTATAAGTGTATGTCACCACACCCAGCTGTAAGATTGATTTTTAAATATAATGTGATACATTGGAAGACACAGGATAGACAACTCAGTGCTTCTATAGTGGGGTATCAGGGAAACATATTAATTATGCATATAAACGCACCCAACAACCAACCCACAAAGCAAGCCATGCACAGCATAACTGAAAGAAGAGATTGAGGTAGTTGGAGGGTTTAACGTTATGCTTAAAAAATAACAGGAAAACACACATATGTAATTGCAGCCCTTGGGAGGTAGAGGTAGGAGGGTCAGGGTCAGAAATTCAGAGTCATCCTCATCTATACAGTGACCCCTAAGGACAGTCTAGGCTGTGTAAGATCCTAGGGAAAGGAGGAGAAGGAGAAGGAGAGGGGAAGGAGAGAGAAAAGAGAAGGAGGGGTAGATAGAGGGAGAGGGAGAGGAGGAGGAAGGAGAAGGGAGAAAGAGGGGGAGAGGGAAATGGAGGGGGTTCTGAAAGCATAACTCAGAGTAGAACGCATATTTTATATGTACAAAACTTTCCCTTGTACCGTATAAATAAATAAATAAATAAATAATAAATTAAAAAAATGGAAAAAGTGAAATTGGTAGAAAAACTAGATAAAATTTCATCAAGTGTACAGGAAATTTGACTGCAACCAGCTCAGTATCTGTTGAAAGAATATTCTATGCAATAGCTGCAAAATACCCTTTTCAAGTATTAACTGATGACTGAACACTTCATACCAAAAAAAACCCTCAAATGAAAATACTAGAATTGAGGCGTTTCTGATGAATCCAGATCAATCGTATTTGTATACCTCAGCCACAAAGATTCTAAAATGAAATTTAAAAAGTGATTTCCGTTCCCATCAAAAGCCACTATGATGGAGATGACAAACTTACCTCAAATTGGGAGAGTAAATGAGCACGAAAAAGAAGCACAAAGCTAGAGAAGTTTCCCGGTTTCAAATTTTGCCACTATGCCGAAGTAAAAACTGGCAGTGTGGTACCTGTTTAAGATAAGCTTCCATAGTAGGTACTAAGTGAAAATAAATCTAATTACAGGAGAGTGGATGTCCACAAAGAAATCAAAATCAATCAAAAAAAAAAAAAAGAACCTTCACATGGACTCAATATCTGAAACTTTGCGTCACGATGGGGAGATTATTGGAAAAATATTGCAAATCTTGGCGAGGGAGTCGCCTGGATGGCGACGGAGCCTGTGTTTGTCTTCACTGCAAACCCACCACGGTGACTAAAGACACAGCGAAGCACCGCCCAGGCTTTGGGCTGCACCTTGAACTCAGCACTCTTGCTTCCTGACTGCTCCTGAACGTGGGGGCTGCCACCTTTTCCGGGTTCTTCCCAGCCACGTGTCCACCAGGTGGCAGCTCCGAGCTCACAGGGAGGGGACCCTGAGCCCGCAGCCTTAAGCAACAACTTGGGGGGCTGTGGGGCGGGGAGTCTGACCTCCAGTCTCCTTTCCGCCTCCCCTCCCTTCCCTCCTGCCTGGAAGGAACTTTCTGGACTCATAATAGGAGCTTTTAACGTTCTAATCTCTTGTCACATTACTCCCCCGGCTCATCGAGGCCGGAGAACCATATCCTGGAGGCCCCTCTTTATAATTTGTGTTTATTAGCCCGGCTCGTACCTTCTCTGGGAAACCCACACGTCAATAAATTTCACAGCGCATGACCCGGCGGACTTAATGAATATTAGTCGCTCGGAGCAGATTTTGTTTATTCAGCTTCTCCTCCTCCTCTACCTCCTCCCTTAACTCCCCACCGCAATCTGTGCAAGGATTGCGGTGAGAAGAGCTGGCTGAGTTCACACCTGTTTTAAGACTTGTGCTCCTTAAAAACGAAAAGCTGTTGGGATGCACCGGGCTCTTTCCTTGCAGCTCCCCGCGGACCTTGCTATTAAACCACAGGGAGGAGCGCTGGCCTTGGAGCACTTAAAAGTACTTATGTCAAATCCATCGCGTTCTTCCGGCCTCCGGTCCCTCCAGCCAGTCACCCGTCCCAGGGGCTGGAGCACATTATAAGACGCTCACTTCGTATGAATGGGCACACAGACTTTTTCACCATCTCGACCTGTCTACATTTGCAGACACATCCTGTAGGCTGCCCCAAACAGCCTTCATTTCAATTTACTGTCTCCCCGCGGACCTGGCTGTTGTGCGGAAAGGGGAGCACGTGAGATTGTTCCCTTTTCTGACCTCTCACCCCAGCCTCCTTCTCTTTCAAGGAAAATGCTGGATGGGAGAATGCTTTACCCAGAAGGAACAAAGTAAATCCTGATGTGTCTACCAGGGCAGCAGATCTCTCTCTCTCTCTCTCTCTCTCTCTCTCTCTCTCTCTCTCTCTCTCTCAGCAGATCACCACATTCAGAAATCAGAGTGCAAAGCTAATACAACATACCAGTGTGGGGCTTCCAGGAACAAGAGAAATTGCAGTCTTGAGATTTCAGCACAGTCACTTTGGTTGTGCTGGGGCTAAGGAGATCTAACTTTGTGCCATGGAAAATTCCAAATGCATACCAAAGCAGGTCGAATCCCGATGAAGCCTGCAATATCCTTCACTTTCACAAACTTCTGAGCCTAGAGTTCTACCCAGCCCTCTTCTTCTTCACATGTATTTATGACTTCTTCACTTGGAGATTCAGAAGCAAATTCCAAACCAATAGATCTTCTAAACCGTGCTGTATGAACTGTTAACAGAAAGACTTTCTGCTTTTAGCATACCACTAGGCAGATATCACACCTAATGAAATCAACAATTATCCTTTTGTGAAAGCAGTTTTCTATGTGTGTATGTGTGTGTGTGTGTGTGTGTGTGTGTATCTGTATATGCAGTGTAGGTGTATAGTATATGCCTGTTAGCTATGTGCACATGTGTGATAGTATGCATCGGTGTATATACCTGTGCATACTTGTGCAAGCCAGTGTTTGTGTATGGGTTATATGCATGCGTGTGTGTGATAGTGTGCACAGATGTGCATACCTATGCATCCTTGCACAAACCCAAGGAAAGTGTCAGGTGGTACGCTGTAACATTTTCTGCTCTTTTCGCTTGATACATAGATTTTCTCCCTGAACCTGGAACTAGGCTTGTGGCCAGGCATTCCTAGTCATCCTCCTGCATCCACCCTCTGTCCAAAGCCCTGGAGTTGCAGACATGTAGCCATGCTCAACTGCTAACATGGGCTGTAGGGATTCAAACTCAAGTTCTTATACATGTACCATGAGCACTCTTACCTGCTAAACTGTCTCTCCAGCCCACTGATGATAATCCTATAAAGTGTTATAAGATCCAGTCTGTATTTATTTTTGCAGGATTCTCTGCAATATTTGAAGTGTCGGTAAACATTATTCTTTCTCTTTGATTCTCTCAGTATGCCTCTTTGTTGAACTGGATCCAGACAAGGTTCACTCACTGAGCTTGCTGTTTTGTTTTTAAGTCACTTTAGCTCTGCAAACAGGTCTTCCATAATCCTTACTCTTCCTTACCTTTCTCCTCTTCCTTTTCACCTCTTCCCTTCCCTTAATTTCACACTGTAAATTTCTCTGTGATAGCTGGATTTTTGTTCTGAAGAAATATTATATACCACAAGTTTGGCTGACTGCTTTTGGGTTTTTTTGGTGGGCTCATTGACCATTCTGTATTGCCAGAGCTGTTCTGGGGGCTTGCTAGGGTGGAGGAGGCAGCAACAGGTTTGGAGGACAAAAGGCATTTGATGCTAAGCTCAAAGGCCTGAGCTTGATGCTCAGAACGCATATGGAGAGATCTTCAAGTTATCCTCTGACCTCTACATGCATTCTATAGCGTGTGCATCCCTCTCTACCAATGCTCACTCACAAGGGAATAAATTTACGGAAAATGTTGGCAATAACTTCTTTTGTGATGATTGCCTTGGTTGTCAATTTAAGACCTGGGGTACAGGCCTTTGGACACGGCTATGAGGGATTATCTTCCTTTTGTTAATTGATGTGGGAAGAACCAGCCTACATGGGCACCATTATTCCCTGGGCCTGGGGTCCTGAACAGAGGACAAGGCAAGCTGGGCTCATGAATTCATCCCGTGCTCTCTGCTCTCTGGCTGTGCATATGATGTCTCTTTAAACCTTTGCTGCTCTGTTTTCTCTGGCACGATGCACGGTGAACTGTGATTCAAAATAAAACTTCCTCCCTTAAGTTGCTTTGGACATGGCCATGGCACAGGAACTTAGACATATCCTTAAGAAGCAAGAGGGATGCCAGAGAGATGGCTCAGGGGTAAAGACTCTGCGTACCAAGCAGAAGGTCCTGAGTTCAGATCCTGGGTCTCACGTTAAAAAAAAAAAAAAACAGGTAGAAATGGCAGCAGCCTGCAGTTCTGATCCTAATGGGTAGAGCCTGGGAAATCCCAGAGCGAAGCAAAAAAGAGAGAAGCAATACAGGACGATTCCCAAAGACATCCTTGGTCCTCCACAGGGACACAGTGCCCTCTAACACACACACATACATACACATGCGCACACACACACACGTGTGAAAAATAAAGTTTTAAAATTAGAGAGCTTGGTTGGTTAGGATATTGAGGATAATCATTTTGTTCTGGTATCAGGAGTTGGATTCACTGCTAATTCATTCACGAAATGTAATTTAGTTCTTACAATGCGCCAGGCACTTTGTACCTAACTTTGAGGGTTCAAGGTGAGTAGGGAGTTAGGAATGCCAGTCAATTCAGAACACCATGCATCTTGCCTCGTGAAATTTCAGAGCCATAGGTCTCAAAACACAGCTAGAAACACACCTGCACAGGACCCCGTAAAGCCCATGACGTCGTAAAGCTCTCAGATGCACACATTCATGGGAGGATGAGGAGACGAGCTCTCAGGGCAGTCATATCAGAAGCCAGTAATGGGGAACCAGACTCCAAACCCCAGGAGCTTTGGATTCTAATCCTTTGTAAACATTAACATTGAATCACAATTTCTACTCCTGGTAGATCAGTGCTGGCAAGAAGGTTCAGACAACTCCTGGACCACACTAGCAGCTGAGCAGCAGACGATTCTGCAGGAGTCTCTGCCCGAACCCCGGCATTGCATGGAGATGAGACGTGTGCTGCTGCTCATGCGCAGAGCGCTTGCTGCCGACGCAAACCCCGCACGAGAAGAGCGGTCCCTACCCACTAGCCTGTGAGACACTCGGGAGCTTTAGAATCTGCTTTTATTTTTGTTTTACTTTTTAATTTCCAAAGATGTGGCTTGGAACTCAACAATCAAATGTCACGATCCCACTCAAGGGTACAGTGGGGTCGAGGGCCGTCACTGGGGCAGGTGACTGAGGTTTTCTCGGGTGCAAATCTAGCTTTTGTGCCTCTGATGCTACACTGCAAGAAAGCACAGAGGTGGGTTATTAGAAACTATAACTAGCCGCGAGGCCACTTGATTTGTTTCTGGGTAAAACAAGCAGCAATCATGGCTGATATAACAAGCACCAAGGAAGGGCCTCAGGACCGTGCTGTGGGTTGGTTTTTAGGAAAAAAAAAAAAACCTGCAAGGTGTTAAGAGGCCACGTGCCAGATGACTTTCCAGCTTATCTTACAGTTTTCACAATTAGATGATAGAGTAGTATTTAGCATCTGTGGGCCACATAGGAGAAAACGAGGGGTTGTCAGCAGTTGAGTTGGTGGTGGAATCCTAACAATCACATCACCTGAGGACTGGGGACACAAAGGCTGTAGCAACGTCACCTAGAATCCTTACTGTGTCTTTTTGGTGACAATGAATGAGATGAAATGTGCTGAACACAGTTTCTATATGTATAATGTCAACAACCTCCCAAAGTCTAGCATGGATCACAGGAGAGAAGGCTTCAGCAGTAGGATCCCTAGAGGCAAGGCATTAACAGTCATAATAGAATTCCCACACTAACAGGGAGCCCAAGAAAGGGGTCTGGGCTATGCCACCGAGTCCTTCCCCTTCCCTAGGGTGGAGGACTCAGAGGGAGGTTTGGCATTCACACAAAAGGATGCTCCAGGGGATGGGAGGGAGGAAGGGGGAGATACTGGGAGAGGGGGAGGGAGTGAAAAGAAGGGGGAAAGGGAGAAGAGTGCAAGGAGGGACTGGGGAGGGGAAAAGGGAGGGAGAGGATAGGTACTGCTTGAGCTTGTATGATTAGGAAAAAATAAAATGTGAGAGAAGAAAAGATGCATCTCAAATATGCATACAGAAACATACACACATATATAGTTATATTTATATATGGACTATATGTACAAGATAGGCAAATAGATGCATGAATTCTTGTTCTTCACATTATCTTTGGAACAAGACAGAGTGCCAGAGCTAAAGAGGCTTTCGACTTCTTTTTTTGTGATAATGAACTTTTTTTTTTTTTTGGTGGAATCAAAGAGTGATTCTTTATTTTTGGGGAGCATTTTCTTGGTCTTTAGAATACCCCGGTGTGGCATTACTCCCTGGCCAAGTGTATTAGTTCAAAGGCACTAAGCTTTAGTGGCACTTTACCTTTATTCTTTTTTTTTTTTTTCTTCAGCCCTAACTAGTGAACTTTTTTAACTTCATTCAACTTTCAATAATATCGCCTTGGTTCTTCCAGAATGTTTATCAACAATCATGAGGTAGAATTCCAGGGAAAATTCCAAAGCCCCTGGGTTTAACACCGTCATCTCAGTGGCCTCTAGCTGGAGCTTCAGCTATCGGTGGCAGCTTATCAGATTCCAACACAGCCACTCAGCACATCTTGTTTCACAAGAGCTGCCTGAGTCAGAAATCCCCTTCTCCCATTTCTCTCTGCGTCTGCGCTTCTGTAAACTTGCAATTTATTGGCATCACTCAATTACCTTGTTCCCATCATCAGTAAACACCCTGTATGAACCGGGGGCTATGACAAAACTTGACTAGCAGACAAGTCAGTTCCGGGTAGTAGGCTGTTAGACGCCAGTAGGAGCATTTGATGGGAGCCATTGCTCTTGGTTCCCACCTATGTGCTCACTGGGACTAAGCTCCTTCCCGAAGCTCTGGCGGCTGCTCTGAGGATGTTATTTTGTTCCGCACATGCACTATGGAGGTGCTATCATGAATAGCGCTTACCAGCGTAGACCTCAGAGAAGTACAGTGGACCTCCACCCCCCCAACTGGTTTGCCTCTCCCTGCTGCGAAGTCTTAGACTATTTTGTCTTTGTTTATGCATGCAACAAAATTGAGGGTGTTGAGCAAAGGGATGATGAAAAGAGGCCCCCGTGTGGTGATGTGGAGGATTCGATGTACTCACCTCCAGAAGACAGTAATGCCAGGTGTGCTCGCATGATGGAAGTTAGGGAAGTTCACTTTGCCGTCTGCATGTGGTAGTCTTCAAGGGTCGCAAGTGGCAAGTGGTCATCGGGTAGATAAGACAGTGCCAGGTAGGGGAGAGGCCTGAGGATGTGAGGGGCTCCTGTTCTTTCCTTGGGATCCTTTGGAACCAGGAGCCCTGCCATTGTCAGCTTGCAGCAAGACTCCACCCAGGATACCAACCTCTCGAAAATAAGGACTCACATCCTCTACAACTTAAGCGTCTCAACCTAGTAAATCATGAACTCATGAGAACATATCCAATAAACAGAATCTGAAATATGAGGGACATGATTTTTTGAAGATGAAGTCTGTATTTCCTGTCTTATTCACTTTGCGGGGCAAATGGTCCCGTCTACCATAGGTTGGCTCTTCCCATGTCAATCAGCCGATCGCCTGCAGGTTTGCTCAGGGCTCTCCTTAACTACACTTGCACGGACACACACTTTCAGGTGACTTCTAAAATATTGGTCTTGAGTCTTCTCATTTAGGAAGCAATGTATGAATCGATTTAGTTTCCTGATAACAGGAAAAACTCTTGTACCCGCTGCATTATGTAGTACCATGACAGAGAAAACTGCAAACATGTGGGGCAGAAGTTCTTGTAGAGAGAGACCTGTAGGTCACTTAACATACACTGCTGCTCACCAGCAAGCTGAGAAACGATAAGCCACGTCTCCATTCATCTTAAGAAGGCAGAAGTCGCTGAGGCTGTGTCTTGGTTTATTCCGTGGTAAAAACGATGCTTCCTCATTCAAGGTTTGCAAAGAGTGTGATTTACTGACATACATTTGCAATTTATTTATTGAAAAGTACATAGGGCGAAATGGACTCTTGGGATGTGCAATTCTGTCTTGGCACATGCTACATGGCAAGAGGGGGTTCGGTTACCATCTCAGTACCCCAATCATGACATAGGAAGTTTTCATCTACACGGGCAAAATTCCCTCTGCTGCCTCTTCGTAGCCCCCTACTCTCTCCCCTACTGGCAGATGAGATCAGTTTCCATCTCTGCCATTTTGTCATTTCAGAGCTGGAATTCTAGGATTTGTAGCATTTGTCTCCTGACTTCTCAACAAAATACGTTTGAAGGCCATCCTTATGTGACATCCAACAGTATTTATTTTAAATGAGAAAGAGAAAGAGAGAGAGAGAGAGAGAGAGAGAGAGAGAGAGAGAGAGAGAGAGAGAACCTACATGCATACCACAGCACAAAGAAAACAGTTTTGGGCCTTCTTCGCCCCGCCCCCGCTCCGCCGGTCGGGACGCCTGCGCGAGATCCAGCCGGGCCTCAACGCGCGCTCTAGGACCCCCAGGTCAGCCCACGGGGACCCGGCTCCGACTCCCACCATCCAGCCGGAGCCGCGCGGGGGGCCGAGGGACGAGGAGCACCTCCCCCTGCGCCCGGGCCCCGCCCCAGCTGCCCTCGGGTTAAATAGCTCCACGCCGACGCGCCCATCCTCCCTTCTTCGCCCCGCCCCCGCTCCCCCGGTCGGGACGCCTGCGCGAGATCCAGCCGGGCCTCAACGCGCGCTCTAGGACCCCCAGGTCAGCCCACGGGGACCCGGCTCCGACTCCCACCATCCAGCCGGAGCCGCGCGGGGGCCGAGGGACGAGGAGGACCTCCCCCTGCGCCCGGGCCCCGCCCCAGCTGCCCTCGGGTTAAATAGCTCCACGCCGACGCGCCCATCCTCCCTTTTCACCCCACCCCGCTCCGCCGGTCAGGACACGCGCGCGGTCCACCCGGGCCTCACCCCGCGCCCTAGGTAAGTCCCCGTTCAGGCCCTGCCCACCAGTACCCCAGGCCAAATAATTCAGTTTAGTGAAATTGAGAGATCTTAAGAGTTAAAATGACAATGCCAAAGTCAAAGTGCAAATCCATGAGAAGCAACACTCAAGTAAACAAATTTCCCACTGAAGAAATTAATCCCATAATGTTAGACTCCAACAAGAACAAACCCGCGGAAAAAGGCCAAGAAAGCCCCACCCAGGATAAAGACTTTCAAAATATGATCATTACCATGTTCAATACTATGAAAGAGGAAATCCGGGAGGAATTACATAATCGAATCAATCGCTTTGAAGAGCAACACAACAGACATCTGGAGGAGTTGAGAAAAACAGTGCAAGAAACAAAAAGTGGCATAGAACAGTTAAAACAAACTCAAGCAGAGTTTAAAACTGAGCTAAAAGACAAGTTATCTTCAACCCAGAACGCCACAGAGAGTCTTATCAACAGAACTAATGAAGCAGAAAACAGAATTTCAGACCTTGAAGATAAAGTGGGAGTACTAACCAGCTCAATGGAAGAGGTTGTTAAAGCCAAAAAGATACTTGAGAGAAATATCCAAGAGATATGGGACACCCTGAAGAAGCCTAACATGCGTATTCATGGAATACCGGAGCAAGAATCTCAAAATACCACCCCTGAGGAAATTTTTCAAACGATCATCAAGGAAAACTTTCCTCATCTAAAAAAAGAGAGGCCCATTCATATACAAGAGGCATTCCGCACCCCAAACAGATACGACCAAAATAGAAGCACACCGCGGCAAATAATAGTTAAAACACTCCACATTCAAGATAAAGAACTGGTGATGAGAGCTTCAAGGGAGAAAAAACAAGTCACTTTTAAAGGCAAACCTATTAAAATAACTAATGACTTCTCAGTCGAAACAGTAAAAGCAAGAAGAGCTTGGAGAGACATACTTCAAGTATTGAATGAGCAAAAATGTCAACCCAGGCTGATTTACCCTGCAAAACTATCAGTCATGATCGAGGGAGAAAGAAAAATTTTCCAGCACAAAGACAACTTTAAGGGATATATGGCCACCAAACCAGGCCTTCAAAAACTGCTAGAAATGATACTCAAGCGTGAAGAAAAAAACAGGCATATCCAGGAGAACAGAAGGCAAATATAACACCATTAAAAGCGAAGCAATATACTTATAAAAGCTACTAAACATAATAAATGTCTGGAATTAACAATAGTTTCTCCATTATAACACTAAATGTTAATGGACTTAATTCACCGATCAAGAGACACAGATTACAAACTTGGATTAAAAATCACAATCCATCAATCTGTTGCCTGCAGGAAACCCATCTCACCACAAAAGATAGGCACGCTCTAAAAATAAAAGGCTGGTCAACAATTCTACAAGCAAATGGAAGCAGAAAACAGGCAGGGGTAGCCATTATGCTATCAGACAAAGTGGATTTCAAACCAAAAAAAATTATAAGAGACACGGATGGATACTACATTTTAGTCAGAGGTACAATTCACCAGGAAGATTTCACAATACTGAACATATATGCACCCAATACGGGCCCCCCCACATTCATTAAGAAAACCCTACAGCGTCTAAAGCAAGAAATCAACCCCCAAACGATAATTCTTGGGGACTTCAACACCGCCCTCTCTACATGGGATAGATCAACAGGTCAAAAGCTTAACAGAGACACTTTGGAACTTAATCAAACCCTGAAAGAAATGGACCTCACAGATCTCTATCGAACTTTTCACCCACGCACCAAAGAATACACATTTTTCTCAGCAGCACATGGAACTTTCTCCAAAATAGATCACATATTGGGCCACAAAATGAATCTACACATATACAAGAAAGTTGAAATTCTAACCTGTGCCCTATCAGACCACCACGGCCTAAAGCTGGACATCCACAACACATCAAACAAGAGAAAATGCACTAACTCCTGGAAACTTAACACTATGATGCTGAATGAGAACTGGATTCAGGAAGAAATTAAAAAGGAAATTCAAGATTTCCTGAAAGTGAATGATAACGAAAATACAACTTACCAAAATCTCTGGGACACAATGAAAGCTGTTCTAAGAGGTAAGTTCATAGCTCTTAATGCCCACGTCAAAAAAATGGAAACATCAGAAATAAACAACTTAACAATGCAGCTTAAAGCTTTAGAGAAACTAGAGCAATCTGATCCTAAAAGCAGTAGAAGAGAAGAGATTAGCAAAATAAGGGGAGAAATATCTGAAATCGAGACTAAGAAAACGATAGAAAAAATCAACCAATCAAAAAGCTGGTTCTTTGAAAAAATCAACAAGATTGATACACCCCTAGCTAAACTAACCAAAAGCAAGAGAGAGAAAACCCAAATTAACAAAATTAGAAATGAACATGGAGTTATCACTACGGATACCCAAGAAATCCAGAGAATTATAACATCATATTTCAAAAACTTATACTCTGTGAAGTTTGACAACACAAAAGAGATGGATGAATTTCTAAGTAAACACAACTTACCTAAATTGAATCAGGAAGTTGTGAATTATTTAAATAGTCCTATAACATATAAGGAAATTGAGGAAGTAATCTCGAATCTTCCCACCAAAAAATGTCCTGGACCAGATGGATTCAGCACAGAGTTCTACAAGACATTTAAGGAGTTAATAACACCAATACTCCTTAAACTGTTCCATCAAATAGCAAAGGAAGGAACACTACCAAATTCCTTCTATGAAGCTAATATCGTTTTAATCCCAAAACCTAATAAAGATTCACTTAAAAAAGAAAACTATAGGCCGATCTCCCTGATGAACACAGACGCAAAGATTCTCAACAAAGTCTTAGCAAATCGGATTCAAAAACATATTAAAAAGATCATTCATGGGACCAAGTAGGCTTCATCCCCGGCACACAAGGTTGGTTCAACATACGCAAATCAATAAATGTAATTCATCATGTAAACCAGTCCAAAGTCCAAGACCACATGATACTCTCGATAGATGCAGAAAAAGCTTTTGACAAGATCCAACAGCCTTTTATGATCAAAACGCTAGAGACAGTAGGAATGGAAGGAACCTTTATCAATATAATAAAAGCTGTATACAACAAGCCCACAGCAAGGATTATGCTCAATGGGGAACAATTGGAAGCATTCCCACTTCGATCAGGAACAAGACAAGGCTGTCCACTCTCACCACTTCTATTCAATATTGTACTTGAAGTCTTAGCCGAAGCCATAAGACAAGAAAGGGACATAAGAGGGATTCAAATTGGCAAGGAAGAAGTCAAGCTATCTCTATTTGCAGATGACATGATCTTATACCTGAGTGATCCCAAAAACTCCACCAGGAAGCTCCTGGAACTAATTGAGAAGTTCAGCAGGGTGGCGGGTTACAAAATAAATGTGCAAAAATCAGAGGCCTTCCTATATGCCCAGAATGAAAGAAGTGAAAAAGCCTTGAGAGAAACCATGCCATTTACTATAACCCCTAAAAAAATGAAATACCTTGGTATAAACCTAACTAAGGAGGTAAAAGACCTTTACAATGAAAACTTTAAAACCCTAAAGAAAGAAATTGCAGAAGACACCAGAAGGTGGAAAGACCTCCCTTGTTCCTGGATTGGCAGAATCAACATTGTAAAAATGACCATCCTACCAAAGGCAATATACAGATTCAATGCTATACCAATCAAAATCCCAAAGCAATTCTTCAAAGAAGTTGACCAAACAATCTCAAAGTTCATTTGGAGGCACAAAAGACCCAGGATAGCAAAAACAATCCTGAGTAACAAAAACACAGCTGGACGTATTACCATACCAAACCTAAGTCTATACTACAAATCCATAGTTATAAAGACAGCCTGGTACTGGCTCCAAAATAGACACACAGATCAATGGATAAGGATTGAAGACCCAGATATAAGCCCACAAAGTTACAGCCATTTGGTCTTTGACAAAGGGGCCCAAAGAATCCAATGGAAAAAGAACAGCATCTTCAACAAATGGTGCTGGCAAAACTGGATCTCCACATGCAGAAGATTAAAGCTGGACCTGTACTTGTCACCATGTACAAGACTTAATTCCAAATGGATCAAGGACCTTGATATCAGGCCAGAGACTTTAAAAACCATAGTTGAAAGGATAGGGAACTCCCTCGAGCTGGTTGGGCTAGGCCAACAGTTCCTAAACAGACATCCAATGGCACAGTCACTGCTACCAACTCTCAACAGTTGGGATCTTGTGAAATTAAAGAGCTTCTGTTCAGATAAAGAGATTGTAACACGAGCTCAAAGGCAACCCACAGAATGGGAGAAAATCTTCACTAACCACATATCTGACAGAGCTCTACTGTCCAGAGTGCACAAAGAACTTAGAAAATTAAACTCCAAGGAAAACACTGGCCCAATTAAAAAATGGGCCCTGGAACTTCAAAGAAACTTTACCAGGGATAAAATTAAAATGTCTAACAATTATCTTAAAAAATGCTCCACTTCCTTCGCCATCAGGGAAATGCAAATCAAAACTTCCCTGAGATATCATCTCACCCCGGTCAGGATGGCAAAAATCCATAATACAAACAACGACAAATGCTGGAGAGGATGTGGAGAGAGGGGAACTCTCCTACATTGTTGGTGGGAATGCAGGCTCATACAGCCACTCTGGCGAGCCGTCTGGAGATTCTTAAAGAAATTAAAGATTGAAATGCCATATGACCCTGCTATCCCATTTTTGGGAATAACCCCCCAAGCAGCAGAGGTTCGCCTCGATAGCACAAGCTCGACCATGTTCATAGCAGCACTGTTTACAATAGCAAAGTCATGGAATCAACCTAAATGTCCAACAGTTGACGAGTGGATAAGGAAACAGTGGTACATCTATACAATGGAGTACTACTCAGCCATCAAAAATGATGAATTACTGGAATTTGCTGGGAAATGGATGTCATTAGAAAGAATTATATTAAGTGAAGTATCCCAAACCCAGAAAATTAAGCGCCGTATGTACTCCCTAATAGGTGGCTCCTAGTACCAAACTCACCCAGCCCACATTGGGACACTCAAAAGTAAACCTATGTAACACAGTAATTGCAAGGATTATGAACAAGAGAGATGGGTTAGGAGGGCCACACCAGAAACAAAGAGAGAGGAGACCATGTTACAGCAGAGAAAATAGGCCTCCATGAAGGTCTGCAAGTAAGTAATGAGAAACCTGGTTAAGTTCACAGACGTTCTTTCCTGATCTCACCAGAAGGGGAGGGCATATAGTCTAGCAGATAAAAAGTAATCATTTTGCAAATGGGTGATGGACCCCTCTCTCAGTGAGGTTTCCTACTCTTATTACATCTACCCTTGAATGTGCTATTACAACAAGTCTCCAGTTTAACAGCTTTTTGTCTCTGGCCAGGGGGTGACATACAGTGCCCAGCAGAATGGAGTGAAGGGAATTGCAGGAGTAGCAAAACTGCAAAAGAAAATCAACAAACCACAATCCAGAACTTCAGAGACTCTATATCAATCACATAGAACTAGGACAGCCTAATCTCTCCCCATCCTGGAGCTCAGGGACATTTGCGGAAGAGGGGGCGGTAAGATTGTAAGAGCAAAAGGATGGGAGGAGCAACGATTTGCAAGATTCTCAACAATAGTTGGGGCCAAAGCAATCATAATGGAACTTTGCATGCCCTGCGCAATGTCCAGCGCACTGTTGCCCTCATAAAGTCTAGCATCTGATAAGGGCACCGAGACCCCTGGAGGCAAGGGATTGACAGCCATAGTAGTGATCTTATGCTTAAGGGGAACAAGAGAAAGGGCTTATGGAAATGCCACTGGGTCCTTATATGTCATCGGAGAGGAGGACACAGTGGAGAGTTAGGCACACACAATAAAGGACTCTCTGGGAATTGGGGGGGAGGCACTGGGGGAAGGGGAGGGGGAAGAGGGGGGAGGGAGGGAACTGGTAAAAAATTTTTAAAATGTATAATTAAATTTTTAATAAAAAAAAAAAAGAAAACAGTTTTGGAAGTCAAGTCTCTCCTTTTTACCATGTGGGTTTGGGGGATCAAACTCAGATCACCAGGTTTGCAAGCTGGCGCCTTACCTGCTGAGCTATCTCAGCCCATCTATCAGCATTCCATTCTTACACTTATGAGTGGTGTTTCTTTTGATGAATGAACTGTAGATGTCTATCTGTTTAGGAATTGAAGGACATGGTTTCTCTTTGTTTGGTTTGGTTTGGTTTTTGGCAAATTGTGGGTAAAGCTCGTGGGATATTTTTTGTAACAAAGAAAAGAAGCAATTAGAGGAAGGTAATTTAGGTTATTCCTTTTGGAAATTCCAATAAAGAAGAGTTATCCACATTTTCTCAACCTCTCTCCTGATGAACACAGCTTCAAGTATCTGCACAGCTTTTTCTTTCCGTGACTAGAAGGACCTTTGACAGAGGGTGCGATACTTAAGAGGGACCAAATCTGACCCCATTAGTTCAGTCTGCACATGGAAAAATCTGTCATAAAATACTTGCTGATTCAAACTTGAATGTCATGTTTATTTGTGAAGTTAATAAAGCTCCCAGAGGGGAACCAAATATCCAGATGTTTCCATCCTTAAATAATAATAAAAGACCATTGATTTTCATCTGAAGATGCGTATCTTCCAATAGCACGCGGAGTCAGTCATCTTGAAACTGGTTTGCCTGCTCTCTCCGTCTTTCTCTTACTCTTTCCCTCTCTTCTCTCTCTTTCTTTTTTAAATACTTTTGTTGTCATACTTTTTATGGGTCATATATGAATATAGTGAGCTTATTAATATTCTCTCACTTTAATCCCCTGTCTCATCTCTCCTCTCTTGCCCTGTCCTCTTTCCATTACAAGTCTTCTTCTCCCTGCTAGACTCCCTCCTATGTTTCGCCCACTGGGTTTCATCTGGCTTGCCCTTGACAGCCTGCGCACCACCGAGGAAAGATCCTGCATTTCCTCCCATCAACATTAACCTTCATCCGTCTCGCAGGGACGTGTGGAGTCTCTTAATATCTTTCCCCCTCCATGATGAAATATGCAGGTCTTGTGTGGATGTACATAGCTGCGGTCCTTCTTATAAATATGTAAAAATATTAAAAAGATCTATTCCTGGGAAGAAACATTGACTGCTGCCCAAATGGACAGCTATGTGTCCACTTGGGAATCAGCTCCTCTCGTGTCTTCTTGGGAAAGCTTTGCTTCAGTGAGGAGCCGTGGTCCTGTGAATGCGACATGCTCCTATGGCTTCCTCAGCATGAATGGACTGAAGGAGGCCTAAAAAGGGGCTGGTGACTTTGAGTGCCTGTTGGTTGCAGCCGAGCATGGCTCTTCAGTATTGACAGCGCTGCAGGTCAAGGGAGGTCACCTGTGGGAGGTCACCACAGGAAGGTCACCCGTGGGGAGGTCACCTGTGGGAGGTCACCTGTGGGAGGTCACCTGTGGACGGTCACCCGTGGAAGGTCACCCGTGGGAGGTCACCCGTGGAAGGTCACCACAGGAAGGTCACCTGTGGATGGTCACCTGTGGGAGGTCACCTGTGGAGTCTGCTGGAGGCACGGCTGGAACGACATAGCTCACAGAGAGCCATGCGTCTTCCTCAGCAACTCTCTGCCCTGGTAGCGCTGTTCTGAAGGGTCTCCAAGGTTTGAAACCTGCTGCTGTAAAGACCAGGTAGGGATGGGCGGAAGGTTCACAGTGTGGAGACACAGGAGAAGAAAACAGAGGGAGAACCCTGGCTCCCGCTGTGTCTACTGGGCTGCTGGGGGTCAGGTGATCTGTGCTCCGCATGGACCATCTCCTTAGACCGTTAGATGGCTCTCTCTCTCTCTGTCTCTCTCTCTCTCTCTCTGTCTCTCTCTGTCATATACACATTCTCTCTCTCACATACCGCACACTCTCTCTCTCTCACTCATACAGTCTCTCACACATTCTCACACACATACTCTCTCACTATCTCTCTATTTCTCTCTCTCTCACTCTCCATTTCTCTCTCCTTGAAGAGTTTTTGCTTGTTTGGAATTGGAAGACTTTGTTCTCCATGAAATAAGAGACAAAGCAGAAATTAACAGCCACATCTGGAGCCCGGGAACACGTTAGTCTGTTCCATGCAGAAAATACAGAAGTTTCTCCTTAACATACAGGTTAGCCTTTAAAGCTCATTGTCCTGAGAGTGTATTTAGTGAGCTGTATGGTATGGTATGTTGGCATTTGAACATTGTGGTGGGACCCTAGTATAATACTAGTATCTGTGTGTGTGTGTGCATGCGTGTATGTGCGTGCACACGTGTGTGTGTGTACATGTGTGGGTACAAGAGGACACTTGTGTATGCGTGCCTGTGGGAGCCTAAGGGTGGTATCAGGAATCATCCCGGATTGCTCTACCTTCCTATTTCTTTGCTCTGGGGTTCCCAGGCTCCACCTTCCAAGACCAATACTGGCGGCTGCTACTATTTTGCATGGGATCTGGGGATCAGAGCTAAGGTCCATTTGCTCTGGGACAAAGGCTTTGACCTCTGAGCCATCTCTCTGGCCCACTGGTGTCTTTACAAGACGAGGAGATGAAGGAGCTGGGAATGTAGCTCGTTTGCAGAGCGCCTCCCTGGCGTGCATGCATCTCCGGGTCTGATTGCCAGAGCCACACAAGCAGGGTGGAGTGGTACAACCCTGTAACCACAGCACTAAGGAATAAGAGGCAGAAAGGTCAGAATTTCACGGAGAGTCTTGACTGAGTTGAAGTCTGGTCTGGCATATGCATAAGACCCTATCTCAAGAAAAAAAAAAAGACAACAGAGACAAGAGACCCCAAAAGTGCTTATGTGGAGGGTGTGAAGAGTCAGTAAGAAGACAGCCACATGGGAGCCCAGAAGAGACTCCGGAGCCTGACCTGCCACCAGCTCTATCTCAGTCCTCCAGCCGCTAGACCTGCAAGAAAACAAATTTCTGTTTAAACCACTCAGTCCGTAGTATTTTGTCTAGGTGCTCAGTAAAATAACACAGGTTGATTTACAAGCATAACAGTTATTCATGCATATGGAGTTGCGATCCAAACATGATGTCATCAGCCGTGGGGAGCAGAGGAGGAGGAGGAGGAGGAGGAGGAGGAGGAGGAGGAGGAGGAGATGCTGAAGACCTGGGACAGGGGCAAGATGAGGAGCTTGCAGGAAGAATGGGAGGAGAAAGGAGATCTGAGGTGAACTTGGGCTTATATGAAAGGAAGCCAAAGAGGTCTGAGGTACATCTGTACCCCACCCTCCTGGTCAGCAAAGGTGCTGAAGGGGTCTTGAGCTGGAGACAGGCAAGTGGGGAGGTGGCAGAGCAGCGTCCCAAGGGTAGACTTTAAACTCCAGGGCCATGGCTGGCCTAAGTGCAGGGATTCTGACCAGAGTCATGACTTCTTTTACTCCTGTTTAACCTGAAATTGTCATAGGTCATGTGATGTTTCTGAACACAGTTTAAAAATGTCCAGTGACTACCCTGGCTGTGAGAAAGGAAGCGCTTCTGAAATTCTTTGATAAAGTAACTGCAGTGGATAAATATGCAAAAGCTACACTGGAAGAGAAGCGAGGGCCCATTTAGAGGTGGGATCAGTGTGAAAACGTGACCTGAGCCGACGGCTGAAGTGCCCTTGGTGTGGTGGTGGTAGATATGGGTGACACCAGCATGAACGTGATAGATACAGGTGGCATCTCTGCCAGCCCGACCTGATGTCTCCAGATAGAAACTTTGTTTTTTAAGAATATTTTTTTAACGATTTATAGCTTAGGAATCTTCTTTCAGCTTCATAGGTTTGGCAGTAATGTGTCCATTGGGGAGAACTGTCAAATGTGGGGCAATTTCTATTCAGCTGCTCCCCTTTGTGAGCTTTAACTTTCCGGCATTGCAGACTCCTTGAGCCACGATTAATCTTCAGCATTCTGAATTGTCAACACTCGTTAAGCACTGCCCGCAGCCTTGAGATGCTGAGCTGTGTGGGATACATGCCTCCCTCGGGAAAACGCCTCCCTTGATTGACATCACATTGGTAGTGGACAAGGCAGTTGGCAATTTCCTAGGAGTACGTCATTGCAGCTTAAATTAAAAAGGTCCTTCCTTGCACTTATTTATGTATTGTGTGTGCGCATTTGCATGTGTATGTGTGTGCATGTGTTTCATGGCGTGGGTAGGGAGATTAGAATACAGCCTTATGGGATTCATTTTCTCTCTGTGATGTGGTCTCCAGGATCAAACTCAGATTTCTTAGGCTTAGGAGCAAGTGCCCTCACCTGCTGAGCCAACTACTACCCCGGTTACTTAAAATTTTCGCTGACACATTTTTGTGTACATGGCGGGCTCAGCCTAATAATCTGAAGCATGTGCGTGGTATGAAATGATCAACCACGGTGACTCGCATCTCCGCTTCTGCAGTTATGTGTGATAGAGCCCACAGCTGTGCACACCATTGCTTTCAGAACGCAAGAAACCCCTTCTTCCTGTAACTGTTTTGGCCCCCACTAGGCAACCTCACCTATGCTTCCTTCCTGCAGGGGACACTCCCCTTCTGGAGTTCTCCGGAAGGTCGATCTTTTCTGCTTCACAGGCGAGTGCGAAGCCACGCTTGCCTCTCTGTGTCTAGATCATCTCAGTTCTCCGCGTGTCCTCCAGGGTAGCCACAACTAGTGACACTTGAAGGGTCTGCAGACCACAGAGGGTCTGCTCACCTGACCCTTCACTTCCCTCAGGCAGAGTCTCCAGTATGCCTGTGACCACACTGAGGGGGAAGGGTGGTTTTGACCAATCAAATACCTTCCTGTTGTACCGGCTACCCAGGTCCCGCCCCCCACGACTAGCTTCTCTAGGAAAGTGCCAGCTGAGCTCAAGCTCCCATCATGACTGACCTGATACTCAATGAAGGTCAAGTGAATTCAAAGCTCTTTTTCTGCGTAGGGGTGTGTGTGTGTGTGAGTGTGTGTGTGTGTGTGTGTGTGTGTATCAGAAGGCAGTGTGTGCGCCTGTGGAGGTCCAAGGGTGACATCAGAAATCATCCTGGTTGCTCTGCGTCCCTTTAGCTTTGCTCTGGAGTTTCCTAGATTCTGCTTTCCAGAGACAGAAGCATAGGCCACCACCATTTCTGCCTGGCGTGTTTGCACTGAGATCACAGATCTGCACTCGGGTCCTTCATCTTGTGAGGCAGAGGCTTGCCTCCTAAACCATCTCTCCAGCCCCCTGAAAGTCTTATTGCTTGGGAGATCCCCGTATGTAGCTAAGAGAAACACGAACTATTGAGCTGTCTGGTTCCTGTGTTCTTCTGGGCTGGTTTCCTTATTTTCCATCTTGAGTCTGGGGTCCTCGGGTTTCTGTAGTGGATACTATTTGATTTTCTGCCTATGTTGTGGGTCCTCCGTGATGATCAGCCTCTTCACATTTCATGGTTGTTTCTGGGGGAACGCGCATCCCAGCGCCAGCCCACCGGCCTTTCTGGGTCCCATCTTCTCTAGATTCCACGGCTGGGGGATCCTTACTTCTTTTCCAATTCAGTCTTTCATTTGGAAATAGGATTTCAGCTTTTGTCCTCATTTGGGTGCCGATAAATTGCTCAGGATGCTAAGCGCAATTGCTGAAGCCGGAGACTCTCCCTATGATCTCCCCCCCATAGTGTTATCTGTCATTCAGCCTGAAACTTCACGAGCTCTGCTCCCAGCCACCTTTCTCAGCCTTTGCTTTGGGACCTGCTTGTGCATGTGACCATCTGACCTTGTCTGCAGCTACAGACAGCATCGCCAGCCACACGGCAGGGCCCCGGGTTGAGCCTGTCTGCAGGGGCCGATCCTGGGAGCTCTGAATCTGTGAATCCGCAAGTCTTATTTTGGTGGGGGGGGGGCTGCACCCGGGACATCTCAATGCGTTCAGCGTTCACTCCATCATCCCACCCCTGAGATTCCTTTATTTTTTTGTTTCTGGGAAATGTCATGGACGTCCATCTGGTTAAGCAACATAGAATCCCGGGAAGCCTGGAAGAGTCCTCCCGTCCCACGTGCTCCTGTGCAATCGATCACACCCGGGCCTGCGGATTCTGCCACCTCGAAGCCTTCTCCGTGGCTTCAGCATTTCTCTCGGGGATTGGTGGACTGGCCGCCTCCGTGTCTGCCAGCCATGTCCAGTCCTCCCTGGATTCAAAGTCGTCTTTCCCAAGCACACGGGCGATCATCTTGTGAACCCGCCCCTATCCCCATCTCCATCAATGACTGGCTGCGACCTTCAAGACAAAGCTCACATTCCAGGCTTCTCTTGTCCTGCCCGCCTTTCCCCCAAACTGAAGTGTTTGTGATTTCATAAGCTTGCTGGGCTTCCTCTCGGCCAGTGACTCTCACACACCGTTTTCTTTGCTTGGAGTTTCTTTTCTCTTCTTAATTTTTCTTCATTGTCTGGCTTACCAGTTTTCAACACATGTCGCTCTTCTAGAAATCTTTCAAGTGTTCATCCAAACCATTCTGTTGATTGCTTTTCTCTGTGCTTTTGATTTGTTTATTCTAGAAACAGATACTGAATCTGATCTATTAATTATCTATCATATATCTATCATCTATCTACCTTCTGTCATCTATCTATGATCTATCAATCATATAGCTATAATCTATATATCATCTATCTATCTATCTATCTATCTATCTCTATGAACTCCATTTTATAGACTCTAGGAAATGATATTTGGTATCAGGAAAGCAATAAAGACCAGGGAATAATTTTCATATATATCACAATAATATATGCAAATAGCAGTGTGTGGATGGCTCTGTGTTGGCCTTGTATAAGTGGAGGAATATTATGATTTGAGAGAGAGTGAGAGAGAGAGAGAGAGAAAGAGAGAGAATTGCTCCCTCTTCTGCTTGCCTCCTTGTCATCCTCCACGCTCCTGTCAGACATTTATTTATAGATAAAAGAAACTCCATATGACTCTGCTATTCCACTTTTGGGAATAACCCCCCATGCAGCAGAGGTTCGCCTCGATAGCACAAGCACGACCATGTTCATAGCAGCACTGTTTACAATAGCAAAGTCATGGAATCAACCTAAATGTCCAACAGTTGACGAGTGGATAAGGAAACTGTGGTACATCTATACAATGGAGTACTACTCAGCCATCAAAAATGAGGAATTACTGGAATTTGCCGGGAAATGGATGTCATTAGAGACAATTATATTGAGTGAAGTATCCCAAACCCTGAAAGTTAAGCGCCGTATGTACTCCCTAATAGGTGGCTCCTCGTACCAAACCCACCCAGCCCACATTGAGACACTCAAAGGTAAACCTATGTAATACAGTAATTGCAAGGATTGTGAACAGGAGGGATGGGGTTGGAGGGCCACACCAGACACAAGGAGAGAGGGGAGCATGTTACAGCAGAGAAAATCGGCCTCCAAGAAATGCAAGTAAGTAATGTGACACCTGGTTAAGTTCACAGACATTCGTTCCTGATCATGTACAACTGAGGGGGTATGATCTCACCAGAAGGGGAGGGCATATAGTCTGGCAGATGAAAGGTGATCATTTTGCAAATGGGTGACTGACCTCTCCCTCACCGAGGTTTCCTGCTTTTCTTACATCTACCCTTGAATGTGCTATTATAACAAGACTCCAGTTTAACAGCTTTTTGTCTCTGACCAGGGAGTGACATACAGTGCCCATCAGGATGGAGTGAAGGGCATTGCAGGAGCAGCAAAACTGCAAAAGAAAATCAACAAACCACAATCCAGAACTTCAGAGACTCTATATCAACCACATAGAACTAAGCCAGCCTAATCTCCTCCCATCCTGAAGCTCAGGACAATTTGCAGAAGAGGGGGCGGTAAGATTGTAAGAGCAAAAGGATGGGAGGAGCAATGATCTGAAGATTCTCCACACTAGTTAGGGCTGAAGCAATCATAATAGGACTTTGCATGCCTTGCGCAATGTCCAACACACTATTGACCTCACAAAGTCTAGCATCGGCTAAAGGCACCAAGATCCTTGGAGGCAAGGGATTGACAGCCACAGTAGTGTTCCTATGCTTAAGGGGAACACAAGAAAGGGTTCAGGGAAATGCCACTGGGTCCTTGTACGTCATCAGAGAGGAGGACCAAGAGGAGAGTTAGGCATACACAATAAAGGACTCTTTGGGAAATGGCGGGGAGGCACTGGGAGATGGGGAGAGAGGGAAGGGGAGCAGGGGGTTCAGGGGGAGGAGGAGGGGGAGGAAACTGGTCTACCTATTAAGTTTGTATGAGCAGAAATAATAATAAAAAATGTTAAAATTTTTTTAAATAAAAGAAACTCACCTATGTTTGACAGTAAAATTGCCCATGTAGTTTTAAAAAGTCCAGTGTTTGCCTGCTATGGACAAAGAAGATATTATGAAGCTGATTAATTGTGTTCATTTCATATGTTACAGTAGGATTTGTCCAACCTTGGGAAAATAAGTACACCAGATCCAATAGCACCAGTAAATACCAAGTCCAGGAAATAAGATGTACACCCCTGAACTATGTATTTAGATTTAAAAAACCACTTATTTTTCCTTTATTCCACACAGGCAATGGGGCATTTCATCAAAATATTACTCAGCAAGGTAAAATATATTATTAAGGGAATGAAAGGAGGGGAAGTATGAGAAGGAACCTCATAAATCTGGCGTAAAATTAGTACGTGGAAGTACTAAAAAAGACCACAAATTTCATTTTAAGCATTTTGACAGCCCCAAACAGAAGACTCACAGTCAGTCATCGTTCTCTGTAAGAAAAAGAAAACAAACCACTTGTTCAGAGGGAAGCATGGTTTTATGAAAACTGGGTTCCCAAAGACTCCCCAGCCCCAGATGTAGAGACAGTGTGTGTGACGTGGCAGAGGTCGCTCTGAACATGATCCTTCAATAGCTACAGTCAGAGGCACAATGAGCCAGTTTCCTAATGTTCTTTGATGTGGGTGGTTGGCCAAACACCAAATAACAAGTCAGTAAACGCTGTTCTACAAGAGAGAATTCCAGAGCTTTAGAGCCAAACAGCTGAGGAGGACTGTGTCCTGGTTTGCTTGAATGCTAGACGTGTGAATTTGCTCTACTCTCTTCCTTGTCCTTGTTTGAATCATCTGAGAAGACTGGGTTGTCAGTTCTTACCCACTGGATCCCCAGGTCGACTGAAATGCAGAATATCTAATAATGTCAATAGTTAACATCTGTGATAGTTAATCCTAGGTGTCAACTTGACACACCTGATATTAACTAAGATCGGCTGAGACCACACCTGGTAAGATCAGTTGAGACCACCAGAAGAGATTATCTGGATAATACAGGACCAGCCCTAGATCCCATCAGAACCTCCATACATCTCATAGGAACCTCCCAGTAGTGGACCATATAAAAGGGAAAAGAGGCACTTTTTATAGCTGCACTAGGAATCGCTCTTCCTTCCGGCCACCTGGTTTCTTCGCTTCTTTGACCCTATAGCCCTCCAACCCTCCAAGTCTTCAACTAGACTAAAAACTCTCTAGGAATCCTCCAGCCTTCAGCCATTATCCACTGGACTACTGGCAGCCATCATTGGACTATGTCAGACATATCGTAAGCCAACTCAATACATTCCCTATTTATATATTCATTTGGTTAATTCTGTAACTCTAGAGAACTTGACTAATACAACATCTCTCATCTACCTATGTACAAATAAATAATTGTTTGGGGGGGGGAGGTATGTATATCTTAGCACACACGTGGAGGTCAGAGGATAACTTCTAGAAATCAGGTCTTTCCTTCTACCACGTGGGCTCTTGGGTTTGAACTCAGGTTGCCTGGTTTGTGAACATTTCCCCAATGAGCTATCTCGCTGGCTTTTTGCTGAACTCTTATATCATACCAAGCACTGTTCTTAGTACTTTCTGTGGAGTTTCTAAGTTAATTGTCATGACTCCATTATATGGGTACTGTTTGTTTATTTTGTTTTCCTTTCTTGCCATTTATAGGAACGTGAACTCAGAGAGATTTGGTAATGTAACCATAACTACAGATCAACAGGAGGGGAGCTGAGCTATCAGGTCAGGCGCATGGACTGCAGAACTGTCCTTCAAAGCATTATGCTCCATTCACTCATGCAGCTTTGAGGTGGGGCTCCTGAAAATCATTTCCCCCAACTATATTTTGAGAGCAGGTTTGTGCTAGCATGATCTTGGGCTCTTTTGAAAACCAGATTTTTTTCTCCAGAAGCCATTGAAGTGTGTGTGTGATCTCTTCATTTCACCAAAGAGAGAGCTGGTGAAGTCTGAATAGAACTGGAATAGACGTCTGAAGAGAACTGCACAGAAGTTCTGAATAGAACTGAATAGAAGTCTGATAGAACAAATGGCAGATTTCCCTTTAGACGCTCTGGACTAGAAACATCAATCTTGTGTGCTGCTGCCTGGGGTAAAGACAGCCTCTTGCCGTGTGCTTGCCTCACCTCATTTATTCCGTGGACAGCTGCTGGCTAATTGGCTGAGTGCAAGGCCTCTTTGGTTGGCGGGTGTGGCATGTGGAAGAAGGTCTTAGATGCGGTTCATCCATCCAGTCTTCTGGCTCCCCAGACTTTCAAATTGAAAGCCAAGTTCATCAAAGCTAAGGAACTAAGCAATCCAACCAGGTAATAGTTAAGAGACAGGTCTGGAATCTCTAGGGGAAGAGGGAGGAGGAGAAGGTGTTTGCTAGCAAACAGGTTGATATGATCAGAGATGACCTTTGAACGGTAGAGTCTAAACAGAATGGCACATGGATCCTGGTTTTAAGTCACAGCAGCCTAAAGCTGAGTTATCACAGACCCTGACTTTCTAGCCCATGACCCGGCTGAGCCGTTAGGAGATGTCATTTCTCAGACAGAAGAACCCTATACCTCAGTGTTTAAACACCTCTGTCCCCATAATCCACACCTTGTCTTATCTAAACTTGTTCTTCTGGAATTCCCCCTAAGTATCTCCCGACCCCCACTTGGAAGAGGCCGGCAGCTCAGCAGGAAGGCACTGGGGACCGATGTGGACGTTGCTTGTCTGAAGTCACATTCTGGCCTCATTCTTGCATGTGTGCATATCAAGTGTACATATCACAAGTGCGTACCACGTGTGCATATCACATGTGCATGTGGATAGAACATGAAATCTCTGTGGCCCCATCATCACCTTCAGCCCGTCTTGCTATCTATAAAACAAGGGTAATGAAAGAAACAACTTCAGTTTTGAGACTCAATAGACAACAACTTTTTTTTTTTTTTTTAGGGAAGATGCTAAAAGTGTTAATGGTGATTGAAGTCACGTGTTGTCTTGGGAGATACAATGCTAACATACTGCTGTTTGAGGAACTCAGCAGAGAAGTGGAACACAGCCCGAGTTAATTTTAGATATCTTAAATGTTGCAGGAGATGACAAAGTCTGGCTCCGCAGACTTTCAAATTGAAAGCCAAGTTCATCAAACTTTGGTTTTGTTAGGAATTAAATATGCTCAAACACTGTGCTATGCTATGAGAGGTTTGGTGCATGATCTCTGCCATGGTTCGCTTCAGTTGTCAGCATGATGAGATCTAGAATCATCTGTGAGAGGAACCTGGGCATCCACACGGGATATTATCTTAAACGGTTAAGGGATGGGGGAGACCTGAGCACTGTGGGTGGCACCTTTCCCTGGATTCTGACTACAAGAAGAGTCGGCTGAGCACCCACATGATTTGCCCCAGCTCTGGGCTTCTCCATTGTACATGCATTTGTGCCTGGCTCTGGGCTTCTCTACTGTACTGCGACTCGATGCTTCAAACGCTTTTCACTGTGATTTCCCAGCAATGATGGACCGTAAACTCGCATTGTGAGCCCCAATAAACCCGAATTCTCTTTAAATTGCATTTGTCAAGATGTTTTATTACAGCAACAGAAGAGAAAGCAAGATAGTCACTTTCCTTTCCAGCTTCTTGTTCACTGCCAGAAGGAAGCCTGATGTCCACCTATTTATACAAATGCTGATCTGCCTCCTCTGACGGAGGTCAATGAAACAGATTGGCTTCTTCAAGGACAAAGAAAATGAATCGCCTTAGTCCTCAATCAAAATGGACAGGGAACATTTATTTGAGAACTCATTAGTAGCATGTAAGACTACAATGAAGAAACAGACAACATTAGAGAGCAAGAAACAGTATAGGAAAGAGATTAAAACTAGAAAGGATTCCAAGTGACTTTGGAAAGCACTAGAAGGGTATTTAACTCAAATTAACAGGTGACAGTGACACAAGATCAATTGAAGAATAAAAATGGAAGCTTAGGATATTAATATGTCAGTGGTCACTGATTATCAGTTCCTGAAACTTAATTTAAAAAGAACAAAGAACACAATGGATGTGGAAGAAGAACATGTTGGTGATGCCCAAATAAGAGGGGGGTACAAGGCCAAAATAAAGTTAATGACAAAGTGATGCACAAGAATAAAATGTCTAGATTCTTTCAGCTAGGCGTTTGGAATGAACAGGAGGTGGAAAGTAGGCTGGTACTAATGGGTAGGAAATGCTGAATCGTCTCCTCTTCCATTTGAAAAGACATTGGGATAATGAGTAAAATTTACAACTTGTTAGAGGTGTGAAAATGGATGTTGGAATATCCAGACATTTCAGAGAAAAACCAAGAGCATTGGGCAAGCATGAAGAGGCTTGGGGGGATCGGGCAGAGTACGGACATCCAAACCCTGTTTTGCCAACTCAGACAAGGGCTGGACCTTGTTAAGCCTCAACTTTTTCATGTGCAGTGGGGGTCATAAGGTTATTTTTAACATGAGATCAAAGCTAAAAGTTCCGGGAATATCTTGATACATTGTAAAATATTTAAAAATGTCAGTAATTCATTAAGAATATGAACATTGGAAAACAGTAATGTGATAACAATTAACTTTTTTATTACTTCTTTTAATTTTTTTTTTGAAATGGGTCCTGACATGCTGCCAAGGCTGGCCCAATGATCCTTCAGACCCAAGGGGGGCAAGTACTGGACTCCATCCATGAGCCACTATGCTGAGCTGTCAGAAACAGCTTTAAGCACAGTAACAAGTCAGGATATGTCAGTAATCATAATAAATGTGAATGGGTTAAATTTTCCTGTTGAAGCATAGAATCCTAAATAGAATATAAACACAATGCTGCCCACTGGTGATTTACCTAAAACAGAGCATTACCCAAACATTCAAAATGGATAAAAAGGCCTGGAGAGATGACTCAGGGATTAAGACTCTGTCTCCCAAGCAGAAGATCCTAAGTTCAGATCCTAGGTGCCATGGAAAAATACTAGGCAGAAATGGTGGCAGCCTGCACTTCCAGTCCTGGAGGGCAGAGCCTGGGAAATCCCAGAACCAAGGAAGAAGGAAGAAGAAACAATCCAGGATGATTCCCAAAGTCACCCTTGATTCTCCATCAGGACATACAGTGCCCTCTGACACACACACACACACACACACACACACACACACACACCCCACATAAATAAATAAATAAATAAATAAATAAATAAATAAAATGGATAAAGAGCATATGCCAGACAAATTTTGCTACAATGATTAATAATAGACAAAACCCATAGGAAAGCATTAGGTGAGGTAAATAAAATGCTTTGGGGATACTGTACTCTCATTCAGTTGTGAGTGTGTGCATTTATTTGTTGAATATCTCTGAGGTATTGGGCTCTGAAAGAACGTTGGGATGCTCAGCCTTACAGAACTTAACTGTAATGAGAGAAGATCAGCTTAAGGATGTGCAAGTCCAGGTGGCTGTGGTTTGCCACACGAAGGAGTTTCTGTTTCATGAGAATCAAACTGGAACAAGTCTCTAAAATCCTGGCGCCCCTCCAAGGAGATGACAGATAAAGACACGGGATCTCCCAAAACTCACAGGTCAACTCCTTTCCACAGGCAATGGAGAAAAGCCACGAAGAGATCCTGTCTCAAGCAAGGTAGGAGACGAGGACCATCACCAAGCTGTCCCGTGACCCTCACATGTATGCCGGGGCACATACGTGCATGTCAGCGCACAGACACACAAACGCAGGCATACGTGTGTAAGACACACAATGTAGGCTGGAGAGACGGCTCAGAGGTTAAGCCTCTGCCTCGCAAGCAGAAGGTCCTGAGTTTGGATCCTGGATCCCACCTAAAAAACTCCAGGACATGGCCATGGTCTGTTCCAGTCCTGGAAGGCAGAGCCTAGGAAACTTCAGGGCAAAGCAAACAGGAGATAGAGCAATCCAGAGTGATTCCCAAAGATATCCTTGGGCCTCCACAGGCACACACAGTGCCCTGCTAAACACACAGACACACACATAGAGATACACATACACAAAAAAGACACACAATACACACGCATGGAAATGAGTAGCTTCATTTTGACATTAAAACGGAAGATGCATAGGAGAGAAAAGCAACCAGTCGGTGTCACTCAATGCCATAATATGAAAAGGCTACACAAGTATATGCCAATAACAATCTAGAAGCATATAAAAACATATCATGCAAGAGTGGTCAGCGTGGGAAAGCCCCTTTATGAGTAATTTATATTTTCAGATGGGAGGAGGGAAAAAAAGCTATAGGATGAGAATGTGATTAAAATCGCGGTGTCTGCCCAGTGCTTACTACTAACAACGAAGAAGTCTTCTTTGCTATGATAAAGGAGATACAGAAGAAACTGCTGTAGCATCAGGTAAATCATGAAACTCTCCTTCATTATCATGAGCACTTTCCCCTTCTCTAGTTGACAGTTCGAGCATGTCAGTGCCTGAAAAGCCACCAAACGACATTTATCAAAGATCACTTGTTGATGAGGGAAGAGAAAACGGTGAAGAATTTCCACATAAAATACATAACTTTCAAGAAAGACATACGTGTACTTTTTTCTCAGAGTAATTACCTGTTTTTGTGACTTTGTTAAAAATGCTACCTACTATGGAAAAAAATACTCTTCTTAGGCCCCGAGCCGTGTGCTTTCACATAGCTGGTGTTCTGGACACATTCTTACACAGCTGAGCTCACGCAGCAGGAATGCTGTTGGGCAACAAACATGCTGGTTGGCGTGAAGAGAATGCTGTCCTGCGCCCATACGATTGGAACATAATGTTATATCGTCGGACTCTTGAGCGTCCTTCCAGGCCTCTGTGTTAAGGTCTTGGCAATATTGAGAGATGGGGGAACACGTAAGAGGTGGAGACAGTGGAAGGTCTTTAGGTCGGTATGGTCATGACCTCAAAGGGGATTAAGGGCCCATATCCTCTCTCTCTCTCTCTCCCTCTCTCTCTGTTTTTCCCTCTCTCTCTCTCTGTATGTGTGCACTACCATGTCTGACTTTGTGTGTGTGTGTGTGTGTGTGTGTGTGTACACACGTGCATGCATGCGTATGCATGTGCGTGCGCGTGTGCCTGTGTCTATGTGCATATGAGAGGGCGCTTGATCATGTGGCCTGTGGAGGCCTAGGGGTGACACTGGGAATCATTCCGATTGCTCCATCTCCTTTTTGCTTTGGGGTTTCCCAGGCTCTGCCTTCCGGGTCTAGAAGCGCAGGCCACTTCCATTTCTGCCCAATGTATTTATGTGGGATCTGGGATCTGAACTCAGGTCCTTCTGCTTTCAAGGCAAAGGCTTAATCCCATCTCCCCAGCCTTTTATTTCCCTTTTCTATTTGTGTGTGTGTGTGTGTGTGTGTGTGTGTGTGTGTGTGTGTACACAGGTGTATGTGGGTACACATTCGCAGTGTCTGCATACATGGGAGACCAAAGGGCAAGCTCAAGGGACATTCCTCAGATATCAGTCACTTTTCTTTTTTCCAGACAACATCTCTCACAGGCCTGGAACTGACCAAGTTGGCTGGTCCAGCAGGCCAGTGAGCCCCAGGGGTCCTCTCGGCTCCACCTCTCCCCAGCATTAGGCTACAAGTGTAGACCACCATGCCTGTTGTTTCCTTACGTGGGTTCTGAGGATGGACTGGTCCTCATGCTTACAAGGCAAACACTTTACCAACAGATCTATCTCCCCTCTATTCTCCTCTCACCCCTCCTTGCTTTGTTCCCTGGCCACGGTGTGAATGACTAACTGCACTATCTCCCCCACCACAATGTGTGGTCTACGTAAAGATCCAGAGCAACAGGGACCTTTATTCCACCATGGACAGTTTCAAAGTAAGTTTATCAAGTATCTTTGCAAATGCTCCAGAGGGAATTGTAATGAAGACAGTGCTAAATTTGTGGATTAATTCATGGGAAGACTGATGTGCGTGGGACATTTGTTCATCAAAACATGGGCTGTCTGCTCAAAAGGATAGCTTGTCTTTAGTCTTTCCTTTTCTGCACCATTGACACTTTATCAAGAGATATGTGTGGGTATTTTGTTTTGGAAATAGTTTATTTTATTATTTAAACTAGTTTTTTTTCCTAATCAGTTGCTGATAGTTTAGAGAAATGACACAGATTATAACATCAACTTTGCCTCCTACTTTTTTTTTTTTTTTTTTTTTTTTTTTTTTTTACCGCTTCTAAGTGTTTGGCTATTCTTTGAAAAAAATTCTTGTGGAATTTCCTACATGAGTACAATGAATTTATGATATTTTCCCACTTTAATCCCCACCCTTCATGCTATAGGAGCCTTGTACTCTGATGATTAAGAGCAAGGTTTTGACGGTAGAATCCAGATGTGTGCTCTGCGCAGAACAAAGTCTGATTCCCGATGGCATGTGCTGGAGGGTGAATCATTCATTTACTCGTGCGCGTACCATTGAGGAAAGCGTCCGTCTAGCATTAATCCTCGATCATCTCTCAGGAAGGTGTGAGGTCTCTCGAGACCTTCTCCCTTCCATGGTGAAATATTGATAGGACACATCCTGTGCAGGTCTTGTAGAAGTACACCCAACTGTCATGAGTTCATAGACGTCACAACCCTGACATGTCCAGAAGGTAATGTCTGGTCTCCCTGACTCCCCCCCCCCACCTTCAGATTCTTACAATCTTATTAATTGTGCGCATGGAGTTGAACCACTTAGGCTAACAATGAGTATAAGAACAGTGGTCGCAGTGCCCCCAACAATGCTTGCTGTCTTTATTGCACCCCTGACTGTGTGCTGAGAATTCTCCCAGCCTCTGCCATCTGCAATTTGATAAGCAAATGAGAACTGAAAGGTAAGGAAGCCTGAGGTTCCCACTCCTCGATGGATTTGACAGACACCAAGACAGACCCGAACAAGGAGGATTAGAACAGATTTCCTTTCTTTTCTTTTGTATGTATAGAATGGTGTTTGCCGTGAAGACAGGAGATATTTAGTCAGTAACCGACCTGATAACAGTAGCAATGATATTTATCATTACAGTCTAACACTTTTTCATAAAATAGCATTTTGGCTCTATTTCAACCTTCTGACCTTAAGCAATCTTTCTGTGTCTAATTTATTGACTTGTTAAATCATAAATACATGCTAAAGCTTATTTTGTACTTTTCCTGAATCACAAAACTAAATGAACTTTCATTCCCATCAATTAAGTGACTTTTTTTTGTTGTTTTTAAAGTGACTTGGTACTTTAACCTATCTAAGTACTGGTGGAAGATAAGTGCAGGCCTAGACAGGAACACACCTCTTAGTGTTAATTATAAATACTTGATAGTAAGCTACCATCTAAACACCTGTCATTACACCCTTGGCTCAGAAGCACTCGACATTCACCCAAGAAGCACCTTTTGCAACGGAATATGCGTAACACAAGAACCACAACTGACCAGAGCACAAAGAAAAAGCAGCGACGACCGTGGAGTGCCTGACCCTAAACACGATATTGCAATCATTCTTCACCCAAGGCTCAGAGAACCTTGCAGAAGAAGAGGTGATAAGACTGGAAGAGCCTGAGGGGAGGGGAGAGGGGCTGTCAGACATGGCAGTTCTCTGCTCAGGACAGGGCTCTATTCCACTAGGACCTTCACAGCAGCGGGTTTTTCCACAGAGGACTGAGGATCTCAGGAGATATTGTACCATCCCGAGAGACTGATTGGGACCGGTGCTGGGCAGGAAAGGGGGAGCTTCTGTACTTTACAATTTGCCCACTGGTGGGTCATCCATACCCCAGTGAGTGCCTGGGCATTTGTCAATGCAGGTACTCTGGATATTTAGGGGGACGTGGGAGCTAGAGAGAGACTAGACAGAAAGGAGAATGTGGGCTGGGATGGAGAAGTATGCAGATGGGTAGTAGGAGATGAAGGCACACAAATTCATGGTATTTGTAGGTGAAAGTTTCAAAGAACGAAAAGAAAGAGTGAGTGTGAAATCAGTATCGCTCTCCTACCCAGCCCCAGGAGAAGCTAAAGATGGAAACCACCTAAACCTGGTTACCTGGGCGCGGATGACTTAGAAGAACACACCCTTGTCAACCTATGATGGACGTGTTGTAGGATGAGCTATTTCAAGAGACTGAGCTTTAGCAGTGACTGGTTATATCAGCATCCCTGTTTATTCTCACCAAAATAGCTGATGATTTTCTTTATATACCAATGATTATTTAGTAATATGTTGTATATGTACTGGGAAAAATGAGTTATTCAGAAGTTTGTCTAAAGGTGATGGTCTTGAGATACAGTGTACATACACACTTCCTGTTCTTGGCATAGCATGGAGTACTCATAGGTGCTTTAATACATGCTATTTTTGTCCATGGTCCTATAAAATGTATAAATTCCATGTTTACTGGGAGTACAATTTTATGCATACATGCTGTATATGATGCATGTAACGTACATGAGGTTTGCATACACACACACAATAGTTCTCAAACACACATACACTCGTTCAAGGTTATCACTGACTTTTTTTTTCAGGCCTTCCACATGACTGCTTAGTTTTTGTCTGGCTAGAGTTACCAATTTTTGGGAAACATGTTAAAGTCTCCCATTTCAGTTCCGATGGCTGTTTCTTTTAACGTGTGGGCGTTGTTAGGGACATGTTATCTTGAGGTTGGTTATAAGATGTGTTTATTTCGATGTTGTGTAATGGTTACTCCTAACTGTTGCTGTGAGAGAGCACTCAAAGTCAAACAACTTAAGGGAGAAAGGAAGATTCATTCACCTTATGGTTCCAGAGGAGAGAAACAGACTTTCATGGGTTAGGAGACATGGCTGGTGGCTGAAGCTGGCAGGTTAAGTCACTCCCATCCACATGGCTGGAGGATTCATGGAGAGTCTCTCTTCTAAGTCTCCTGTTCCATGGTTCTTTTATCTGGTCCACTACTGGGAGGTTCCAATGGGATCTAGGGCTGGTCATTGTATTGTAAATATATTGATCCAGATAATCTCTTCAGGTGGTCTCAGCTGATCTTGGTTAATGCCAGGTGTGGTCGAGTTGACACCCAGGATTAACTTTCACATGTTGGTTGCAAGGCGTGTGCATCTCAATATCAATTGTAAGGTATGTGTACCTTGATCTTGGTTGTAAAGTACACATGTCTTGATGTTGGCTATAACATGTGTATGTCTTAATGTCGGTTGTAAGGCGTGTATGTCTTGATGTCTGTTGTAAGGTGTGTATCTTCGTGTCGGCTGTAAGATGCCTGTGTCTTGATGGTAGCTATTATCATCCTCTTGTATTGTGTACCTCCTTACTGAATACAACAGTCCCTTTCCTATCCTATGACGGACTTGCCCTGTGTCCTTTTCGCAGGTGTTTGTAGTTTCAGAGCTTGTCACTACAGTACATACTGGAACAAACAACTTAGGGGAAGTCAGGACGTTGACCCCAGCGCAGGTCACAGTTCCTCGAGACAGGGAAGTCTGGCACTAGAAGCCGAGGACTAGCTGCAATTCACCCAAAATCAAGGTCGCAGGGAAGGACCCAGGCTTGCCGGCCGTCTTCATGTAAGACCCCAAGTGTCTGCCTAGCCAGTGGTCCAGCCCACCACAGGCTGCGCACTTCCAAGTCACTGACATGGTCCCTGGAAGCTTGCGCAAGGCCTGCTCCCTCGTGATTCCTCGGAGGTATGCCCAGATGCCCACCTGTTGGTGTTGGCAGGATGCTGTCGCCTTAACTGGGAATTTCGTCACTCCATTTTTTTTCTTATTTAGAGCCACTATATCTTCCCCCCATTTATTTGATTGTCATTTTTATAGCCTTTGGTGTGAGCCATGTGTCTTGTATTCATAAACAGTTGACACTTAATATTTACCTCTTTAACATAGTTTATATAATCATTATATTATGGACAGAACATATTTTTTCCATTTACGTTCATATTTCCATTTGTTATATTTCACCTAGAAGTTTCTTTCCTGCTTGTCATGTGTCTATGAAATTTCAATCCTTTAGTTTGAAACTACTGTGTGCATCTTTTAAGACAAAGTCTTGCTAGATTTCTCAAGCTGGTCTTGAATTTACCATCCCCTGCCTCAGCCCTTCCAGCCATTCCTGGGTAAAGGGCTTTCTTTCCTTTGTGTCTTTTCCACATTATTCTCTTGTTCATTGTTTTATGAGAGAGGATCTGACTGTGTAGCTCCGGCTGTCTCAAAACTGACTGTGTAGCTCAGGCTGGACTTGAACTCACGACCTTCTGGTTTTGTTCTCTTGAATGCCAGAATGGAAGGCTCCCAGCACTATGCCCAGCCTTAAGATGTGTCTTTGTCCTTGTGTATGTCTGGATGCTTATCTACTGGCAAGGAACCGTGTCTGTAGGTCTTGCTTATTATAGGGCAATTCTTTCCCCATTTCCCCTCATTATATTAATTTGTGGAAAATGAATTTATTTTGGATAATTATGGATACATTATCTGTTTTAGTCTCTTTTTTTGTTCATGCTGTCATTTAGGCAAATTTTCTTTGCTTAATTTCTGTATCGCTCACTGCATTCTTTTGACTTATCCTTTGTTTTCATTGGCATATTTTCCTTCGTAATTTCTTTGAAAGTGAGAATTTGTATGCAAGACTTTTCTGGAGTTCATATGCCTTAGATTATTTCTATTCATCCTCATATTTAGAAGACAGTATCCCCAAATATAAAATTTAAGATTCTGATATTTTCCCTAAAAAAAAAAGTCTAATTCTTGAGCCCACTTTGCTGGGGAGATGTACGACATGAATTCAATTCATTTTCATACTGAGAAATATTTTTCCTACTCTTGGAGACATTTTGAGCAGTTTGTCTATAGTCCTCTTAGTTCACTACAATGTGCTCAGGCCATATGATAAATCTAGTACTGCTGGAGGTTTTCACTGTTCATCAATTCTGAAAAGTTTATTAGGATTCTTAATGTATTTTCCCTCCATTCCACTTGTTTCTTTTTATCAGTCTCATTATCTGGGTAGTGATACATCTCTTCCTGAGTGAAAGTTTCTCAGTTTTTGTCTTCTTGGAGGAAATAGCTCAGCCAAGAAACACATGTTTTAATCAAAAGTCATTTACCAAAACAAAGTAGACAGTATATGAGAGAGAGAGAGAGAGAGAGAGAGAGAGAGAGAGAGAGAGGAGAGAAAAAGGAGAGAGAGAAAATTGGAGAAAGATGAGGAGGAGGAAGAAAAAGAGGAGAAACAAGATGAGTAGCAGCAAGAGAAGGAAGAAAAGAACGAGGAGGAAGAAGCAAAGGAGAAATTGGAAGAGACTGAACTAAAAGCAAGGTTAACAGCCTGTTGGGTTCTGCACTGTGGGTTTTAAAATGTGACTGAATTCTTAAAAGGTTTAGCAGTGCATTTATGGGGTAAGATGGGTCTTTCCTTTCCCGAATCATGGAGGGCCAGATCTGTCTTTTAGAATATGTCTTTCCACTATCCGTAGAAAAGACCGTAAAGGTAGGACATCCAAAGAGCAGTGCAGATGGGGTAAAATGATTCCGAGGTCTTTGAAAGACAGAGGATTCGTCCTTGCATACTTCACTAGCATGTGCAGTAACTGGAGAAGTGTTTGGGAACTTGAGTTTCTGATACAGTGGACAGAACCACAGCACAGACAAAGGCTCCTGATGACCAGGAGGTAGCCACTGTGCGTGTGCAGAGGCAGTTTCTTCAATTCCCTCACAGCTTGGCTTCCTGCCCCGCTCTCATTTCATTTATACCTGTATCTCCATTTCTACCTATATCTCCACCTCTATTATAGTCTCCTCTCCTCTCCTCCCCTCCCTTCTCCTCCCCTTTCTCCTCCCCTCTCTCCTTTCCTCTCCCCTCCCCTCCCCTCTTTTTTCCCTCCTCCCCTCTTCCTTTCATATCTTCCCTTCCTCCAGTCCCCTCCCCTCCCCTTCTTCCCTTTCACTTTCCCTTTTCTCTCCTCTCCTCTCCTCTCCTCTCCTCTCCTCTCCTCTCCTCCCTCTCCTCTCCTCTCCTCTCCTCTCCTCTCCTCTCCTCTCCTCTCCTCTCCTCTCCTCTCCTCTCCTCTCCTCTCCTCTCCTCTCCTCTCTTTTCCTCTCCTCTCCTCTCCTTTCCTCTCGTCTCCTTCTCTTCTCCTTTCTCTTCCCTTCCCTTTCTTCTTGCAAGATAAGATCTGGGGTCTCATATAGTGGGGGCTACACACATAATCTAACTCTTATTGACTTCTTAGATGGTATTTCCATTTGAACAGTCAATTAGGTATTTGATTTCAATTTTTTATTCACCCCACTATTTGTTTCATCAGTTAGAATCCTTCGTTCGCCAATTGCATTTGAACTTTAAAAAAATGGCACACAGAATAAAGACTTTCATTGCAGCTCCACGTGCGTGGTTCCCACTGCACGTTACTCATATTCAACACACCGCAGTTTCTTGCTTCCCTCCTCCCTCTGCTGGCCTCATCCTCCTTCCAAGTAGTTCTCCTACTTGCTTGTCAGATTTTAAATTTTGTTTTAAATCTAGATCCTCAATATGAGAGAAAATATGTGATATTTATCTTTCTGAGTCTGGCTTATTTTGCTTAACCTGATGACCTTCAGCTCCATCTATTTTCCTGCAAAGGACACAACTTTATTCTTTATGGTGGGATAAACCGTGTTGCATAATTTATTACACTTGGGCGTTTGGCGTGTTTTCTTTATCCATTCATCTACAGATGGGCATGTTAGATGGTTGCTGTCTTGGCTATATATCCTTCTACTTAGTAGTTCCCTTTGGCTCTTGCTGTGACTTCTTGTTCCTGACTTATGATGCTTTACTTTATCTCTCAGAATACTCGATTGTTTTCATTTCGCATTATTGATGTCCATATCCAAATCATTTCATTTGGGAGTTGACCCTCTCTGGATCACTGTTCTTGTTTTACAGTAGATACTTTCTTCAGGGAAATACATCAGGCTGCAAGCCCATGTTTCCCAAAGTACGTCACCTATAAAATCAGGTAGCGCGCTTCCGAGAAGGGCAGAGGGTTAGGTTCACACACGGTTCCCCTCTCTTCGTAAACTAAAAGAGAGGCAGGATTCGATCCAGTGTGGAGACCGCTCAGCACCATCAACCTGTTCTGTCACCTACCTGCTCGTTTCCATGCCACCACACGGACTCATGAAATGCTTTGGTAACTTACCATGGTTGGCGGTCAGAGGGGAAGGAGGTGTGGGAGTGAATGTCAGGGAATAACAGTCAGACGTCTCCTGTCTTACTTCCCACACAGGAGGGCCTCTCTCCTCCCTGGCAAGCCCCTTTGACTGTTATTGTCAAGACTTTGGCCAGAAGGCATCCGGTGGTTGTCTTCGGGGCAAGAGGAGGATTAGAATTCCCTCCGGACGGCAGCGTCTCCCAGCGCTCCATGTGGCCACATCCCAGCTCCCCTGCACACATGTTCCTCCTGGATGTGTTTGTTTTTCCTCAGAGTCTCCTCATTTTGTTTGAGTTTCCCAAGAGCCACATTTCCTTTGGACAACTGTGGTTTTTCCACAGCTGAATGGAGAGACAGATGGGAACTCAAACTAGTTAGCTTGTATCTCCCCAACAATTAGGGAAGATCTACTATTTATTTGATAAGTGTTCCCATCTGTGTCTTCTCTGTTTTCTGTGAAGAATTTTTTATTGCAATAAAGTATATAAAACATGAAATTTATCACCTTTTTCCATTTTAAGTCTCTGGTTCTGACATTAACTACATTTCCAATGTTATGCAATTTTTCTATGAATTTATACCGTGTTTTGAGGTTTCTTAAACTTAATGCCAGCCCTTTAACATTGTTTCAGTTGTGGTTATCATGTGCTTATCATCTCAGATTTATATGAAAGCATTCCAATCATGTTTAATGGAGTGCTGTTTCTACACTTTCACTGAATAAGTAATTGGAGATGATTCCTTTGGATTACTGTGCTTTTTTCTTTTTCTTCTTTTTGTGTTTGAAGTTCTGGTGTTCAGGTATGTGTGTGTGTGTGTGTGTGTGTGTGTGTGTGTGTGTGTGTGTGTGTGTGTAGGTATTTATGTGTAGTGAAAAGCCTTGTGTGTGCCTGTGGAGGCCCAAGCGTGACTCTGGGAATCATCCTGGATTGTTTTATTTCCTTACTGCTTTGCTCGGAAGTTCCCCAGGCTCTGCTTTCCAGGGCCGGAAGTGGTGGCCACTGCCAACTCCACCTAATGCTTTCAGCAGGATCTGGGATTTGAACTCAGTTCCTTCTGCTTTCAAGGCAAAGGCTTAAGCCCTGAGTCATCTCTCCATCCCGTTTTCTCTTTTACTGTTTATTTTCCTTTCTGTCTTTTTTTATTATAATGATTTTCTTTGTTTATCTCTGCTTGTCCAAGTGTTAATACATAGTGTGTTAAGATGGGAAACTGAAATAATTGAAAAATATGATAATAGCAAGTTCTTGTCCTGTTCTGTCCAAGACAAGAAAATGATGAAAAATGACACAACTGAAGACACATAGAAAATGATAGAATATGTGATCCCAAGTGCTTTAGGAATTGTATCAGATGTAAATGGGTTAAATATTAAAAATATTAATTATTACATTAGTTAATATATTAAAATTAAGTGGTTCAAAAGTGTCTCAGGGAAAAGTCTAATATTTTAGACTAGAGATGAAAGACAGCTGTGTTTGGCTTACAAAGATGTGCATTTTAAATACAGGGGCAGAAAAATTAAAAACGTTATACAATTCAAGCACTAACAACTTAGATGTAAAGATAAGAAAGATTTTGAAGCTTAACAGCAGAGGTATTTTCCACAAGCAAAATTTGTCACTGATGTGACCAAATTTTGTGAATAGCAATGACTGGCAAAGAGAATCAAAATATACATGGAGGGGTGATTTTTATCTGTTTCCTCTTTCTCACAAATTTAGATAAGTGAACAAAATTGTTACTTGGTTAGCCAACTCTGTGGGTACAACCACACACATATACTAACTTTTGGTCCCAAAGAAGCAGACTTCCAAGAGTGAGACTATTAAGAAAATGCTAGAAAGTCTAAAATTATTGTCACCGCGGCAAGAAGACTTTGAGTGGAGATGAAACTGAGTCCTCAGCAACTATCCTTGTTGATGAGTTGACAGCTGCTAAATTTAGCGCTGAGGACTGGAGGGCTGGCTCAGAGGTTCAGTCTAAGGCCTTGCAAGCAGAAGGACCTGAGTTCGGCTCTTAGATTCCACATACAAACTCTGGGTGGAAATCAGCCCTGGAAGGTAGCACTCAGGGCAAAGAAAAAGGAGGTAGAGCAATCCAGGGTGATTCCTGAAGAGACACACACACACACACACATACACGCACACACACACACACACACACACGCACACACACACACACACACAAATTTAACATTGAGATCTATTATGGGCTTAAGTGGCTTCTACTAACTTATTAGTTTGATCTGAAATAATGACAGTTTCCCGTGAGAATGGCCATTCACCAACGCTTTCAATAAACAGAAGGAAGATGCTCAACCCAAGTGCCAAACCCTGAAGCCTGACATCAGGCAAGCACCAGGGGCGTGACGTCTGGCCATCTCTCTCTGAAATGCAGCTTACATCACCTCTGAGGATCAGCTTATTCCAGAAGCTGGGCTTGGGAGGATTGCTCGGTCCCATAGACGCATGCTCTCCTGCAGCTCTTGCAATAACCCTTCGCCCTGAACAGGACTTAACTGGATTCTCACATTAGGGCTGGTCAGCCCAGGCAGTTCCCTCCCCACACCTCGGGATGAGTCACCCCTCCAATGTGGTCCTTCTGCCGCCTTGCAGCCACACGCTGGCTGTAGGAGAGACCACGATTCTCTTATCGCCGAGCAAATAAGCACAAAATTAGCAAGGGCTTACCCACTTATTTTGGCACATTATTTAGAATGATGGACAACAGATAAACTACTGCCCAGAGTGTAGAATTACTCTATAATAATATTTGCCTGGATTACAGCCAGGAGGAGATTTAGCCTCAGACCTCCAGGGGGATGTAAGAGAACTCAAGAGAAGGCCGAGGGAGGAAGAGAAGGAGACAGCATAGAAAAGAGAGGGAGTCTGGATGTGGAATATTTTAGCAGTCTCCTTCCACATATTGTTAGGCTAACCTCAGACACTACATTTTTAAATAGGAAATCAGCCTCAGGATTTGCTTTCTGATCTATTCAGAATCATTTTGTCCAATACACAGAATGTCAAGTTTCATTGTTGTGAGCCGAATAACCCTTTCAATTTCTTGGAGTGAAACCACAGACCATAGAATTAGTAAGCCACTGTGCTCTTTCCTCTGTGGTTCATTGGCTGGGTTACGCTGGTCTAATCTTATCAGCACCACTGAGCAAGAGACTCTCTCTGAATAGCCTTCCTGAAGTTCATCTCTCGGCAGGCAATTCCCCATCCCATGCTACCTCATTAACGTCAGAGAGCCCGGGGTGAAGTGTTTGCCAGACCCGGAGCTGGAAGAATAAATGAGAGATGGGAGAGAGAGTCGCCCCAGGAGCATGATATGATGCAAGCATTCCTCATTTCCTGTGGGCGTTCACATGGGCTTTTCAGACTGGCCTTTCTCATCCACTGAAATTAAAAGGAGAAATCATGGCCTCTAGAGACAGCCCAGCAATCGTATTCCAGGCGATAAAAGCAGCAGCAATAGAGAAAAACCTACCCTTGGTTACTATGGGAATTACGGCTAAAAATTACCCCAGAGATAAACGTCCTGGGCTGGTCCACTTCGTTCTCATTCACTGGGATAAAATGCTCTGAACCCAGCATCTTAGGGGAGAAGAGGCCCTGCCATTCAGATTGCAAGTTCCTGAGGGGACAGGGCCCCTCAGTGTGGAGAAGACATGAAGGAAGGCGGGGAAGCACTGCGGCAGAGGCAGGAGGCTGCCTTGCATTGGATTGAGGATGAGGAGGAAGGGAAGGGGAGGGCTAGGCTACTCAAGCCCCGCCCTCACATTTCCTCCAGGAAAGCTTCATACCTTGCAGGGTTCCATAACTTTTACAATAATAGCAAAAGTTTCCAATTCTCATGCAAGACAAGAAAGTAATGAAAAATGAGACAATTGAAGGTCAAATAGAAAATGAAAAGTGTGATAGTATTTATGATTCCAAGTGCTTTAGAAATTATATTCACTATCAGTGGATTAAATGTCTCAAATGAAAAGCTAACATTTTAGACTAGACATGAGAGACAGTCACGCTTTGCTTATTTTATGCGTTTTTATGTGCTTTGCACATTTTAAATACAGGGGCAGAAAAACCGAAAAGGTAATGCAATTCAAGCACTAACAACTTAGACTTAAAAGTAAGAACCTTCCCAAACGGCTTCCCCGGCTAGGGGGTCACAGGTCTAGCCAGGTGAGCCTGGGAGGGTCAGTTCATGTGTTCAAACTAGAACACGTCCCGGGATCTATCTGACACTGCGTGAGGGGAAGAAGAGTTGCCCGTTGGGTGGGGATAACGCCTGAAAGATGGAGAGAGGGAAAGGAGGGGGGAATGACTCAAGTTTGCACTTTGGTAAAGGGATGTTGGATTGTGACGTTGTGGAGCATTGGCCGGGTCAGACAGGTGACCGTGTCCCAGAAAAACGGGGTGTCTGGGCTAGCATGCTCCATGGGACGCGGGGTGCGTGACTCCACCCAGTGTGGAAACTGAACTCCATGGGATGGACATTGGTGGGAAGCAGCAGTGAGTTTATTGTTGGAGAGACTGCTGGACAGATCAGAGAGAAACTGAGCAAGCGCCCCTCATGGTACTAGCAGCCACCAAGATGCATGCAATGCAGCAGGTCTTCTCTTCATGTTCTAAACACATGCGTCATAAAATTCCCAGTAACAATACTTCTGCAGCCTACTATTACTGTCTCACTGTAGAAAGGAGAAAACCAAGGTGACATGAAGGGCCCAAAGGTGCATATCTTCAATGGGATCCGACTCAAGCCACCTTGATTTAGGGGATCTGGATTAGACTTCACCTCTCATTATAAAGATGGACATGCATGCTTAGTCATTTGCAACAGTGACGTGAATAATAATAATTTAGCTAAAGGGTGTTTTTTTTTAAAGGGTCAGAAGAATTAACTTATGGCCAAAGTTTTATATGAGTGAGAGTTCATGGTTTTGAAAGTCTTCATGAGGTGGAGTCACTGTCAAAGAAGAGAGAGCTTATAAATTGTGTACGTTTAAACCCCCAAAGGTTTATGGCTACATCCGTATCATCTATCTTGGCACTGGAAAAAGATGCTGGAGGACAGGAGAGACGCCTCGGCATGTATAGTGCTTGTTACGTGAGTGTGAAGACCAGACCCATGTAAATGATAAATGGTATGGCAGCCTGCCTGGGACCCCAACAGAGCTAGGGGACCCCTAAGGTAAGCTGCATAGCTAGACTAGCCAAATAGACCCAGTTCTGGATCCAAAGGAGAGGCCCTGTCTCAATATACAGGGTGGAAAGGGATTGAGGAAGATGTGTACATGCATATGCGCACACACTCTTTTAATCACACATGGGATATGTATGTATCCCACATTTGTGCATACCACATGCACCATAGACACAAAAGTACTAGAAACACCGATGGTCATTTCTAGGAAGTAGAATCAAGGAAACAATATTTTCATCTTTATTCTCTTTCTCCAGGCTTTCAAAACAACTGGCCTACATGCTTTTGTAGCAGAGAAAAAAGTCACCGTGTTTGGGATCGCGGGGCTTGGGCGTGACCGGCTGTGTCCCGTTGGGTGTGTTGTATCTGACATGCTTCTCTCAGTGCTGGCCACGCTTCCCTTTCCGATGGGGCCACTGTGCTTGGACTCGGGCTTAGTTTCATATTCTATTGCTGCAGCAGACTCAACCCAAACCATTTGGGGATCTGGTCATGCTCATAGATCCAGGTCACACTTGATCAAGGTAAGGACCGATCCGCCAACATACCGAACCAGTTCTCTCCATCCGCCTGTCCCGGGAAGTCCTTCCCACGATGGGCTGGGTCCTCCCAATTTATCACGCAGTCAAGACAATCTCCTGCCGGTGTTCCTGGAGCCGCTTTACCTGAGTCATTCCTCATAGGTGTGCCCACAGACACCTACAATGCCAAGTGGACAGCTGCAGTTCACTTCCTCCCTTCGAGACACTTGCGGATTCCCTCCCTTCTTCGGCTTCATGCTCTAGAAACACTCCATCTGTCTATGGAAAGGAGTGTGATGGCAAACTCTGGAGTGGCACAGAATTCTTTTCAATGAGACTATTTGCTTCCTAAATGAATGTACTTTGAAGTTTCAATTCTCTATATCCAATGTTTGTCTACTGTTATGGTTACATTTTGGTGTCAACTTGATAGTTGCAGACTGTTTGGGGTGCAGCTGTGGAAGGTTAATGGTTGGAATGGCCCCTGAACAAGTCTGCAGCTACTTGACTGATTGCTGTGGAGAACCCAGCCCACAGTGGGTGGTACTGTCCAGTGGTGAACCGGATAATAGGAGGTGCAAGGAGGAGGGATTTGCTCTTCCTTATCTCGTGTCACTTGCTTTGCAGTCCACTCTGCGTGCGTCGTTTGCTTTTAGAGCATCGTGACCTTCTTTGTTGCTGCCGCTGCTGCCTCCGTCCTTGGCTGACTTGGAGCTTCACCTTTTCCGTCACGTTGTTGCTGTTCCCGCGGCCTTTGGAGCCTGGTCTCTAGGCCGTGCTGCTGCTCGCTGTTCATTGCCAACATTGGAGCCCAGCTGCTCTTCACCGATGTAGGAACCCAGCGTCGTCAACCCTCTGGAGGAGCAAAGGCTTGAGACCTTCTGGGGATCTTAGGGCTTTGTGGAACATTCTGGTCAAGAACGAGGCTTCTGTGAGTAGCTACCTTGAAGGACACTATTTTTATTGTGAGTTATTTTTTAACAACAACAACAAAACAACTATATATATATATATATATATATATATAACATTCTATAGATTCTGTTTCTTCAGAGAACCCTGACTAATACATCTACTGAGCAGAGATCCTACTTGGGTTCTGAACTAAGGTACATATGAAGGGTTTCCCTACAAGATTACGATACAACTAGAAACTATCAGTAAGTTCATATTCAAGTCAGAAAGGAAAAAGGAATAGGAATTCTTTTAATGATAGAATTGTCCATCCAATGCCTGTTCATTTATAAATAGATAAATCTATTATGATCAGATATCAGACTTTGGTGCATTGATTGTCATACAGATATAAGTAGGTGACAGGTGGCGGTCTGCCTGCAAAGAGGACATCCACCTTTTTCTAGCTTTGACTATCTGTTAATTTCTCTTTCTGACAGGACTGGGAATAGGTTCAGAGTCTTTGCCTAGCGTGCGCAAGCCTTTGGGTTCCATTCCCAGCTCTGGAGGAGGAGAAACAGGAGGAGGAATTGGACAGAGAGGAGAAAGGGAAAAAGGGAGACGTAGAAGAGGAAGATGAGAGAGGAAGAAGAGGAAGAAGAAAAGGAGGAAGAGGAAGGACAATTGAACTAATTTCGTTGTTTCTGAGATTTTCTGTTTAGTTTTGGATTGTCTGACTCTTTCCTTTCATGTTTAGACTTGCCGTTCTCACGATGTGCATTCCCACAAGCACCCCCAAAATCCCCAAGGGCCGGACCTTTGATTTTCCAAGGCAAGCTATGAAATTAATGAATGGATCTGCCCCATGTGTCCTAATAAGAAATTCACATCCATAATCCTTTGGGATGAAATAGGATCCAGACGAGTTCCAGAATGTCTGAGGTTCACTGGGGTAACAAAGCAGGAATACAGGGGAAGGGGAGCTGAGCTAGGCTAGAACCTGCCCCTCCAATCTAAAATAGACTCCCTGGCACCAACCAACTTATCCTTCCCAGGATGCAGCCTGTTTACCTGCATCCTGCATCAGAGTGACTGAAATCACAGGACAGAAGGAAAACTGTGGATTTGCTTCGCCTTTACTGACCTGAAGTGTTCCACGTGACCCGGTGACCCACGCCCCCCTTGACCAGATGTGGGGCCAGCACAGCCCATGAACCTCAATCCTCAGTGCCTGTTTGCCGCCCCCAAGGCATAAATCATGGACTTTCTATGAATTGGGGATTACAGCTCTGTCGTGTGCTTTCTATTAATAGATCTTCATCGATGCTGCAGGTGCAGTGGGAGCCACCCTTTGAAGTACTCCTTAATCGTCCCCTCTCCAAATCCTCATAATCCAACCCTCATAAAACACCCCAGGGACTATTGATTGAGGAGGCCTGGGGGATCCCTAAAGGCGCTGTGCCTCGGGTGCCCGCCTGCCCTGGAGGTGTGGCTGTGGGCTGCGCTGAGAATGCTAGCCAGGTGTGGCAGGCCTGGGAGGGGTCACTGCCTCTCAGACAAGGCCAGGGACTGGACCAAACCTCTTTCTGTAGCCCATCGCGTCCACCCTGAAAGACTAGGGGCTTTTTCTTTGTTAATTGTCTTGCTCACACAATGTTCTTTGCAGTCAAGAGTCTGAGACAAATTGTCTTACCTTGATTGATTCATTGCAATCAGTTCACTTAAAAAGAATTCAAATTACTTCAGTTAATTTACTTTAGTGGTAATTTGTTGTTAATTAGTGAGTGAGTCTGTATGCTGCAGTTCACCTGCATGGTCGCTGATAAATCACCATCAAATGGCTTAAGGGAACAAGGGGTTTATCCTCTTACAATAGACTGGTTACAATTCCTCGTCCAACTTTGCAGGAGAGCTCACACTAACACCAGGGCCGAGGGAACTGGCCACACCATCTCTACATAACGACCGAGAAAGGGATGATCCTTACTTGCCAGACCAGCATGTCTGGCCAAGTGTACACAAGGATGCCAACTTTCTCAACCAGATCTCTGTATTTTATCCCTGGCCTAGTCCTACTCACCATGGACTGGGCTTTCCCTATCAGCTGGACAATCTCCTGCAGGTTTGCTCTGTAACTCAACCACTAATTCTCCACAAATGTGCTCAGAACTCAAACCCTCAACCGCCAAGTTGATACCTGTGCCTAACTATGACACTGTAGTCTCCCATGTTGCCTTGTCAACTGAACCAGAACTACTCAGTCAGGCCAAGCAGGCCACAAATAACAAGACTTGAGTATCCTCGCTGAGCCTGCTAGAGTGTCTGGCCTTCTCCTTTCTGTTTCCTGAAATGGTTCTCACCCAGCAAGGCCTGGTCCGGATTCCATCTTTCTGTGGAACCTTCTCACAGGGAGTTCAGAGACCAGCTTAATCTCCCCTTTCTTTTCCCATGATACTTTGCTTATGCTTGGAGTTGGATTAGCACTATTTATCGCTGGGTTTCTTCATTAGTTCATTTGGCCAATATAGTCATTGTCTCTTGGGTTCTAGGCACTGGGCTGGGTGCCAAAAATATAAAGCTGAAAAAATACGGTCCCTCCGTTGAAGAAAAATACATGATTGTGAGAGCCCCAGTGTCAAGGGAAAAATTTATGTATATGAATTTAAAAAACAGAATATGCTAAGTGTCACAATAGAAAGCATCCTGTGGTTAAAGTAGGGAGGTACTGCGCCGTGCACTGCGTTACTAGGGACACCCAGTATAGCGTCGGTGCTCCCCAGTGATTGGCAGAACTTAATGGGCTTACTGGTATGGTTGGATGGTGCTTGGGTCTGGATGTGAATCCTTAGTGTGGAAAGGGCCACGTTGTGCCTCTCGGAAGATGCAGAGCCTTCGAGGGGTTGCTCAGACATCCCGTCCTTGGTGATCGGGAGTGAAATGGATGTAACCGCACTGACTTTCTTCCAGAATTGTTCTAAGAAGCAAATGGAATGTGAGCGAAACACTGTGAATCCAGACACTGTGAAGAGATAGATCTAATGGCAGCACCCCCATGATACAGAGCAGTTCCTTTGCTCTGTGCATGAAGCCCCAAGAACCTAATTGTACAATTTGTAGAAGCCTAAACCATGGTTGCAGTTAGGATGCTTGGAGAAAAACAGGAAGTTCTGTTCTTCCTATCTCCTCCTAACATTGCTTCACTTGTTGGCCTAGAAACATAAAGTTGAGTGATTTGCAATAACCATGAAAAATCCTTGAGGTGCGATTGGCCAGTTGTATCTTTCTCATGCTGAGAAGAGCCTTACTAATAGTTTTGCACTATTGGTCTGTCTGGAATCAAATAGACATCTGTTGTTATTATAGGTGGATTCTGAAAATTGGTGTCATGTTCATATTTCACCTTTGCTTTGATCAGTGTGGTCCCGGAATGAATGATAATCTGTCGACACAAGTCTGAAAGTAAGTAAACAGTGACTTTGTATTAGAGCACATTGCTAAATGACCATTGATTTAATTAGCTGGTAGAAAGACACCTTTGGAATTGAAAAGATGGAAGATGGGAATAGGATGGGATGCACTTCGAGGTTTATCTATCATTGCACCTTTAAGTGATTTGCAGTATTATAAAATCTGGAAATGTTTGAGACAGAGCAATGTGCGGAGAGGGAGGCAAAGGGCTTCCCTGAGAGTCAAACCTACTGCTTTGGAATGTGTTGGGCAATGTTTTGATGATCAGGGAATAGTAACTGTTGGGTGAGGTAATACTCAATGAGAAATAAAACCCCACTCAGCACTCAAAAAGGAAAACAGAGTCTTTTTCGTGAATTTAGGCATCCATTGTGGCTGAGGAGGAGTTGGCTTGAGCCTACATTGTTCATTAGACCCAGATTGTGCTTGCCACATGGAGTTAAAGGGAGAGTGGGATGGGAGAGCCAAGCCGGAGACTCTCTGCTGTTCAGAGCTCTCTAGCTCCACCTTAGAGCTAGAGAATGGAATGGAAGTCTCCTCACCTCTGAAGAGCAACTTCTTTTATTGAGAAACAAAAGAGGAAAAAAATAATACCCAGAATTCCCTTTGGCACTGGATCCAGAGATGTCTGGGGCAGCCTGGCTGTACACAGTTCCCACTCCCTCAGTGGTCCCCACATTCACTGGCCACAGAATTATCTGCATCCCTGAGATGTACACATTTGTTCTGAAGTCTACATAAAATCTGACGTTTTTGATGTTGGTACGCACATTGCTTGTAAGAAGCTAAAATTTGAAAAACATAGAAGCGCGGATCTACCAATTAAATCATAAACGCATCCCTTAGTGTGAAGTGAGCTACGCTATTCTTCTTAAAAATATTGGTCCTTCTCTCTTTTTGCTTTGGAGATTGCTTTTGTTGGGAGGAAGGTTTTTCTGACCACCTGCCTCTGGTAGGTCACTACTAAGAGTCCTACCCACCCATGATTAGATGGTGATAATTTCCAATTATATAGAAAGTTCTAGAATTTATGAACATTACTTCTAACGGAGACCAGGCCAGTGGCCACCCAGGGGTAAACTCTCCCTGGTAGTTCCTGTGTTTCTGGAATGTTCTCTGAAAACAACAAGTCCTTAGGGAATCTCTCAGCAGCATGGGTCGTAAATCTATTCTGTCAGAAAACACACCCAGGGGACTGAGCTGTGTTGTCCTGAGAAGACAAATAAAGAGGAAACCAAATGTTTGGTCTTCGTTTGTGCTGCATTGTGATTGTCCATGTGCATACATTTCCTTCAAATGAAGAAATAATCACAGGGGAAAAAAATCCAATCAACGCCACAGCGTTCTTAACAAACACTTGTACGGGTTTTCCCCCCTTCGAATTGCCTTGGGGATCCATTTCTCTTTCTCAGGTTTGAAAGATGAGCAGTTAGAAGTAGTAGAAGTACTCACTTCACTTCCTGATGCCAATGAGTGCAGGCTGCACCCTTTCCGCCAATACACTAATTAAGGACACATCAGGTCTTAAGGAACGCGCTGCTTTCAGACACTATCTTGGGACAACCTGGAGAGGCCAAATGCTTACCTCCTGGCCGCCAAGCAAAGGGGCCAAATTCCCACAGAAAGTATCGAATGGATCCGTTAATGAGGCAAAGTCCAGGAAAAGGATGGAGAGAGGAGGGCACCGGAGGCCGAGGGAGTAAAATCTAAGCGTTCATTTAAGTATCCTCCAGTGAGCAGGTGAGTTTCTTCCATCTCAGTTGCAAACATCTCCCAGCCAAAGCTTTAGTTATCCTAAAGAATCCCACATGCGCCCAGACTTGTGGAGTTTACCTACTGAAAGAAAAGAAAAAATCAATTTGAATCTCAAGATGAATCATTGATTATATACTTGCCTTTGGTGTAACTTTTTCTAAAAATTTATTCCCAATTGAGCCAGGAGTGAACTGGAAAAAGAAAAAAAAAATAGAGATTAATTTGTTGAAATTCTTCATTTTATAAAATAAGTGAAGTGACTTTGTAAGTTCATGCAAATTAATTTAACATCTGGTTTTAAAAAATGGCCTGTATTAGCTGAATGTGGTGCTATATATCTGAGATTCCAACTGAAGGCTTTGGGGGGTTGCAAGTGAAATTTAGCAAAAATCTATCTCAAAATAAATATAATAAAGACTGAATGTGTAGCTATGTGGTAGAGTGCTTGTCAAATACATTTGTAGGTCTGGTTTCAAATCCAAGAATGAATGGAAGGAAGGAAGGAAGGAAGGAAGGAGGGAAATAGAGAGAAAGGAAGGAAGCAGGGAAATAGAAAGAGAAAGAGAGAGAGAGAAAGAAAGAAAGAAAGAGAAAGAGAGAGAGAGAAAGAAAGAAAGAAAGAAAGAAAGAAAGAAAGAAAGAAAGAAAGAAAAATGCTGTGTGTAACGATGTATTTTCCATTTTATTATTATATATTTTTATATTTATCCAGTTTGCTTTCAGTCTATTCTCTCCTGACTCCTACCATTGTGCTTATTATGATTATATTGGGAGCTGACAAAGTATAGTTCCCTCTATTATTTTGGAAGTTACACTGCCTACTTCTTTCTATTCCTTAAACAAAAAATGGCATGAATATTTAACTTTAAAAATGATTCGTTAGTGCTAGAGAAATAGCTGCATGTAAAATACTTGCAATGCAAGTATGAGGACCTGAGTTCAGATCCACAACACCCACGTGAAAGGTCTGACAGCCCAGTGTCTCGAAGGCAGAGACAGCAGATCCCTAGAGTATCCTAACCAGACACTTGAGCTGATGAGTGAGTCCCAGGTTCATCTATCTTCTATCTATCTATCTATCTATCTATCTATCTATCTATCTATCTATCTATCTATCTATCATCTATCTATCTATCATCTATCTATCAATCATCTATCATCTATCTATCTATCATCTATCATCTATCTATCTATCTATCATCTATCTATCTATCATCTATCTATTTATCTATCTATCATCTATCTATCATCTATCTATCAATCTATCATCTATTTATCTATCTATCTATCATCTGTCTATCTGTCTGTTTGTCTATGATGTAGAGTGACTAAGGAAGACAACACCACTCAGCTCTTTTCTCCATATATATGTACACATGCAAATATGTACACCCACAAAGACACCCTTACACACACACACACAACACATACACACACACACACACACACACACACACACACACACACACACGAACACATAGATGTGGTTAATTTAATATCATCCCTTCATTATGAAAACTTAGAAAAATTTTAGCACCAATCTTATTAACATTTAACTTATTTTACTCTTCTCCAGTATTTTAGATCCAATGTAGCTCTTTTTAATTGAAGTAAAATTCACTGCAAAATGCATAGCTTTCAATGTCTTATTCTATGTGATTGAATCATACTCACCAATCATTGCTTGCACTGGCAAAATCTCCACCGGAGTCAAGCTCAGACATCTTTGTGACTTTCCCTTCTTTCCTTTTCCTGTCATTTCCTTCTCCCCCCAGTACGCCAAAGCTGTCCAATTTCTCTTTCCTAAGCAAACTTTGTCCTTTCTAAATTTGTGTGTAAATGAAATAGTAAATAGCTTAATGACTCTTAAAGTGGACTCTTGTGGGTCCCTCAGATACTTTTAGGTCTAATGTAGTTTTATAATTAACTAAGATGCTACACATATTTTTTGTGGTGAAGAGGTTGGTTACATATCTTGCATTGTAACATTTCACTAAGACTATGAGAACTTTGACATTGCCACAGTTTGAAGAATATCAAAATGTCTTTTCTTAAGTCAGGCATTGAAGAGATTTCCCACCAATTAAAAGGTGTGTGTGTGGTGTGTGTGTGTGTGTGTATGTGTGTGTATGTGTGTGTGTGTGAGAGTGTGTGTGTGTGTGTGTGTGTGTGTGTGTGTGGTGTGTGTGTGTGTGTGTGTGTGTGTGAGAGTGTGTGTGTGTGTGTGTGTGTGTGTGTGTGTGTGTGTATACATCCATACACATGCTTGGGATCAAACTTTATTCTACCACTCAGTCACATCCCCTACATCATCCACAGTAGCATGCAAGCCATAAAGTGCTGTGGATAAAATGCCTTTTTCTATCAGAACCTCCCCCCAATCTTCAATTAACAGATCTTTCCAATAAGCCAATTTGTATATAAATTTCATGCACTAACACTGTCAAGGGATACAGTTGGTAACTTAAGTTGAAATCACTTTAATTGCTAATTTTTCTATGTGTGGAAAGGCAGAGATACTCTGTATAGTACTCAAATCCCCAAGTCTTTTTTTTTTTAAGTGACACAGTGGCAACATCCCTTCACTCAGTGCTTTGGTGGTACTGTTCTTTCATACCAGGCTTGCTTATAAAATCTTCCAGAGAAAGAAACCAAGGAGAGATGAAGATAATGTGTCTCTTATTTGTTGAAAGCAAATGTATGCTTCAAGGTCATTGGCTTCTGGAAAAATTAGCTAAAAGCATCTCGTGATATCATCAGTCAATGATTTGGATGCCTGCATCCAAACTAACATTGCTTGAGTTAAGAGAGAAACCACTTCACTGGGAGGTTACAGGATTCGTGCAGAACAGTGGGAACGTTAGACAGGCGTCACCTTCGAAGGGCCAGCTGCCAAGCTCAGGCATCAGAAAATGACGGAATGTTTGCTCATAGCCACAAACAAGAAGAACATGTTCCAATCCTTTGCTGCCCTGCTCTTAGTCATCTTTATATTTAAATTCCCTGGAGAGAGAGAGAGAGAGAGAGAGAGAGAGAGAGAAGGGAGGAATGCTAGCGTAGCTTGCATAGCTTGTACTTTACCTTTAGTTTGGGGAAGGAAAAGGCACTGGACTATATCACTTGACCAGGAAGAGCGCGTCAAGGAAAAGCAACGCTGTGAGCATTGGGCTCAGCAAAGAGGCTTGAGAGCTTGCAAGGGGTGGTCCTCTCTCAAGCTCCACCCATGGCTCCCCAGGGTAAGAGTTAGCTCATGCTTGGCCTAGAACATATACTTTCCTGGTAAGAAAGAGGACTTGGGAGTTCTTAATAAAATACTTTTTTCCCTATAGCAGGTTTGAGTACAGCTGCAGAGAATGAACTCATTAGGAACAAAAGCAGCAACTCGCATCTCTGTTGGGAGGACACCTTTATACCAGGCTCGGTGTGTTTTCTCTCAGTGTCGGCCGAAGACCCAGAAAGGAGGAGGAAGCTTATCACTGAGGTCTGGGTGCCTGCTGTGTCTCGACACAGTTACACCTGTAACTGATGATAACAACAACAACCATCAGTTGATCAATATATTTAATGAGTTGCAGAACATGCAAAGAGCTTGCCTTAGCATTTCCTAGCATTCGTGCCAAGCGATCAGTAACGTGTACCAGGATTTCTGAGTGTCCGGAATCAGTCCATGAGAGACGACATGGTATCAGGGCAGTGGGCCCTAAGTCATTCCATTGCAGTGGACTCTGAGATGCGCCTCCCAGACCCCCTTTCAGGACGGACAGCCGCACGTGTCATCTGTAGTGAGCACCAGCGGTCCACAGCTGGAGACATCACCCTCTCCGCGGTGGGTGATCGTTAATGAGAGATCTGCTCTTTCCTCCAGCAGCTTGCCTTGGATACCTGCGCTCTGCATGTCAATGGGGGTCGACCTTTGTGGGCCATCTCAGCTTCAGCAGCCCTCCCCGCGGGGCGGCCCATGACTTCTCCTCTGTTCAATTATTTCTCCGGAATAATTTCTCAGACACCAATTAAGGTGGAAGAGAGAAGCTTCATTCGCCTGTGGGACAGAGCTGAGACCACTCTCTAAGGGCTCCAGCCTAGGATTCAGGTTGCATTTTATGTTTTACACTAACGCAGAACAGAGGTGGAGCAAGGGAAGCAGGACTTCTGGGAAGCAGACAGGATGGTTACAAAGTAGCAGCAGGTAGGCTCCCTATCCAGGACCAGCGGCCCTGTGACTCTTCATCAAGCCGCGGCTCAATATAGACTGTCCCATGGGTGGGATGGTTTCTCACTTGCTGCCTTTGGGATTTCAGAGTTTTTTCATCTAAATGTATATTTAGTAGTAACGGAACAGTTCACACTTTTCTACCTTGTCTCCCACAGGCTCTTGATGAGGACAGCACTTGCTGTATGTTAATTTGCATCTCTGAGTAGTGTCTTTTTTCCCACTCATACAAACTTAACAGGTACACTGGTCCCCTCCCTTCCTCCACTCCCCCATCCTCCTGTACCCCTCTCTCCTCTCCCCTCCCTCCCCATCCCCCAGTGCCTCCCCCTCCTATCCCCGGAGCATCCTTCAATGTGCATGCCAAACTCTCCTCTGGGTCCTCCTCTCCAATGAGGTGCAAGGACCCAGTGGCATTTCCCAGAACCCTTTCCTGTGTTCCTCTTAAGCATAGGAACACTACTGTGGCTGTCAATCCCTAGCCTCCAAGGATCCTAGTGCCTTTAGCCCATGCTAGACTTTGTGGCGTTGATAATGTGTACAGGGCATGCAAAGTCCTATTATGATTGCTTCGGCCCTAACTTGTGTGGAGTATTTTGCACATCATTACTCCTTCCATTCATGTGCTCTTACAATTTTACCACTCTGTCTTCTGCAAATTTCCCTGAGCTTCAGGATGGGGAGAGATTAGGCTGGCCTAGTTCTAGGTGGTTGATATAGAGTCTCTGATGTTCTGGATTATGGTTTGTTGATTTTTTTTCAGTTTTGCTGCTCCTGCAATGCCCTTCATCTGAGTAGTGTCTTAAAAAACCCATTGGCCAATCACAGAGCTGGAACTGTAATTAAGACACCTGCGTATGTGCATGTGAAATACTTTCTGACCAAAGGGCAATTGCAGAGCCCACCTTAGTCTCCAGACCACCGTTGTCTCTTCTCCTGTTCATATCTTGGATTTCCCAGGCATCCTGCTTCCAACTGTGAAACCTTAACATCTGGAGTGGTGATTGATGCCAGCCTCTGAGTGTCTTCTAAAACGAGGACACAGAAGTGGAAAATATTTGCATTCTCTTAAGTAGCCAACGACTTTAAGAAGATAGCAATGCTTATTACTAGCTTCCTTAAATTTCAACTTCAGTTTTCTCTGAAATAGGACAACATTCAGCTCAAAGGGATGATTTCACTGTTAAATAATAAATACCAATCGTACTTCATGCCAGGGGAGTCACTACACAAATAAAAGCAGTCACTACACCCAAGTTGTTCTTCCTCAGGCAGAACAGAGAGGATGCGTCTGTCTACAAGAGTCCCCGACTTACATGCAGAGACTGAGTAAAACTGGGCAAAGAACCTAACTCCAGGTTTGCTTCCCTTTCAAAGAACTTGCAAAGTTATGCAACCTAAAATAGGGTTTTAGGTGGAGCTAAGACATAGAAATCAGCTTTGTTGGTTTTAGAAGTATTTGCTAGTAGTATATTACAGTGAAAATGTGGTGGTGGTTAATAATGATTATTAACTTGGCAGGATTTGGAGTCATCTATGAGACAAGCACACCTGTACATTTCTGGGCGTACCTATGAAGGATTTTGTGAGTAGGTTCATTGAGGCAAGAAGAACTTCCTTAAAAGTAGATGACATCATTCTGTGGGCTGAGATCCCAGACTGTAAGAAAAGGAGAAAGCAAGCTGAACGCATGCATTCGCCACTCTCTGCCTCCTGCGTCAGAGGTCGTGTGAGCGTGATGTTGAGTCACCTCGAGCTCCTGGCTGCCATGCCTTCCCTGCTGGGTTGACTGTGCCCTGAAGGTGTCAGCAAGAATAAATCCTTCTTCCTTAAGCTGCTTTCCTAGGGGTATTTTAACACAGCAACAGCCAACAGGGAAAGTGACTAAGACAAATACCAAAATAAGACAAAGCAAAACCAAACCACATTTCCAATATTATTCATGGGACGACAATAAACATAAATTGTACACACATATACAAGCTCATCTATGACTACATGATGTGATATCAAAGCATTCCAGATCTTCTTAGTATCTGGAATGAGGCTCATGAGAAAACAGCTCATGGAAACAGGACAGAGGTCATTTTGTGTTCAGCCTACAGAACTGGACGTGCACTGGGCTGCTCGCGCACCAACTGCTCTGCTGAGCACATCCCTTGAACTGAGGTGTAACAACATTCCTTCACTGCCCTTTCAGCTCAATATTTGTTTTTAGCCAGTCCTGGTGATTTTACAAGGATTACTTGATTCATTTCTCTCCATTTGCTTCCTTGCTTCCCTATAGACAGAAGTTGTCTAGTTGTTCACGTCAAGGAAAAATTCAAGACTTCTTTTAGAGAATCTTTTAACTTTGCCCTCATGGACAGAGCATCATTTCTCTTTCACCTATCATTTCCCAGCACCCTGCATTAACATCCTACATCAGCATCCCACATCGGTATCCCACATCGGCATCCCACATCAGCATCTTCCATCAGCATCCCGCATCAGCATCCCACATCAGCATCCCACATCAGCATCCCGCATCAGCATCCCACATCAGCATCCTGCATTAGCATCTTCCATCGGCATCCCACATCAGCATCCCACATTGGCATCCCACATCAGCATCCCGCATTAGCATCCTGCATTAGCATCTTCCATCAGCATCCCACATCAGCATCCCACATCAGCATCCTGCATTAGCATCTTCCATCAGCATCCTGCATCAGCATCTTCCATCAGCATCCTGCATCAGCATCCTGCATTAGCATCTTCCATCAGCATCCTGCATCAGCATCCTGCATTAGCATCCTGCATTAGCATCTTCCATCAGCATCCTGCATCAGCATCCCACATCAGCATCCTGCATTAGCATCTTCCATCAGCATCCCGCATCAGCATCCTGCATTAGCATCTTCCATCAGCATCCTGAATCAGCATCCCACATTAGCATCCTACATCCGCATCACGCATCACAACATTGTCCAGCTTTAGCGTTTGTCTCTGGGAGGAAGTTGGGAAGCACTGGAGTATGTCTGAGCCAACTCCAACATGTGGCATGGGTGCCTTGGACTTGGTCATTCCACATCCCAAGCTCAGTGAAACATGGCTGAGGGCTTGTTCACACCACAAACGATAGATCTTGACTCAAGGGACAGAGTTCTCACCCAGCCAGAGTCTTGGAGGATCATAGCTCCCTTTGGCTTCTCAGCTTTCTTCTTTGTACTTTTTAAAGGACGACTGTTCATCCTTTCAAAGCATTCTTCTCATCTGCTCCTGGGGAAAGTGTCCAGCAAAATTACATTCTGTGACACACGCTGGCTGCAAGCTAATAAAAGAATAACCAGATAAGTAGTAAGTAGGTTTTAATCAGAAGACTTTATTGAACTGGAGATAGTAAAATCTCATATAACTACCTGCAGATGCTGACAGATCTATAAAGCAATAGTCCAGGTCAGAATGGTTTGCCTCCTTAATACGTTAAGTCTTTTTTGCCTATAGCTTTATTATTGAACTTAATAAACTATCACTTTATGATGTACAGTATATAACTCCTGGAGTTTTATTACATTAGCTGTAATCCCAGCATAGGCAAGACTAAACATATTACTTCAGGGGTGGAGCTTTTGAAATAGAAAGAACCAAAGACATATATCGTGAAAACATGAAAACATCCAGTTTTTTTTTTCCGATCACACTGGTTTCCAAAACAAGTTGGAGAACTTCTAATTGAAAATCACATTTCCCCTCCCTTTTCATTACGGTGGTGTCTTCTATGACATAGATTTTCAAAAGATTCTCAAGACATCTAAGTTGTTCACTGGCACAATTATGATTTCGACAGAAACCATGTGGAATGAAACACAGAGAAAATGATAGGTTACGAGGAAATCGGACACCGTTTGCCTTCCCCCAGAACTGCTTGTAGAAACATTGGCTAAAAATATTAGGTCGGAGAGAAAATACCGCTGGGCTCTTAATGCACTTTGCAGACTTTCCTGTACTCCAGGGAATATTTAGGCTTGTGATTTTGCCATTTAAGTGTCTGATGCGGTTTGGAAAAAGGCTGCTTTGCTGTCACTTGGCTCAGTTTTACTCTTGGGAACACTCTGCTAATGCTGGTTTAGCGTGACTTGAAATCTAACTTGCATAGACAATAGTCGGAGAAATTATCAACTTATCACGCGTCTGCTTCCAGCAGAGCTTTGTGTTTGGTTTCATTTGGTTGCTGTGGGGAAGTAATAGGCTTGTGACAGGGTCCATTTCCTGAAATTAGCACTGTCCATGCGAACCCAAGGAACGGGCTCTAGATGAAAATCAATACCATGCTTATTCTTCTTTCTAACGATATATTCAACCCATAGAGCTGATGGTCCAAAAAATGTGAAAATAAACATTTTGTTCAATTTAATTTTTTTAGACCGATGTCGAAACTAAAAATTTGAGGGGTCTAGTTTTTAGAGCTCTTGTCATACAAATATAGCGCCTTGAGATTGGGATCCTGTCTCTTTATTCATAGTGATTCCCTCTGTCATCTCTCAAGAGCCACTTCAGTCTAGGAGATAGAGTTCTGGTGCCATGACAACTCGTGGTTTGCTTGGAGTGATAGACAGGATACAGCACGGGAATAGAAGGGGAGGCTGGGGAAGATGGCAGGCTTATTCTCAGAGGGCCTCGTGCACCATGCTTGCATCGGGACTCTTGTGAATTTTAGTTGTGTTTTTCCTTGCTGATTTCCCATCGCTGTCATACCTCCCACAAAGTCACCAGGTATTAGCGATGAGAATGTGGCTTTTGTAAAGGTGAAGGCTGCAACCCCTCGGTCTCACCTGGCTTTCTTTCTTTGTGTCTGGAAGTGCCGAGTAGCTACTTTGTAGTGACTGAGGGATTCCTGAGACGTCGCTTTGACTACCGGGTTATCAGTGTTTTGGGTTCCTTTTCTGGGACGAGGCAGTGATCACCTCATGGAACGCTCTATTTTGCAGAAAGGTTTTGCCCTCATGATTGCATCTTTGAAAATTATTTGTGAAGCACCTTGATATTATGAGGCATGAGAAATCATGTATGTACAACCCTCCAAACACACTAACTCCGCAGTTCATCTGGACGTCAGCCATGACCTTTCGATGCAGAAGAATAAGTCATGATCGCGTTTTGGTCCTGGAACTCAGAGACTCTGGACTACATCTGTGTAACCTTGAAAAGCACTGTGTTCTGCTGCTCATTTCTGGGAGAAATTGCCCTTCCCCGAGATCTGGGGTCTTAAGCGGGTTAGGAGGATGCAGGCAGAGCTCCTTTGCGGTAAAGAGCAGGGGGATTTGCGGCTGAAACCTAGATTCTTTTCTTGGATACTTCAAGGACTTTGGTGACGGATGGAATGAATGTTTTGGAAAAGGAGGGGAAGCAAAGCTTTCAAACAAAGATCCAATTTGCTACTGAGACCTGATAGATCCTGTGTCACAGGATGCTTCCTGTTTACCTAGTAACGCACTCAGTGTCCAGATCCAAGCAGATGTTTGTGAGTGAAGAGAGTAATATTGTGAGAACACAGATCGATTCTGATGCAGAAAGATGAATGTCTGAATGCTAAGATGCACCCCTTTTCTCTGTGGAGTGGCTGTGGCCCTATCTTTCACAGCACATGCATTTTTGAGTTGTTTCTTCCTGACTGACAAAGGACCACTTGCACCTTTTATGATTTATTTTTATTGTCCTTTTGGCTGAGGTCAAACGACGACTCTGCTAAGACCAAGGTCAAGGGCACCCTGTAGTTGTCTTTTTATGTGAAGTGGCATCACTTTTGTGTGATGTTTATCAACTACATGCACAACATGCAGGCAAAGCAGCATGTCATGTGCATCTGGCAAATTACCTCGGGTCAGCTTTGGTATCCCAGCTGCTGCTCAGGAGAGTGGAAGGGCAGTCACGCTAAGACCGCCATGGAGGAAATCAGCTTAAGATGGACTTTGGTTAAAATTCCCATGCAGGATCGTCCTATAAGGGCATGGTGGGCTGAACGGAACTGACCAGCTGTGACAAACTGCACCTGGGGTATTTCGGGGGCTGTGAGGGCCATTGATTAAGATGGAGAAAGAGAAGCCAGGGAAACTCTTATACAAAACACCTGCCAGTACACGGGGAAGGGAAGGACCTAGAAGGGATGCTGCTGCCTTGGGGCATGAGATGCGAAGGCTGCAGAGGCTCCTGAGAGAGTTGCAGTGTGAAGGTGGTGGATGCCTGGATACAGCGAGCAAGAACAACTTCAATTCTGTTCCAGGAATGGAATCCAGACGTGTCTACTAAAGTTGAGACAGCTTGGTTAGGGAAATAGTTCAGAAGGTCAAAGCACTTGTAGTTCAATAGGGAAGGCCTGAATTCAAATCTCAAGAACCCACATTAGAGTTGGACACATAGCATGAGTGTCAGAAATCCTGGTGCCCTTACATGGAGACACTATGTAGAGAGGAGAATCCCTGGAAGCTCATGGGCCAACATACCTGGTATAGTCAGCAGAAAAACAAGCAGCAAAGAGAGTCTGTCTCCAATGAGGTGGAAGGTGAGAAGCAAAACTCACACATAGAAAGAGCATGCCTGAGTCTGCATGCACACACATATACATACACATGCACACACACCAACACATATACACATGCACATCCAAAATATAGGCACGCATATATGTACACATACGAATATAAACATACACACAGGCATGTACACACTTCTACATACATACACATGCACATATATGCACAACATGCACATGCACACGCAAACACACACAGCATGCATATACACATGTATATGTGATAAATAAGAAAACAAATATAAAATGAAATATGGAAAATGATGAGATACACGCTTAGTAAAAAAATAGGCAAATAATACATTTTTTAGCATGGCCTGAATATTTGGAAACTTTAGAAAGGGAACTGTGTTGGGGGAGGACCATGGTGTAACAGGAAAACATACAGGCAGCACTGAACATCATTTTCTTTCTCCCCTTTCCTTTTCTCATATTTCCCTCCTTCTCTCCCTCCTTCTCTCCCTCTTTCTCTCCCTCCTTCTCTCCCTCCCTTCCTCCCTCCCTCCCTTCTTCCTTCCCTCCCTTCCTCCTTCTCTCCCTTCCTCTCTCCCTGTCTCTCTCCCTGTTCTCCGTCCACCTCCAAAGTTGCAGTCATGGTCCTGGCTCCAGGATGACGCAGAGGGAACCTGGCGCAGCTGCTCTTACCTCCCTGTGCTCTGCGCCCTCTGAACAGCCAGACTGAACTCAAGCTCGCAGGGAGGATTATGGGATTCCTTTATTCAAGACCCCTATCTCAGAGGAATCACAGACATCTGGAAAAGCCCTAGAAGACCCTATATGCTGTGCTCTTCCTTCCTGTATGTTCTCACCCCCCACCACTTTCCTGATGTCTCTCTTCGCCCACACCAATCCCTGTGCTGGGCCCGATGTGTGTGCAGTAGTCCCCACAGCTGGAGAACCCCTGCTTTGTACATCCAGGAGTTTTATCCATCCCTTCTCAGCAGGGCTCTGCTTGGTGGTCTCCTCGGGGGGAAGTCCATCATAGCTATGGGTAGAATGGCGGCTCCACGCTCATGCTCTCCTAACCCTACGGCCTCTTTTATCCTTTCCAAAGTGCTAATTACAGTGTCATTCCTGATCTTGGGCATGTACAGCCATGCACCCCACCAGGACAGTTTGCTGGTTGATGGTTCACATACATGACAGATGTTCCGTGAAATTGTAACAGAGCAGGAAACCCCTGTCACCCAGGGTATTACAGCTGCTGTAACATCAGAGCGCGACGCGCTGCCATTTGCTTGGAGGACGCTGGTGTAACAAACCTACTGCAGGTGAACATGGTCGCGGTAAGCTAATTTATCATTTAAGAAAGAAGTTCTAAACGTGCTATCGCCCACTGTGCAGTGTTTAGAAAGTCTGCAGTGTCGTATAGTGAATAGTCATGTCCCAAACCTTCACACTTCACTGCCCATACCCAGTCCTAGAAGAGCCATTTCTACTCCTACAGGTCTGGTCAGTCCTAAGTGCATTGCGAGTAGCATCATCGTGTGTACAACACTTTTACCGCATCTGTGTCTGTTTCATGCTTACATCTGTTTAGATTTGCCAACTCTTGCATGTATGTGAGAACTGCGTTTTGTATTCAGTACAATGGCCTGCTGTATAGATATGTAGGTCCAGAAGTGAAGGGCTAAACTGCGTTACCCAGGCATGTGCTGGGCTCTTCCCTCCAGGGCCGCATCATCACCCACTAAGATGTGCCCAGCAAGTCCTAACCCAGGAGTTCAGCATCTTTAGACTGGCCGCATGGAGGCAGAGACGCTGCTGGGCTCTGGTGCTGTGGTCTTGCAGGTTTTGTAGGACTGGTGAGAGGTTGAGCAGAGACTTCTCACGGTCCATAGTTCCTTCCATCCTCCAGCCCTCCTCCAAGCCTTCTGGACAGATTTTTTTCTTTTAATTGAAAGATCAGCTATTCTGGGCTGAAGACATGGATCAGTCAGTGAAGGGCTCGCCATAAAGCGCCAGGTTAGTTTGATCCACATATTGAAAAAGTTAGGTGTGAGAGTGCACGCTTGCGACCCCGTGCTGGGGTGATGCACCGCGGCTCACTGCCCAGCTAGTCTGATGTCCCGGATGAGCAGCAGGACGGAGAGAGACTCTGCCTCAAAGCAGAAGGTGGAAGGTTGCTGAGGAACGACACCTAAGGTTGACCTCGGTCCCCCGTGTGCATGAAGATGCAAATGCATGCTCACCCGTGCCAACACGTCCACATGCACACTCACAAGAAGAAAGAAAGAGAGAGAGAGAGAGAGAGAGAGAGAGAGAGAGAGAGAGAGAAAGAAAGAAAGAAAGAAAGAAAGAAAGAAAAGAACAAAAGAGAGGGAAAGAAAAAGGGAGAAAAAGAGAGAAGGAAGGGGAGGGAAGTAGGAAGAAGAATAAAAAGAAATAAAAGAGAGAAAGAAAAGAAGAAAGGATAGAAGAAAGGAGAAGAAGGGAAGAAGGAGAAGGAGAGGAAAGTGAGGAAGGAAGAGGAGGAGGAGGGGCGAGAGACGAAGAAAAAAAGAAAGAAGAGAAGAGAGAGAGGGAAGAGAGAAAGAAAGCCAGCCAGCAGGCATTTTAAGGATGGAAGTCAGCTGAAATTTTTGCCAGGTTTAAGGTAAACGAAGGTGGTTCTGGCCGCTGTTCTGCCAGGAATCCTGCTCTGCCGACCTCTGACCCCTCCTTCTAAAATATGGCCATAAAATAATGGATCTGTAAACCGCTCTGGGCAATTATGGCGGCCCTGGAGTGAAAGTGGACTGTCATTAGCCACGCTTATGGACAGCAGCTTGCCGCACTTGGCCCTGGGCCAGGCCGGGAAACAGCCTTCCCAGGGCCAGGATGCAGGTTCAGGCGGATAATTAGGCAGGGTGTGCGCAAGGTTTGTTGATATAAATGTGCTCCAGATTAGCCTTTCCCCCCTCCATGCTGAGTAAGGATCAGACAGAACAGGTGGACAGCTAATGGGGGAACATGAAATTAATACTTTGTTTCCTGGTCCCGCCTTTGTTGTTTTTGTACAGAGGATTTCTTCAGAATCTTCAAACACATCCCGAGCACCTTTTTTTTTCCCCTCCCAGTTTATTTAGTTTAGTCTAAAAAACCTTGGGCCCAAAGGGGTCTGAGTCATCCAAGGTTTTCCAAAGAAGTTTCTCTGCTTTGGTGGGAAATGTTCTAGGAATAAACATCTTGAAGCTGGAACAATTAAAACTGTGAAGTAAAACATGAGCCTTTCAAAGCAGCTGCTACACCCAGCCCGGCATCCGCGCTGCGCGGTGGAATCTAAATGTCAATCCGACCTTAATCACATCAACCTCTTCGTGCTGGAGCCCCGGGCCAGGGTCCAAAATGTCCCAGCTTCTGATGACACTGATTTTTGCCTGGCAAGAAATGATTTCGTGCAACGTTTATGTTCTCTGCAGGTACAAAAGACAGAAGATTGGAACTCGCTTCCAGATGTCAGCTGCGAGCCGAAGCAAGGGGAAAAAAAATAAATGAAGAAAAGGAGAGATGGATTGGCCTCACCTACCATCAAGATGAGTCTGGTTTCTGTTTTGTGGGTGGGCTGTGTGGCTCTGCTAGACAGGGTTTGAGCATCATATGTGAGGAGCTGGGTTTGATATCCAGCAGTGCAAGAAATTCTTTTTTCCTCATCTTTGGACTGGATAGAAGCATTTCAAGAATGACTCTAGATGGATGTGCACATACGGGTTGTCTGACTTTATGGGAGAGCCTCGACCATGAGCCTCGGTCCCATGATATGCATCTGCACATGCAAGCTGCTAAAACTCCTCCTGTTCCTTCAACTTTGCTTTTCTTCTGGCTTTGGTCTTTTCTCTCTATTCCTAGCCTTCATGGCCACATGGATTTCGAGTTCACTTTACTTTTGCCTTCTGTTTGCACGTCTGTCCCGTCTCCAGGAAGGAAGTGATATGGTGCAGCTAAATACTGTGTACTGGAGAAGATGCCTGGAAGGGAATGTGCTAGACTACTCCAACCCACCATGGGAACACCAAGGTAATAACACATAGACCAAAGTAACTTCGTGGGAATGCTGGAGAGCAGGAAGCTATAGGATACAGGGAAATGCCTAGTCAAGAAGGAGTCGCGTGCAATGCGGAGGAAATGACTTGATGGTCATTTGGTGCCATTCAGTGCTGTTAGAAGAAGGTTCTGATCCCTCTGTCAGGCAGAAGGGAAACAGCAGAACCTGTGTACACTCTTTGAACCCATTTGGGAACTTCCAAAGGGACTTGATTTCTGACTGAACACATTGATGGGAATTGTGCCCATTTAGGGTGTTAGGGTGGAGTCAGCTGAAGGTCAGAGCAATGCTGAGGTGCATGAGATACAGAGGACTGAGCTGCATGGGAGGAGTGAGTGGGATGAGGAATGTGACAGAATTTCCAAGAAGCAAAGGTGAGACTTGTGGGGGAAGCTGCGCTACTTGATGGCAGCTGAGTAGGGGCCGGAGAGATTCATCCACATTGGCCAGAAAATGCACATCCCCAGACTAGGAGGGATGGGTGTCATCGATACTTTTCTCTGCTACTGTGAGACAGCTCTCACACTCCAGAGGAAAGGGAGAAGATCTAGTTGGTTTCTGGTCCCAGAAGGGAGATACAGTCTGTTACAATGGAAAGGGATGGTGGGTGGCAGAAGCCAGAGGCGGCTCAGGTCACAACAGTCATCATGGAGGGAGAGAGCCGAAAGACAAACCACAAGAGGACGCAGGGTCGGGCTACCAAATAAAACCTCAAGACCCCCTATGATATGCCTTCCTCCAGCAGGGCTTGATCTCCTAAACGTTCACATAGGCTAAGGATTCAAACACCTGACCATGGTCTCAACTCACAATCAGACCTCAGCGAGGAGTCAGTAACCCTTTATGCCCTACTAACTAATGAGCATCTCGTTTTAAGCAGAGCTGGCCCACAAAGACTGGGAATGGTGGCTTTCTTTTTCAAATGCCCAAATTCCCACATGGACCCACAAAGTGCACAAAGAAACAAGGAACTGTGGCTCATTCAAGAGAACAAAGTAGATTGGCAGAAACTGAGCCTAAGGAAACACAGTTCAGGGATTTGCTTGGCGAAGATATTAAGACAGTTGTCCAACACATGCTCAGTGTGCTAAAGGAGAACATGGTTGAGGAGAATCACAAAACGCACTCAAACCAAGCAAGAGCATTAGTTAATTATTTAGAACATTAATAAATCCTGGAGCTGAAAAATACAAGAGCAAAATTGAAAACATACACTGATGGGGCTCAAAAGTAAACTTGAAAGGCAAACTAAAGAATCCCTACATTTGAAGACAAAGCCGTTGGAAAGGATTGAGCCTGAGGAGGAAAAAAGAAAGCTGAATGAAAGTAAACAGAGACAAGGACCTCCTGTGATGTCATCAAGTGCACAAATGTATGTCAAGGGAGAGGTAAACAAGATGGAGGATTCTAAAGAAAAACAATAGTGTCAATTTGGAGGCAAAACACAAATCTACAAATATAGGAAGTAAACCAGACTTCAGGAAAACTATCCAAAGAGACCCCCGCTGGCGTTTAAAACTGTAGAAAGTCAAAGATCATCTTAAATCAGGAAGAGAAAATAGCTTGTCAAGTACAGGGGTCCTTAAATCTCACAATAATGGGGTTTCTCAGCAGAAATCTTGCAAACAACAGAAGAGTGGGATATTTATAGAGTTGAAGAAAAAACTGACCATTCCATCATCACCAGCAAATGCTTCCTCTGAAACATGAGGGAGAAATCAAATCATACCCACTGGGTTTTTGAATGTCCCAGAGTTTGCTACCATTGTGCCTAATCAATAAGAAATGTCGGTAGGGGTACTTTATGTTGGGATGGAAAGATATCTTCTGCGACTCAAACCCATAAGCAATATAACATTTTTACAAAGGTGAATAGATAGCAAATTATTGTAATTTTGTTTTGCAACTCAAGCTTTTTAATTAATTAATTAAGAAGACAAATATACCTATAAATCTGGGCTAATCAGTACTACTATGTAAGAAGGCCCCGAGACTGGCCTGGATGAATCGTAAATGCATCGTGCTAAATGAAATTAAACATCTTTCTCAAAGACAAATATCATATCCTCCCAGTGAAACAAAGTACCAAAATAATCAAGCTCATAGAAAAGATAGAAAGTAAGGTGGTCGTTGTAGGAAATTAGGAATGGAGGAAGGACATGTTCTTAATGAGCAGTATTTCAATTTACAAATCAGAAAGAGAGTTCTAGAGGGGAAGCCTTCGAGATGATGGTCTCCTTGCAGGAAGATAGCCAAGGCGCTTCTAGCCTGAAGTGCGCAGAGATTCATGATATCCTGTCTGAGGAGTTTGTTTTTTCAAGTCTTCCTGCAAACAAAGATTTTGGAATAAAATAGCAGCATGGAACCCGTTCCTGAGTGAACAGGTAAAGACAGGAATAGTGTTCTCAATTTTTTCTTCCTTCTCCTTTTCCTTCTCCTTCTTTCCTTCCTCCTCTTCCTTTTGTCCTCACCATACATCTGTTTTAAAATACCAGAAAGTTGTCTCCCAAAACTAAAGTCTTTAAAATTTTATTGGAATATCTTCCCTTCTGTAAACATGTTTTTACGAATGGTCCCGCAGATGGTTTTGTGGTCACACTATGTCCCTTTTCCATCCTACTTTCACTTGTCCTAAGAGAGAGCGTCCTTCACAAAGCTCTCTCTGGTTCTTATCCATAAAGGCAAGAAGGCTTGGGCTCCCCCTGTCCGTCTTTCACAGGGACTCTGCCAGTGCGCCCTTTCCTTCTGTTTGGTTTTTATTGCCACCCCTGGAATCTGTCTTGTAGGAACCAGCCCAAGGGACGGGGACCTTGGCTTCAGGCAAAAGAGAAAATGAAGGGTAGCTTCTCAGTGATTATTTAGGTTTCCAAATCCGTGTTTATGTGGATTTATTTGGAAAAATAAAGCCTTAAAATAGAACTCCGGGCTTATCATGTGAAAATCTTTTCCTACCCTCTTACAAGCAAGGAAGAGCTCTCTGGTTTATTTTTTCCTTCTCTTTGAGTGTACTCCGAAAGGAAAGCTGATGTCAAGTATTTGGACATGCCGCTAAGATTCAAGGGCCAGCTCTCCAGGGATGGGGGAGGTTTGCTCCAGTGCTTTGCCAGACTGGTGAACCACAGATATGTAGCAATTATTTAAAAAAAAAGGAGGAAGAGGAAGTCTTGATTCATCTCACAGGGAAAGACCTCTTTGCTGGACTAAAGGGGGCAGGTGGGGATTCAGAGCTCTGTGTCACTGGGCTGAGCCTCTGTTACTGTGATTTCTAGGACCTGGGGGTAACCTTGGGTTCAAGAAAGCTACCCAGGTGGCTTGACGGGCCGTCTCTCCAGCTGGTCATCTGAGATCTTTCAGCCATAAGCCAGTTGTGCTCCATTTCCACAGAGAAAGGAGGAAGACAGGCCAAGGATGGCTTCTCCACAGCCTCAGGTTGGCAGAGTCCCAGCCAGAGAGGCTGCTGGGAATGAAGCAGCTGCAGGAGGCGAGCGATTGGCTCTCGTCTCCTTTCGGAGTTAAGAGGATATGTTACCATGATCTTATCCCTTCATGCACAAGCTGTTGAGTGGTTCTGCAGAGGAAGAGGGAGAAAGAGAAAGAGACAGACAGACACACAGAAAATGTGTGCACATGCATGCCCTTGTGCAGATTCTTAACCAAATCTCGTTTCCCAGTAAGCCTGGCCACTGAATGCAGCCGCGGGCCAGAACTCAGACTGAGCTGCAAAGGAGTCTATACCATAGTCAATGTTGTAGAGGTAAAGGATCCTTCCTGAGAGCTTGTGGGGATGGGAGGAGGCCGTGACAGAGATAACAAGAACCTCCAATATTCGAATTTAACTGTAGCTTCTCCCCATTCCAGCCAGAACTGCTGTTCTCCAGCAAGAACCCGCCAGGGAAGATAAATCAAGTACTGGCCTAAGGGTTGGAACTGTGAAAAACAACAACAATCAAAACCAACAAGCTGTAAACCCTGAGTCCGCAACTGCACCCGAGGGACTTGCTTCTGCATTTCCTCTCTCTTCCAGGACTGTTTTGTGGGAAGCCCAGAGAGTTCGGGCTCAGGAACATTGTTGGCCATATCCACCATGAGGGTTCAGAACAGGATAAACAGAGGAATGGTTTTGGGGGATCGTTTGTAAGCTGAGATCTATGGGATATCAACACAGAGGTGGCATTACATTGTGAATTGTCTTTCTGGGAAAAACCTTCTAAGAGACTGGCAGGTGCCAACCAGGCTCTGTTTGGGGCTGAGTCGGGGACGTTGGACACCAGGAATTCAGCAGGTAAGGAGGCCCCGTCCTCCACTAATAACCATAAAGAATAAAGACCTCGTGCACTTATCAGGAAGCAGCTGAGTGTCCTTTAAGGATTGAAAAGTCATTGGTTAATTTTCCTCATTTTTAATGCACGTGTTTGTATTAATGCACGGTTTGTATGTGTGTATGTATGCGCGCATGTGTGCATGCACAGGTATGTATATGTGCACAGGTATGCATATGTACGAAAGTCACAGGACAGATAATCTTGGGTGTCATCCTCTGGGACCACATCTACCTCCTTATAGAAGGGGGTCTCTCTCTGACCTCTAGCTCAGCAATTAGGCTAGACTGACTAGTTAGCAAGTTCCAGGGTCCCCCCATCTCTGCCTCCTCAGGGCTGGGCTACAATTAGATACCACTATGCCTGGCATTTTTGCATGGATCATAGGCGTCAAACTCACATCCTCACATTTGCAAGGCAAGCACTTTGCCAGCTGAGTCCCTCCCTGCCCCTCTCCCCAGCCCTCCTTACTTACCTATCTTGACATTTGTCCCCTAAGATATTGCATTTTGTTTGTGTCTAGGGTCAGGGTCCAGGAGAAAGCTAAGGTTTGAGACCTGTCCTGGTCTGTTTTTAGGACTGTCATTTCAGAATGACAACATCCTGCCCTCCTGGTTGTCCTTCATTCAGAGTTGCTGGACATAGAATGAGTTTGAAAGTGACTTCATGTTCTACAAACCAAAACGTTTTTCTCTAAGTTCTCTTCGTGGTCAAAAGCAACATTACCTTTTCCTACGCCACAAACTTAGATGTCCCACAGTATCTGCTTCCAGAAACGTCCGTGGCTACCCAGAGGTGTGTGGATGCCCCAGAACTTTTGACCCTCAGTTACGCTCTCTGTTTTAGAGCCATAATCAGACCCTCCGTCCCCACGCCCTGCCTGTTCTGAATGGCTTGATGTGAGTATCTCGGCCAATAGTCATAAAAGGCAGAAATGGACCTTCTAGTTTTCGGTTCCCCGACTCCTCAAAGAAACCTTCTTACATCCAGAGACTATTTAGTCTTTTCTCAGACCCTGGGTTACATTTCAAACAAGCGCTGGGCTTTCTGCTAATACCGAGGCTTTGAAACCACACTGGTTAATGACTCCACCAGCTGCTTCTCGTCCTCCTTGTCGTTGACTTCTTTTCAGGAATAACTGCCACCTAATACCTCTCTCTCAAATACTAGGTCAGCAGAGAGTCATCTGGCCGATTTTTCCATCAACAAGCTGGAGACTTGGGGGTTGGTATCCATTTCATTCCTCAGCCTCTCTCAGTACCCGGACCCTCTATATTTCTCCGATGAATACAGCATGCCTGTGATTGCAGTATAATGGCAGAACCAGTCAAGCCCCGCCCTGCCCAGGAAAAGCACAGCTTCTCTGTCCCCCCCCCCCCCGCCGATAGCATCTTTGCTAAAGATAGGCTAGGGATATTTATTTGTGGCCCTGCCGCTTTCCCACCATGACAGACACAGAGTCTCAGCAAGTTAGGCACGCACGTAGCTCCTAGGAGAGGTTAGCTTGAGAAGGCTGTGGTTTCTGTTCTCTAGGTAAGGAGCTTGCTAGATCAACACCTGGGAGTGGGTGCAGCTATGCGTGTGACAAGCATGCCAGGAAGCTTATCATGATTCCACAGGAGCAATGAACCCAAACCAGGAGACCTCAGGCCAGGTTGCATGGTCCACTCTGCACCTACCTGGCTTCGGCCAGGGTCCTGCTCCTTGGTCCAGGGTCCTTTCTGGGCTTCAGGCATGCACACCGGAAGTTATGAGGTCTTTCAGGAAATGACGGCTGCTCATCTCAGAACATTGTGAGGTCAGAACCGGAGTGGATTGTTCCAGCCCAGAAATAATGTGTTTTCTTTTTCCTGCTGGAGGCTGAGCGTCTAAGAAATATAATAATAGCAAATTACTACAAATTCAGAGCCATTTTTTCTTTTGATCTTCTGTTCAGCTCTGTGGTTATGACTCAGAGCTGTCACAAATGGATTGTCCAGAGGCCTGATACTATGTAAACCATTTGGTCTTTAGATACAAATACTTTCTGCCAAATATCAGATGGCTTTCTGTTCTTCATTGTGGGATAAGTATATGCTTTCGCCTTCAATGAAAACATTTCTAGCTACCAAAGCAGTTTTCTGGGGGAGTTTTATAGGGGTGTGTGTGTGTGTGTGTGTGTGTGTGTGTGTGTGTAAACATTAGCAGAAGTCCAAACTGAAACAATGCAGTTATGTCAGCATGTGTACTCCAGTGTAGAATGTGATGTAAGTAGGATAAAGACAGAGATCATAATGTCTGAAGAGGCTCCATGCACTTAGAAGGACATTGTGTGTAATAATTGAGTCAGGCAGGAAATAAAGAAAAACAGTAATGCTTTGACATATTCTTTCTGAGGAAAAAGTCCTGGCATGACATTCTTTTCTTAGATTATTAACTTAGTTTTTGTGGGGGTATGATGTATGTGTGTTTGAGTGTGTGTGGGCACATGTGTGATGGGGTACATGTGTGTATATGTGCACATGCATGTAGAGGCCCATAGTCAATGTTGGGGTTCTCTTCTATCTGTCAGTGGTTTCCCATTTGAACCTTGAGCTTGTCAATCATCTAGGCTGACTGCCCTGGAGATCCTTGGCTCTGGCTGCTGGGGTCGCAGGTGCTCCACGAGCTGTCTGTGTGTTTACTTGGGGCCTGGGGGTCTGGACCAACACCTTATCCACTGAGCTCTCTCTCCACCCCTCCTTATATCATGTAGCATGTGTGTATCATGGAGAAAGCAGAGAGAGTGTGCATTTTAAGACATGCATGTGCATGCGTGCATGTGTGTGTTTATGTATGTATGCATGTGTGTATGCATGTGTACATAAGTGTCAGCATGTGTGTGTGTATCAAGGAGGAGGCAAAAAGAATGCATGTTAAGATGTGTGTGTGTGAGTGCATATGTTTGCATGTCATCTCCCTAGCCCCCCTTTATATAATGTGTACATAAGTGCTAGCATGTGTGTATGCATATCATGCAAAAAGCCAAGAGAATGCACATTTTAAGATGCGTGTGTGTGTGAGCATGTGAAACATGTGTGCATGTGTTGCGTCTGTGCATGTGTGTGTATGCATGTGTGTACATGTTCCCACTGGGAAGTCATCTTTTTTTGGCTGACTTTGGGCAGTTTGAGAAGCACATTCGCCACTGTTTCCCCCCTCCCGGCCCCCTGTTCTGGTCATGCTCTTGCTTTGGGAAATCCATATGCTGTAACTGATACAAGGCGCCAACTGCTTTGCCGCACATGTGAATCTAATAGAGGCCAACTGCAGTGCTCTCGCTGCAGCCTGCCAGCGCGTTTTCATCAGCCTCAAGTCATCAGGTTCATTCATTTTCCCAGTTGGTGGTGAAGCGAGGCCTCGCGCATGGCGATGGGTGGCGCTGCTGCAGCCAGGCATGGTGCGTGCGGGGCGCGGGGCGTGCGGGGCGCGGGGCGTGTGGCATCAGCTCCAATGAACCGGCCCGAGGCCGCCGGGTCTCCTCCTGGTCCTACACACTCTTTCACCACCACGCAGAGTTGGCACCTTCTGGCGACTCCAGGCTGGTGCCTCTGCGTGTGTGAGTGGCTCTCAAGAGCCACGGGTAGCAATTCTCCCATTGGCTGTGGTTGGGCTGCGATCACTGCAGCTCCGCTCCTCTCTTGTGTTGATGCAACGCTTGCTTACGTCTTACTTCTGATTCAGCAGTAGTTTCTTCTCGTTCACACCACAGGACTCCTTCCAGCGCAGGTGCGGGTCCCCTGCTCAGCTTCTCCATTTAACCTGCTCGCTTTATTGAACCAGCTGAGGAGCACCCTGCTCTCTCCCCTCTTCCTTGCTGAGATTTGGGTTTTCACAGACCTCACTGTACGGTGATCAGATTATCAAATAACACTGAGTACTTTTTACAGAGCATTGCTGCATGACACCTTTCCTTGGGAGACAGCGCCCACCCAGACAGGAATTCACCGACCCAACAAAATAGTGATTATGCCGAGGTCCAGTTGATGAACCATTGAGAATATCTGGGTTACTTGCAGGCGTAGGGGTAAGGCCTACTTACAGAACTCTGGGGTGATCCCAAAGCAGTCTCAGAAAAGTCTCACTTCAAGCATACATGATGGCTTCCTTGTGGTTGCAGAGATGGCTTCCCACTTCAGTTCAGTCTATACACACCTTCCAGACCTCAAGGTCTGGAAAGCACATTTGAGGGCACACTGCATTATAGCCCCTGCCATGTCTCAAAGCCTGGAGGGCAAGTAGGAGAGCACATGTAAGTAGGACAGGCTCATCTATCAATGACTGGAAGGTGCTTCAGGAGAGGTGAGAATCTCAGGTGAGGGGTCACTGACTCTACCCATCTTCTCTGTCTCTGAGCGGAACATCAACTGTCAAGGAGGTGAGATCCGTTGGTCTTAGATGAAGATGGCGACTGTTCTCTCAGAGGAAAATGCCTTACAGCAAGCATATTCATAGCAGTATATTCTTTGGTGCTTTTCAAAGATCTTTGGTCCTAATGCTCCCATGACATATTATTATTTTACATTTAAGAACATCATAACTCAAAGCAATTGACTTTGCCCTAAGTGACACAGTGACTACATAAGATGACAGTTGGACCCAGGTCATTTGCCTTAGAGAATATATAGGCTTGATTAGCCTGCAGCTGATTCTGGGAGTCCGGGGTCCTGAGTTCTGCAGAGAAGCTGCTAAGGAAGCTGATACGGTGACTCTTGATAACTCCTTGTCTCTTTCCTGCCCCAGATTCTAGCTGACCACTGCTGGGTTTTATTACACTATTGAAAACAAAACCTAACAGCATAAGGTTTGAAATCTTCTGTTAAATTCCACTGTCTCAGAAGCTAAACTGATTTTTTCATTTTTAAAAATGAGTCAATGTAAACTTTTCAAACTGGGTGCCAAGCACACAGGTGTGACATGACTTGCTTCGTGGATTCTTATTGAGACTGTGCAACCCACTCTTTTCTCCAGATGGTCCTAAAAATGGCCAGGTGAGTCCCTTGGCTGCTGTGCAAAATGGTACAAGACGACGCTGTGACCACTGAGGCTGGAGACAGAGGCAAAGAGCAGGGGCCAGGTGGCTTTGGGGTTGTAGAAGGACGGGCCATAGAGGAGGATTTCAGGAAGCTTCTACTCCCTCTGGTCAGTGGTAGAGACAAGAACAGAGGTGTCAGTACCCTGAGTGTACAGGAATCTAGACTGACTTCAGTCTGCTCAGAGAAGGAAACGGGCATAGTCTTATTATAAACTTGTGTGTGTGTGTGTGTGTGTGTGTGTGTGTGTGTGTACATTCATGTGTGAGTGCATTCCACAGTGCACATGTGGCGGTCAGAGGACAGTGTCAAGAGCTGGTTCCACCTTGTCCTAGTTAGGCACAGGTGTCAACTTGACAGTTGAGGGTTTGAGCTCTGGGCACATTTGTGGAGAATTAGTGGTTGAGTTGGACCTAGAGCAAACCTGCAGGAGATTGTCTAGCTGATGGGGAAGGCCCAGCCTATGGTGGGGGGATTAGGTCCTGGAATAAAAAACAGAGGGCTGTTTGAAAGAGTTGGCATCCTTGTGCACACTTGGCCAGACATGCTGGTCTGGCAAGTAAGGATTGTCCATCTCTCAGCCGTTACGTGGTGATGGTGTGGTCAGTTCCCTCGGCCCTGGTGTTGGTGCATGCTCTCCCGTCAAGCTGGACTAAGAACTGTAACCGGTAATCATAAGAGAAAATAAATCCCTTGTTCCTTAAGCCGTTTGATGATCATTATCAGCAACCACGCAGGCGAACTGCAACACACCTTATGTGCGGCAAGTATTTTTGCTGTGTCCACTGTGTATGCAGACCACCCGGCCCACGAACTTAGGAATTCTCCTGTCTCTGCCTCCCACTTTCCCACAGATCCTCACTTTAGGTGTCTGTTTTTTCTGTGGGTTCTGGACATTCCACTTCAGATGCGTTTTATGATTTAATCACCTTTTAACCACAGCCATTTCCCCAGCCCTCTACGTACTGATTCTTGGCCAGAACTGAAGGTGTTCTGAAGCTGATTACACAGGCTTAGATGCAAATTAGAGATTCCATGGCCCAGCTGTACCACCATGAAATGAGCAGGACGATGGAGTGAGTGGGTTTAGATAAGATATTATGGATATAATTGGATTAAACTGTCGTCAGAGGCACACAGCTGGCCTTTTCCAAGATGCGCTGGACAAACCATCAAAGAGAGCTTCTTCCGCCCACAGTACATCCCCGAGTTCTGGTGCTACCAACCATGAGGAAGATTGACACTGGGTGTGAGGGTCCGTGCTCACCGACTGGTAGGATTACTTGATCAAAGGACACGTGGTGTTCATTACATGCGTGTGAATTGGCCAAGAGACAGAGTAATGCTGGCTTCCTGGTCTTAGTTCTTGTTGCTGCCAGAGATGGGAACCGAGTTACTTAGCAGAGTTTGCATGAACGTTTCCTCAGCTGAAAGACACGTGACCTTCAAAAGGCAACTGTGACATCATGTAAGGAATAGGAGATTTAGTACTTGGAAGATGTGGGGCGGTGTTAAATTTATAGCACTTATGAACCGTCAGCCCATGTCCATGTCGCTTCATCTCCCTAAGCTTTAATTTCCTCAGCTCTTAAATGGGGATGAAGAGGACCTGCCCCACGGGGCTGTTCTGGGTTTGAAATAAGATCAGGTGCTTTGCAAATTTAACAAGCATTTGGGTTTGAGTCAATGTTTGTCGGGAGCCACGTAAGGGGCTGAGGAAAAGTTGGTAAACAGCTCACTGTCTGCCCTGCAAGTATGAGAAGTCCGCTGCGGGAGGGCTTGAGAGGTATGTAAATGATTCATAGAGGTGCTGACCCCACTGGGTAATGAATTTAATAGTGTCGAGGACAAAGAACAATGGGGTTATAAAGAAGATTAAAAGGCCTGCGCTGGAGGCCTTTTTAAGACAGCGGTGGTAGGCTGGGCAGATGCTCAGGGGGTTAAAGGCATTTGCCACACCAGCTTGTGGTCCTGAGGCCCAGCCCTTGGCACTCATGCCAAGAGCTGGGAATGGCTGTGAGAGTTGTGTGACTGTACCCCCAGTGCTGGTGGTGTGTGGAGGGGCAGGTGGATCGCCGGGGTTCACTGGAAGCCAGCCTAGGTCCAGTTTCAGTGAGAAATCTGTGTCAGTGGGCATAAGGCTGGCCTCCGGCTCCAGCATACATGTCCACGCATATGTTCATATGACACACGCACACATATATGCACACATGTGTATCCCCATGCATGCATGCAAACACAGAAACAAGTGTGCTCTGTTGATATATTTATGGGAGTTCCACAGAGTTTTTGGAGGACATCCATACATCACTGTATTTATCTGATAAACTGAATATTTTTCCCAATTGTGTTCAAAGAACTTAACTTACGACCATGTGATCATCTTCATTTACAAAAGGTATATGACAAGAGAATTGACTCATCCTCCTTTCCCACTTCTAATGGATTAAAAATGAAACATAATGCTATAGATACAAGCTTCTGTTTTTAGCAGTGGCATTTGTGAACTTTATTGGAATAGACAGAAAGGTGCTTCTTATAAGTCATATTAGTTTAATGCCCAAAGCAGGCACCGACTGATATTAACATTGATGTAGCATGCTTCGTCCATGTTTGGTAGACAGTTAGAGCTCTACTACTTGTGGAGATCACAATTAGGGGTTCTATACTGAGCATCCAAGCTGTACACAGCACACACTGAGTCACTGCAAATGCTTGGGTGAGAACTTTCTCCCCCAAGCCCTGCCCTGCTCAGGGGTCGGGTCATAGGGAAGAAGGAGGTTAATATACCTGAATATGGTGTGTTGTGTGTGTGTGTGTGTGTGTGTGTGTGTGTGTGTGTGTGTGTCAGAGAGAGAGAGAGAGAGAGAGAGAGAGAGAGAGAGAGAAGTCTAGCTTAACTGGGTACAAAGCAAAAATGCTGACATCTCTGTCCTGTTGAATCTGTCGTACGCAGGAAAACCAGGATGCGTTCCGCTTCGGCCCATCTGGAAGGCTCTTAGGATCTCATCAATGGAGAAACAGTTGAACAGCCTCATTCAACCTAGCCAGAAGGCCACTGCGTGCGTTTGCAAGGGGTGTCTATACTAACCAACTCAAACACACACCCAGCCCACAAGTGCGGACACGAATCCATAGATGCATCTCAGAACTAAGAGGACTTACAGATTTGAACTGAATGAAAACCCAACCAATGATAGTAGACACCTAAGAAATCTAGACTTTTCTTTCTGCCTATTCAGAGTCAGATCAGTGAGGAAAACTGGACTTTCAGAAGTCTGATGTTTTCTGAGAAGTGTATTTGGGGTTCATGAAAAGGCTCCAATTATGATCCATCAAATGATTTTCTGACTTACCTGGTTTTTCTTAACAAAACCCAGTTAATGCTGAGGGATTTTTGGCATTTGAAGTGCCATACAGCTGACCACTCAGCAAGGCACCAGGAAAACCGCATTTCCATGGAGACCCACAGCAATCAGACACTGTAGGATGCACGCAAGACAGTGGAAAGAACTGACGGGCTTAAGATGCAAAATCAGTGGCTTACTCTCGTGTTTCCTTTGGCTCAGTGGGGAAGAAATCTGGGCTTTGCGACAGAGGCGGGTACTGGGAGGGGACTTCTGAGCATAGCAGATGAGGAGCTAGTAGCAGAAGGGGACACTATCCATCTATCTATCTATCATCTATCTACCTTTTCTATATATCAACTATCTGTCATCTACCTATCCATTCTGTATAACCCATCTTGTATCTATCATCTTTATCACTATTGTCTGTCATCTATTTATTATCTGTATCTATCTATCTATCTATCTATCTATCTATCTATCTATCTATCTGCTAGCATTCGAGGTGCAGGGAAAACGTGCTCATGAATAGTGGATTTGGCCTTGGGATATAGACCCTGACCCATAACTGTTACATACTTTAATTGTTGTCCCTAAATGCCGCACTTCTTCCTAAATGACCTTTGGCTTTCCTTTCCTGCGGACATCTTCCCACAACCTCTCAGATCTGAAACGGACCAACAGCTTCCATTTATAAAGAAAATAAAGCAACCTGAGAATTATTTTGATTCAGTTACTAGCTTTATAGAACATTATGGTTGATATTATAGTTTAGGAAATGCAATTTCATAGAGAAAATGGAATCTCAGAGTTCACATATTTCCAAGGTCTCAGAGCTGTCGGTTCTACCTGATCCTGTGCCCAGTGGTTGGTGCCTCCCCCTGCAATGCTTTGACATTGACTCAATGAAATACTGTTTCCAAGGCAGATGTGCAATATATGTGTGGGTTCTACAGCCTCAGATTCCACAGAATACAAATAAAAAACACTCAAAAATAACTTCTTCAGTACTAGACAGGTATAGACATTTCACTCATTATTTTCTCTAAATAATACTGTAATACCACACACACTATATATAATATTACATATATAAAACATATATAATATTCTATGGTATATACCATGCAGTAGTATAGTATACTATACATACTTAATAGTACAAGAATTATTTATATAGTATGCACAGTGTTTAAATAATGTATGTTATCTAGAGATAATTTAAATTCTATAGGAGAATATGTATATGTTATATATAAATATTACATAATTTTATATAAGAGAACTGAGCACACACACATTTTGGCATCTATGCAGAATCCTGAAATCGATTATAGGATACAGGAGGCCAGGAAAAGGTAATGCTGACTTCGAGAAATGCGTGTAAATGCAAATTGTTAGACATGGAGATGGGGAGGCAAAAGAAGAGAGGCGCTGGATAAATTGTGTACTTTTACACTTAAACCAGCTTCTGGGGCGCATTCAGTAGTTCTGCTGAAGTGACCCATCAAAGGCTGGAGGGGGGCTCAGCGGGGACCCAAATTCAAATCTCCAGAATCAACGTAGAAAGCTGAGAGCAGTGGTGTCCTGCACCCGTTAGCAGTCAGGTAAGTGCAGGTGCAGTGAAAGACACTGTCCCAAGGGAAAAGGGCAGACAGTAATAGACAGGACAGCCTCTGGCCTCCATGTGTACGTGTGTCCACACATATCTGTGTGCTATACTGCATACATGCCGCACACACCACACACACATACACACCACATGCACCACACACATACACATACACCATACACATGCTACACACACACACACACCACATACACCACACACATACATACACACACATGCCACATACACACCCATGCACACATGCCACATATACACACACATACACACACACCACATACACATACACCACAGACGCCACACACACACACCACACACATGCCACACACACACACATACACGCCACATACACCACACACACATGCCCCCCACACACACACCACATACACATACACCACACACACATGACATACACACACGTCACATACTATAAAAGCTTCATCGAAGCTTATGGCTTTCAGTTCTCATATAGTCTCTGTCTCTCTCTCATTCATTTAGCTTTGAGACATGACCTCTCTCTCTCTCTCTCTCTCTCTCTCTCTCTCTCTCTCTCTCTCTCTCTGGCCGTGTCTGAACTAAAGTTTGCTATATAGTCCAGGCTGTCCTCAAACTCATGATCCTTAATGCCTCTGTCTCCCAAGTGCTGGGATTACATAGACCCCCCCCCATACACACACACTGGGCAGAATTCTTCTACGCATTTGACAATCATGCTCTTACCCTCAATCACCAAAAAAGACAAAGGTGGTCTCATTGAGCAAGATGGGCAGCCGGCTGCGGCGTCTAAAGGTACTTCCTGTTTTGAGCTCCCTTAATGTGTCAGGCGAGCGTCCCTTCAGGGGCAGGCATTCCTTGCCCTCTTCGTTCTCTCCCAAGGAGCCATGCCCGGGACGTCAGAATAAGCAGGTAGAGATAGTGGCACCCATCGATTAGATTTTTGGTCCAAAAAACTGGGGGAACAGTTGTGGGAGAAAGTACTGCTATCGCAACCAAGTTAAGTGTAACAGAAAGAAACGTTGAAATTGCTAAGTCCTTGGAGAATTTGGTTTCTTTCTTGTGAAATAGCTTATCAGTCACATTTGCAGGACATTCCTGTGATGGCAGCTTCTGGTTGGCTCTCCTCCTTTGGGATCATCTCCCACACTCACGGGGTTGCGAGTGAGCCCCAAAGGTAAGCGACTCAGCCCCAAGGATCCCCCTTAGAGCAGGAATCAGGCACCAGCCAGAGGCCAGACTTCATCTGAAGTGAACCGGGGCGGCCAGAGGGTCTGGAAGCAGCGGCAGAGCGAAAGCACGCGCCGCACATTGGATCTTGCGCAGAGGAGGCCGTGGTGGAAGCCGGTAGAGAGAAAGCGCTGTGAGTGCTCAGAGTGTCAGGCCATATGCTCAGGTCACCCTTGCAGAGCCCCGCCCACGACATGCTGGCCCTGTGCGGGTTCCTTCCTGGAACACGCAGATGGAACATGGCTCCCAGGGGGTGGTTACAAGGCGTTAGCTCAGAGTTAATAAAAAGAGAGAAGATTCAGATGGACGACACCTTTGCATAGAAAGAGCCCCTTGGAAGCCAGAAAGCTAAAGTATAGTTAAAGTTCAGCTGAGTCCCCGGGGCAGCACTGTGGGCTGTGCCATCGTTGGCACAGGTGTCACCTTGACAGTTGAGGGTTTGAGCTCTGGGCACATTTGTAGAGAATTAGTGGTTGGGTGAAGCCCAGAGCAAACCTGCAGGAGATTGTCTAGCTGATGGGGAAGGCCCAGCCCATGGTGGGTGGGACTAGGCCCTGAACAGATGAATAAAATACTGAGAGCTGGTTGAGAGAGTCGGCATCCTTCTGTTCACTTGGCCAGACATGCTGGTCTGGCAAGTAAGGATCGTCCCTCTCTCAGCTGTAATGGGGTGATGGTGCGGCCAGTCCCCTCGGCCCAGGTGTTAGTGTGAGCTCTCATGCTGGACTGAGAACTGTAACCAGGAATCATAAGAGACAACAAACCCTTGTTCCCTTAAGCCGCTTGATGGTCATTTATCAGCAACCATGCAGACGGACTGCAACAGGCTGGGAACATCAGTCCTACCACATCAGGGACTGAATTCTGCCAACCGCAGAGCAAACGTGCACGGTGCCCCTGAACCCCCAGTGAGCAGCTGGTTTTAGCCATGCATGGAGGACCCAGCCTTGCTCTGCTGGGACGTCTTTAAAATCTTTTCTTTCTTTCTTTACATATTTTTCTATATCTATCTATTAGAGCGAGAGAGAGAGAGAGAGAGAGAGAGAATGCACGTGCATGGCATGGCACTGGCAGAGGTCAGAGGACCCCTCTCCTTCCACCACGTGGGCTTCCAGGGATTGAACCCAGGTCTTCAGGTTGGGAGCAGGTGCCTTACTTACTGAGCTATTTTGCCAACTCTGCGCTTGGACTTCTAACCACAGAAGCTGAGAGAATATGTTTGTGTTGTTCTCAACTGCTGGAAGTATGACAGTTGGATATTCCAAAGAGAAGAATGAATGTATTTGGAGGAGATGTGGGCAGCTTAGTGTGGGGTAGCAGATGGAGGGAAGCAGAGAAGGGAGACAGAAGTGTTAGGAGAAAGGGGTCCAGAAAGACTACATTTTTATTCAGGTAACACTTGATGAAAGCTGTACATTTTGTTGAAATGGAAAGATTAAAGTATGCTTCTGGTTGGCTAAAGTCAAAAAATATTTTAAACACATACATGTGTATCAACTTTGTAATTACACTTTTTGTGTGCTTGTGTGTGTATCAGAAGGCACTTGGGTGTGTACATTTGTGGGGGCCCAAGGGTGACATTGGGAACCATCCTGGATTGTTCCACCTCCTTACCGCTTTGCTGTGGGGTTTCCAGGTTCTGCTTCCAGGGCTGGAATTACAGATCGCCATATGTACCTGGTATTTTTTACGTGGACTCTGGGGATCCAAACTTAGGTCCTTTTGCTTGTAAGCCTTTAACCATTGAGCCATCTCTCTGGCCCCTATTTTGCAGTTATTACAGATTCAAGAGGCTGCAAAATTAGTATCATAGGCTTCATTTTGCAAAATTAAATTTGTAGTATTGACATGATTTCTAAGCATGGATGTCCCCAAAGCAGTCAAGTTCTAGGAAGTGGGGACTTGGGGTACTAGGTGGGAAGGACTGGAGAGGACCCTCATGGAGACAGAGGGCTGAAGAAGAAGGACCAATGGTTATTGTGTCCTGGAGTCGTCCACCATCAAAACTTAGACTGCTTAAGTGGAGGGAGAGCCAGAAGAGGGAGTTCCCGCAAATCCTGCGCTGACCCTTCAAACTCTTGATTTCAAATCTCTATCTTGTCTTGAGGACCACAAGAGAGAAAGAAGGAGAAAGACAGGCCTCCAGAGACTTACAGAAGTCTCTCAAGTTTCTGCAAATGACAAATTAGGCTTAAAACATCTTTGGATGATTTAAGTGTAAATGAGCAGAAACACATGGGCTACACTTCCTTCCAGTTGCATATGCATTTAACAATTAGCCACAGAAAGGTGCAGGGGTAATGGTCTTTCTGGGGCTTCATTAGATCTAAAACATGGGAACAGTGGTTTTAGAATCGCTCGTGATGGGTGTGGCCAGGAGAAACTGAACTTGTACTTTCCTTCTCTCCTTCCGAGGCTCCAGGTCTCTCTGCCTGGGTCATTGTCTGGGACTTTTCTTTCTCGTGTCTGCGTCTGCCGATTTTCTCTCCCCATCCATCTCTGGGTTCAGGCTGCCATCTGGGTGCTTGTGGGCATCTTGAAAGCACATTTCTCAGCTGTCTGAGAGCAGCCAGAGGCCTCTACTGTTTGTGGAATTCCGCCCAGGATCTCCAATTTGAGAAGAAGGGGGAAAAATCAGCAGCAGGTGTTGCAGGTCCTCGGAGAGAGCTTTGTTTATTGTATCTGTCCTCTGAAGAAACATGAGGACACACGGTCTGGCGGGGACCGTGCAGCTTTGTGTCATTTCTCATCATAGGCCTTCCTGTGTTTGTTTCTCTGGCCTTTCTGCTTTGGCTTTGGCCTCCTGCTTGTGCTTTGCTAGATCCGTTTGAGACAAAGGGATTTTAAAAAAGCTGGTTTCCATTGGTCGTCAGGCATGGCTCAGGAATGTCCTCATCACATCTGCACGATGACAGACGTTACATAATGGCTGTGTGGTCGGGAGTCGGCTGTGAATACGCCTCCTGCCCTGTTCCAAGGGTTTTGGAAGAAGCTGGACCCTGAGTTTGGGATGATGGGATGGCCTGAAGTGGAAGCCGAGACCCCAGCTGAATGGGCAGACACATGATTTGGAAGTGAAGACTCCTCCTTCATCCACAGAGGCTCCTGTCACAACACTGACCTGATGTTTACAGAAATGTATTTCCCACAGCTCTGGGGACTGGAAGAGTCCAATCCAGGGCTCTGGGTCCGGCAAGGTCTCGTTTTTCTGATACATGGACCTTTCTGCTAAGTTATCTAATGGTGGACAGGGTCAAGTCCCTGTCTGGGGCCTCTTTTATAAGAGCACTGATCGCATTCACAACAGAGACTCCAGGCACACCTCCCAATACCATGGCACTGTGGATTAGGTTCTCGCGTATGATTCCTGAGGGATACCCCTAGCAGTGTGGGGTGTAGACCTCACGGGCTAGGAAGTCTAGCACAGCACAGGGACAGAGCCACACAATGTTCTTGCCCTTCCTGCGCTGTGGGAATATTTTCATTGGGATACTGAAGCAGAGAATCCTTAACATCGCCTGGGCGAAAAAAGGAATCTGTTTTTTGACTTTTGCTTAATTTTTAGTCTTTTGAATGTACAGTTAAATGAATTTTGGTAGTTTCATATAGTCGTGTTACTATTACAGTAAATCAAAGTGTAAACCAGACAAGTTCAACACATCGAAGAATTCCCTCTGGCCTCTTTCCACACCCACCTCTTCTCATCTCAACAACTCTCAAACAGCCTTCTATCACGAAGCATGTCTTTATAGAATTCCATAAAAATGGAGCCTCATACACACATACGTATCCATGTGTATGTGTGTGCTTGTGTGTATGCATGTGTGTGTGTGTCTCTATTTGCCTGCCTGCTTGCAGAAGCCCAAGGGTGACATCAGAAATCATCTTGAATTGTTCTTCCACCTTAATTGCTTTGCTCTGGAGTTTCCCAGGCACCACTTTCCAGGGCCTATACACACACACACACACACACACACACACACACACACACACACACACTTCCTTGAACTAGTGCGTACTATTTCACGGAAGAGATATACCTGTTCAACAGCTGACAGACATGGGCTGGTTTCCGTCTGGAGCTATCATGAACTGAAATGAAACAGCTACGAATAGGTTCCTACACATTTCTGTGTGGACATGTGCTTTCATTTTTCTTTGGTAAATACCTGGGAGGAGTAAATATGTATTTGATTAGATTATATACGTCCAACTTCATGCAACACTTTTACAACATGGCCCCAACATTTCACACTTCCCGTAGAAGTTCCATTTGTCCCATCCACCTGCGTCACTTATTTCAACTATTTTAAGAGGTATGCAGGGCCATCTCATTGTTGCTGCTATTTAACCCTTGCAAGGGAGACTGTTCAGTGAGATCACTTCAGGCTGTGTAAACATCCTTTCCAAAATTCCTTCAGAAATTATGAGTCAATTGCAAACAAACAAACCAATTCACCCTTCCTTCCTTCCCCAGCCCTTACGAAACTTGACTTTCTATCTGAATTTGTCTATGCCAGGTACATCCTGTAAGGGGATCACGCAAAGATTAGTCTTCAAAGTGCAGTTTATTTCACTTAGCATTATGTCTTTAGCATTTGTGCACATGATATCATGGGTCAAGGTTTAGTTCCTTTCAAAGATTTAATAATAATCTTATTTTGTGTTAGTTGATAGATATTTAGGCAGCTTTCCCTCTTTTTGGCTTCTGTCCAAGTGTTTAGTTTTTGGTTATGCTTATTTCTAGCACTGGGAGGGCTATGTGACATCAATATCTCAGAAATCATATTTAGCTTTGAACATTATCACCCTCTTCTACAGATAGAGCCTCTGACATTTTATGGTTCCCCCTCCCCCAGCAGATGTGAGGGCTTCAGTTCCTCCACACCCCTCCCTCTTACCCTTGTTGTCTTGATTGTATAAAGTGGTACCTTGCTGTGGTTTGGATTCCTGTTTCTCTGGCGACACGTGGGCTCATGCATCTTTCATGGTTCTTATTGGTTATTTGCATGTTTTCTCTGAAGGAAAAAAATGCATTGAAGGGCTTCATTTGTTTAAATTCACTGTTGTTGCATTTGATTAAAATGAGGAATCTTAATGATACAGCTTTTATTCTATTTATTTATTTGTGTGTGTGTGTGTGTGTGTGTGTGTGTGTGTGTGTGTGTGTGTGTGTGAATTGTGAATTAGAGAGCATTGTGTGTTTGTGGAGGCACAAGGGTACTTCAGAATCACTCTGGATTCTTCTACTTCCTATTTGCTCTGCTCTGGAGTTTCCCAGGCTCTGCCTTCCAGGGCCAGAAGTGCAGGCTGCTGCTATTTCTGCCTGGCATTTTTACGTGGGATCTGGGATCCGAATTCAGGACCTTCTGCTTGTGAGGGAGAGGCTTAACCCCTGAACCATCTCTCTGGCCCCTAATACACCTTTTAAATGTGCTTTTTTGTGTTTGAAGGTCAATTGTCCCCACAGGATCATGTGTCTGAATAGTTGGTCCCCAGATGGTAGAGATGTTCAGAAGGTAACGTGACTTTCGGAGGTGGAGTCTTGCTGGAGGAGGCATGTGATTGTCGGCAGGCCTTGCGGTTTGATAACCTGACCCAAGTCCTCTCCTCTTGCTTCCTCTTGCTCTCTCTTCTCATGACTCCTGTGACATAAACAGGATTCATCTTCCGGCCACCATGTTTTCTGCTGTGTTTTCTGCCATAACGGATGCTCCTCCTCCGGAACTACAAGCCAAATAAGCCCTTTCTACTTTAAGCTGCTTGGACCACAGTTATTTATTTTTTTTCTAGCAACGGAAGAGCAATTGCAGTAACAGTAAGTTAAATGTACTGCCTCTGGGGTCTGTCAGTACACAGTAACAAGTCCTAGGGTCTCTATCCTTGAATTTTTGTCCAGATTGTTGTTATACCTGAAACCAAAAGTGAGACAATTAAACATTCAATTAGTCATTTGTTCTCTGTGATATAAAGAAAGAAGAAATGTATACCTGTTAGTTGCAGCTTGTGTGAATGTTGCTGATAAATTCAGCTTAGGAAGATAAGAGGGTTTTATTTCCGAAAATTCTTTCGCACCTTTTCATTTAGTTTTGCAGGAGAGGAGTTCACACCCATACCAGGGAACTAGGGGAACTAGCCACATCATAGCCACAGGAGTTGTTGAGAGAGGGGCAAACCACTTGCCAGACAGCAAGACAGTGCTAGCCAGCATGCCAAGCATGCCAACTTGTTGAACCAGCCTCCCCATCTTACCTACTGACCCAGTACATGGTTTTACCCACTCTAGCAGTTTGCCTGCATGGTTGCTGATAAATGGCCATCAAACAACTTAAGTGAACAAGGAGTTTATTGTCTCTTACTATTAATCTGGTTGCAGTTCTCAGTCCAGCTTGACAGGAGAACACACACCAACACCAGGGATGAAGGCAATGGCCACCATCTCTACATAATGGCTGAGAGAAGGACAATCCTTACTTGCCAGATCAGCATGTCTGGCCAAGTGTACACAAGGATGCTAAATTCCTCACCCAGCTCTCTGTATTTTATTCTAGGACCTAATCCCACCCACCTGGGATCAGCTAGACAATCTCCTGCAGGTCTGCTCTGGGCCCAACTCAACTACTAATTTCCCACAAATGTGCCCAGAGCTCAAACCCTCAACCATCAAGTCGACACCGGTGCCCAACTATGACACCCACTATGTGTTGTTGGGTCTTCGCCCATCAGTCAATCTCCTGCAAGCTGGCTCTTTCTTCTCTGAGTACCCAGAGATCAGCCTCTAAATGTCAAGTTGACGCCTACATACTAACTAACACCCAATTTTTTTTTGGAGGAGTCTAGGAATCTGAAATAGAACATTTATTTGATAAAACTCTTTTTTAAATAAATTTATCCCAGATTTTAATGTGGATTTTTCTAGTCTCCAGCCTGGTGAGTTGTGAAGGCAAATGTAAAACTTAACAGTGAAATGTGCATCATTTCATCTGGGAGTAACGCTTAGAGTAATACATTTCATATTATAAGACAGAGTCTGTAAGTGACGGCGTAGATCAGTGCATATTGCAAGTACAAGTTCAAGGCCACATATCCTTTCTGGCTTTTGGTGAGAAAGGAGTGCCGTTTAGAGGAAGTAGCAGATTCTGCTTTCTTCTGGGTGGGAAGGGGCATCTTTTTGCTTCTGTGTCAGATTTCCCTGGTGTGACGGTTAGCTACAGGTGTCAGCTTGGACACATTTGTAAAGAATTAGTAGCTGAACGAGGACCCTAGCGAGCCTGCAGGAGATCGTCTAATTGATGAGGGAAGACCCAGTCCACAGTGGGGGGAACTATGCCCTGGGCAGGTCGAAAAGGTGGGGGAAGCTGGTTTAGTAGAGTGGTCCTCAGCACCATGGGACTGCTGAGATGGTCACCTTCTGAACTGGGCTGGTAAGACCTGTGAATTCCATGAGCCCGACCCCACTGCCAGACCTCTTGAAGTGGTTCAGCGAGTTGGCATTCTTTGGCATACTTGGACAGACATGGTGTCTGATGAGTGAGGTTTGTCCGAATCAGCAGTCTGTGGGTTTGGTGTGGCCAGTTCCCTCGTGTTGGTGTGAGCTCTCCAAGTGGATTAAGAGCTGTAGCTGGACCATGATAAGACAGAATAGGATCCCGTGTCCCTAAGCCATTTGGTTGTGAATGTCTCAGTGACCTGCAGGCCAACTGTGACACCTGGTGATGCCGGCTGTCCTTCGACGTGGGGGAGGGCTACAGCTCCCGAGGCGCCCGTGTTACTGTGATGGGGTCATGAAACATGTGCCTCCTATTCCTTCGCGGGGAGGGGGCCTTTCATAAGAACCACTTACAGCTGTGGCTTCTTCAGTTCTGGGCATGCTCAGTATTTTTCCTTCCTCTCAGGGTTTTCTTTCGGTTGCTCCCTGGATCGTTTCAAAGGTTTAGCATTATCCTCAATGATGATTCTCTAGAAAACCCTGACTCACTCAGAAGATCATATTCCTGTTTAAGAAAATGGAAAACCTCTTAAAATCTGCAACAGATACAGTGGGAAGAAAACTTGAACATGTCATGTTACTGTAGGAATACCAGAAAGTCCTTGAAGAATGACTATGAAAAGGTCGGTCCTAGTGACACCCAATGTTAAGATAGAAGCCATTAAGTAACATCTGTGACTTGGTGGATTTGCTCAGTTTAAGACTGAGCCAAGGGTGAAGAGATGGCTCAGTGGTTAAAGCCTTTGCCTTGCAAGCTAAAGGCTTGAGTTCAAATCCCCAGACCCCATGTAAAAATGCCAGCAAATATGATGACAGCCTGTAATTATAGTCCTGGAGCAAAGCAATAAGGAGGTGGAGTAACCCAGGGTGATACCAGATGCTATCCTTGGACCTCCACAGGCACACACACTCAAGTGTACTCTTGCATGCACACCTGCACACATGAGTCTATCCATTCACATGCAAACACATACACACACACACACACACACACACACACACAGACTGAACCAATATATACTGTTAACTTTTGGTCATGCCAAAGGGCAAATAGAATAGCATCTAAAACCTGACCAGCAGAGAACAGAGCCCACATTAACAGCTCTCTTCCCAAGAAAGTGACTTCTTTTCTATTAAATCATCAGATGGCCTCTAGAAGGAAGACAAGAACGAACCGCCCTCCCATGCCAAGTTCGCATGCTTTGCTCCATGAATCCGAGTAGGTGCCCTTCCCTCTGTGGTGCCAGCTCTGACGCCTTCCGTGACCATCACATCTGTGGCTCGTCATGACCCTCCACAAGCTCCAGGTCCCTGCTTCGTACCCTGCCGTGCACTATCTCTGCTAGACAAATAGGCCAATCCCAGCTGCCCCAAGTGGGCACCACTGCTGGCCACCTGGTGAATCTCTCGCCCCCAAGAGAACTGCCACTCAAAGCACCCAGCACCCCGTGCCACGAACCTGGTTTTGGTTCCTCACAGCGGCCCCCTGCGGGAGGTTGCGTCTCTCTGCATTCCAGCTCTGATGAGGAATTGGGGGGGACTGGCACAGGCCTCTGTCTGCAGACTTCAAACGCCACTGGCAGATGAGGCCTGGTGCTGGTTAAGGGCCATTTGCAATTACAACTCTTTGTCTCAGCTGCGCTTTTTATGTTTCCCATTACGCCTTCTGCCCGGCCTCTCCCACACATGCGCCGGAGAGGGACCGTGCAGGCAGACGCTGTCTGCAGTGCCTCGGTGGGAGACGGAGGCCTGACTTCCAAGTGACACATCTGATGCTTGGGGTGCGACGACTCAGGGCGACTGCCGGTGGGGGCTGGACGATGCACTCAGCCCTTCCCGTTCTTATCTCTTTTCCACCACGAGTGTGTTGACTCTATCTGCAAGCTTTACCCGGAGCACAGAAGGATGTGTTGTTGTTATTTGGAGCTTCATGCAAGCACCTTGCTCGTGATCATGGGCGTGCTGGAGACATGTCTGTCCGTGTACTGCCACTTTGGGAAGACACAATGTACACCCTGGAATAACAACCGCAGCCCAGCCAGGGGAAAGTGGACAATTGCCTGCCACGTTCTCTCCACAGTATCGGACCAAAGGTATAAGCTGAGCGCCAAGCTCTAGCTAGGAGGGTCAGAAGGAGCTTGGGCTTGTCCAAAACCAAAACAAAGCAAAGCAAAAAAAAAAAAACAAAAAAAAAACAAAAAAAACAATAAAAACAACAACAAAAAAAGCAGTTTACCACATACGCTCTCTGTCACAGTCGGGCACAGGTGTCAACTTGACAGTTGAAGGTTTGAGCTCTGGGCACATTTGTAGAGAATTAATGGTTGAGTTAAGCCCAGAGCGAACCTGCAAGAGATTGTCTAATTGATGGGGAAGGTCCAACCTGCGATGGGTGGGATTAGGCCCTGGAATAAAATACTGAGAGCTGATTGAGAAAGTTGGCATCCTTGTGCACACTTGGCAGACGTGCTGGTGTGGCAAATAAGATCGTCTCTCTCTCAGCTGTTGCATAGAGATGGTGTGGCCAGTGCCCTCGACCCTGGTGCTGTTGTGAGCTCTCCTCTCAAGCTGGACTAAGAACTGTAACCAGTAATTTGTAAGGGACAATAAACCCCTTGTTCCCATAAGCTGTTCCATCTTCCTTAGCTACACTTTCATTGGTGGAAATTTTAGCTTTAAAAATTTTTATTGATGGGCTGGTAAGACAGCTAAGCAGGTAGGGCACCTGCTCGCAATCCTGGCAGTGTGCGTTGGATCCCTGGAAGCCCGCATGGTGGAAAGAGAGAACTGACTTTGGAAAGTAGTTCTTTGACCTCCACCCATGCATGGATTAATTAAATATTTACAATTGTTATTAAGTGCAAGGCTCCCAAAGAGGGATCTCACATGAGGGATAAAGTCTTAAGAAAGACACAAAGTCAGAAGGGGGTATTGTGCAAGATGGTTGGTTGCAGCTGAAATGGGGAAAATTAGCTACTATTTAAAGATTAGTTTTTCTGTTTTGAAATTTTTTAAAGAAATAGGATATATTATGAATGAGGCAGAAAATTGTAATTCATAAAATAGGAAGCTTGGGCTGGAGAGGTGGCTCAGGGTTTAAGATTTTGCCTCTCAAGCAGAAGGTCCTGAATTCGTATCCCAGGTCCCATGTGAAAATACCAGGCAGAAACGGGAGTGGCCTGTATTCTGGCCCTGGGAAATCCCAGAGTGAAGCAAAAAGGAGGTAGAAGCAATCCAGGAAGATTCCCAAAGTCACCCTTGGTTTTTCACGGAGACATACAGTGCCCTCTGATATGTACACACACACACACACACACACACACACACACACACACACACACTCACACAGAATAAATAAATAAGTAAAGTTTAAACAAATAAAAATAGGAAGCTTTGAAGACTTTTAAACTTGGCTTTAGGCCATTTTGTCTGTGTTCAGTTTCCTTAGCCAGTAGTAAGGCTTGCAAGGGAAACCTGGAGTAGGGAGCTTGACACTGCCTAATGGGGAGACAGGAGGAACAACCAACTCGGAGCTGGAGTCCTCTATGGGAATCAAGGTGATAGTGGTAGGAAAGGGGAGCCTCACAGCCTTAGTAACACATTAAGGGACTCATGGGAAAGAGCTGATTCAAAGTCTATGACATACATCAGAAAACAGGGTCACTCATAGCCGTTTACCTGGCATCTTGCAGTTGACACATTCAGCCAGCTTTGGAACTTAGATTTGCATCCACATCCGAGGTCTAAGTACAATCTGGAAGTCTTTGACATATACTGGGTTGCTACAGGAATTGATGTAAGTTTCCCACTGGATTCCGTGATTTCTCCTGACTTTTTAATATAAAAATTTCAAAATGGAAGAGGAAAGCAATCTTATGCTATATCATGTTTTTCTCAGCTGAAAGGTTCTCCTGGGTGGAGATAGACAGAAAGAGAGAGAGAGAGAGGTGTGATATAACCATTCCTACTGAGGTTGGGCAGAGGTTAGAAAATGCCCCCAGGCCTGTTGAATGCAGGTGGCATAGTTGTGTTGGGAGGACATTTGTACAGTCTCGTCTCCAAGGGTAGGTTCCCCTTGCCTGCTCTGTGCTCAGCTGCAGTAAGACTGGTCTGACCACCTAGTTCTGCAGAGACCAGACCCCAGCCTATATCCGAGGTTCAGTAGGTGCCAGTCTACCTCATGCCATGGGACACGAATCCCAGGAACCGGGGACTTGGATGAAAGTGAACATTGATGAATGACACTTCAGAGTTCAGCCCTTCTGATCCCTCGGGCCTAGCCCACTTTGTGGATTTTATACCCCCGAGGGATTTAACCAAAATGAGCAGACACCCCCCTCCCCACTTGAACCCAAGAAATGCTCTGGCCCTTGCAGCAATTTCTGGGGATTAGACTCTAAATGAAGAAATGTTCCTATGTTAGAAACAGTCATCACAGCTGGAAGGAGTCCTTGGTTTGAACACTCGTATGACAGTCATTAACAATTTCAGTCTTTCTCGGGCAATCTGTTTTTGCTTTAAGGCTCTGAATCAGAGGCTATGAGATAGATTTCTCATAAGGCTTCTCTTAACCAACGGAACGTTCTCTGGCTCACTGACATTGTAAACCTTTCTCTCTCTCTCTCTCTCTTTTTTTTTTCACTTAACATGTACTTATTTGAAAAACAAATCTCGAAATTTGGTCATTAGGCCCGCTGCCTATAAACCCGTCTGCTCCCAGAGAGCCTCTCAGGGGGTACCCTGCAGGTGCCAAAGGCCCACAGCTGCGGCTGTTACCCACTGATGAATTTAGGGAATGGACTTCAGATCCAAGATGACCAGTGAGATACACTTTACGACTCCAGCCCAAGCTTATGCTAAAAATTAAAAGGCCTTTATAGATGGCGTTTGCTTTCCCCTGGAGTCTTCTAAATCAGGCAGACGGCTTGTGGCAGACTGTGCGCTGGGGCCATGGTACACAGCTTGATTCCCTGAAAAAGAAACAGAAACCAATACATTTGCCCAGTCAGGGTTGAAAGGAAGATGGCACGAGGAGAGCTGGGCTGGAGGGCCGGCTCCTGTGAGGGCTGCATGGATGGCATTTCCAAGTGGGGAAATGCAACGCTTTCAGCCCTCATCGGTGCTTCCGTAGGTGGTAGAGAGTTCTGATGGGCATCGCAGCTAGTGTAGCAACGTGGGGTCTGAACCTGGTTAAAAAGTTCATTAGATTAAAAAAAAATTGCAGGCAATTCTCTTGTGGTCTAGACGACGTGTAAATAGATGACTCGTAAGTAGGAAAGATGTGGCAAGGAAATCGAAGGTGTCGTTGGGGTTCCAAGTGTGAACCCTGGCCGTTATGTGGGCACGGCTGCCCTTTCCTGATCCCATGGCTGCCCAGTGTGAAGACGCTCCTGCCCTGTGTCCCAGTGAGAATTCTGATTAAAAGAAACCCCAGCAGGCAACTGAAAACATTTTATTTTGAGGAAGAGAAGTAAATGGCTTGTCTCCTTTATGTCAAATATTTTAATCCTTTAAAATAACTTCATTGGGGACATTGAAAACCATGCAGAGTATTAACCCCACTTGTTCGTCATCTGGCCTGACAAACAGAACCGGTCCCTAATGTTCTAATATTATCCCTCCTGAATTCTTTGCAGTGCTTTAGAGATTGGCATCCTCCAGCGCGGAACATGTGGGGCTGGTGCTATCCGAGCGTGCGACACATCTGGAACATTCCCCGTACAGCAGTCTTGCCTGTAAAGGTCAGCGAGGGGAGTTTGCTCCTTTCAGCAATCCATCTCTGGGGGACCCTATGCAAGGTCTTTGATGATCTGCATGTTTCCTAGCAGTAGTGAGACAGAGATGTCGAAGAAGCGCTACATGGCTAAGCTCCCAGGAATAAGTAAGTCTGGAGCCGCAGCCTAAATTCCCCACGAAGAGGACTTTGAAGTTTGTTACAATCTGTGAAATTCTAGTAACGGTCTAAATTTGCTTCTCAGCATCTGGCAGAGAAAATGGCAACAATAGCTCATATGGATCTGTCCATGTGTACATTTATTCATTTATTAATTCATAATAATTGTGTGTGTTATACATGTGCATGATGTGTGTGTGTGTGTGTGTGTGAGAGAGAGAGAGAGAGAGAGAGAGTAGCATGCACATACCCACAGCTTGTGGGAGGATGGGGAGGGCTCAGAGGCAACATTGGGTGTCTATCCTCACTTTCTGTCTTGTTTGAGACAGTGTCTTTATTGTTCCCCACTGTAGACCAAGATCACTGGTCCACAGCTTCCAAAGACTCTCCTGCCTCGGCCTTCTGTCTTCTCATATATCTGGGATTACATGTCAGCGCTGACACACCCAGCTTTACATAGGTCCTGGGCTCCAAAGTCAGGTTCTCACGCTTGCTTGAAGTACCACCTTCCCATTCGCTCAAGACAGTTTTACTGAAAGCATCCTGTGTACACAGAGGTGGTCTCAGCACGTCAAGAAATGGAGTCCTGAATAAGATAGTTCTTGCTCTCAGAAACCTAATTGCTTCTTCAGGAAGACAGGATCCCCCTCCCCCATTATGGAATGTGTTTCAGGTAAGAAAAACTGGGGAGAGGCATATTGGTGGGACTGATCTAACAGGCAGATCATGAAAGTGTTTGCACTTTAGGGTACTAAGAATACATCAGGGTACTGTGAGTAAATAAGGCAGGCCTGATGAGGGGGTGCGGCCCAAGTGGAAGGATGGGAGCTAGAAAGGTAATGTGGTGTGAGGACAAGAGAAGTCCCATTTGATCAACCCACACAACAAGTGCAGAGAACAGAGTGAGTGGGCTTAGGGGCAATTTGTCTTCACATTATCAAAGACATTGGAAACAAGTCTGGCTTCGCTTTTCAACCACGTCAGGCAGAAACATGCCTAAGATTGTACATGAGCAGGTAGAAGATGGCGAACTCCTCTATAGAAATAATTTCTCTTTCTAATATTTCCATAGTCCTGGATCATCGTTGCCTCAACCACGCTGAGTACCCAGCTATGCCAATCCTGCTTTAAAATTTCCTTTTATGCAAAATGATACACATCTCTCCCAACCCAAGGGAGCTGGGGTCCCCTTTTCCTAATCTATTTGGGATTCTCTGCTGACAGTCTCAGCTTAATGCCACCCCAAAGCTGATAGTGAAACTCTACTTGTCTGGTACCCCAGTCTCTCGACCAAGCCCCAAAGACTTAAGCATGATTTTCCTAACTTGCAAAGCAAAACAGTGCTACAGTCACAAACTCATGGGAAACTTACATGAGCTCTTGCATAGCGCAGGAGATTAATATCTTCAGTCATCTCATCATTTGTATTCTCATATTATTCTTTCACTCAGTCATTTATTAACTTAGCGAATATTTATTGAGTACTGTGTATGTTCTAGTACAAAGTGCTGAGGACCAAATAGATTTAGTTTCTACCTTCTTGAGTATTCCAGATGATTTGGAAAGACAGACCAGCAGAGAGTCTAGAGCCCCCAAGGCAGGTGTCTCACTCTCTGTTTCCCCTTATTTTCCCAGCCACTTTTGCTAGAAGTCAGTCCCTTACTGAAATTTATGTTACTTCTGATTGCTTACCAGAGAACTGAACACCAACTCTCTTCCTTGATAGAATGAGCAGCTCATATGCAGCATCCACGCTTAGGACGGAGGGAGAAGCAGTAAGTGTATTTATCCGGGTATTTCAGACTGGCTCACGTGGAAATTTCAAGATGATGGCCTCAGAACATCGAGCCATCCTTACAGGAGTCCAGTAAGACAGAGTGGAGCCTCAACCTTTGGAACTCATTTATATGCAAAGTCAGTTGGAATTCAACTTTTACTTTCTGAGATGGACATTTAAAAACCTGCTTAGCCGTCCCCCTAAGGATCAGTGGTCAGAAGGCGGCGCTGTTCATTGAGTCAGCCTGAACTATGCAGACCCAATTTCATGCAAAGTCAACTGAATGTGAAACTTTGGAACAGTATAAAGTAACTTTACTGGGTCCGAAATCTGTCCCCTGGCAACTGACCCTCATGGAATGCCTAAGGAGAGTTTTTAAATGATGATTTTTGAAAATAAGCATCATATCCCGACTTTCATACATGAAGTGAACATGTGTCAAAGATCGCATTTAACTAATTTGTTAATAATGAGGAAAATTAATTTTTTTTCAGAAGAGAATCCCAAGACAGGAAGGAAGCTGAGATGAATTTGTTAGTAGAAGCAAGCTGGGCTTCACTGCATCACAGTCACTACTGATCGACTCTCCACAGGACGAGACTCATTGCATTTCATGGGGTAGAGAGAAGTTGCGCTAATCTCAGCTTTTAAAAATTCACAAAGGTGAAAGCAAATTCAAAGACTTATTAAGTGTGCAGATCTATCAGAATCAAAGAAACCTGGAAACCTACAGGGGGCACCCTAATTTTGTGTGGCATTTAAAAGCCGTGTGTGTGTGTGTGTGTGTGTGTGTGTGTGTGTGTGTGTGTGTGTGTGTTTGAAATCATTTGTCTTTCTTGTGACAAGAGTACAGCTCAGTGGTTTGAATTTGTTTGAAATGAGTCCTTCTCTGTGTGGGCGATTCACAAGCAATGCAGTGGTCATGTTGGGAAAAAACAAAAGACAGTTAATTGTGCAAATGAACAGACACACACAAATGTTGCAAGCATAGAGTCGCTGCTCTTAGGACCACTCAGAATAAATAGGGATGTCGTGCAAGTGATAATTCCAATTGTGAGAAGCCATGGTTGCCTGGATAAACGAAGGACTTTTAGAAGCAGCAAAGAATCCTTGAGTCCCAAGGTTCTAGGGGATAGAAGTGCAAACGGTGAAGTAGAAGTTCTTCTAAAGGTGCTTCAGGGAAAGACCAACACACAAATCAAGCAGAAACCGCAAACGGTAAGTGCCACGTGTGCATCAGGATGAAGTGTGGAGAGAATTGTCCGCCACGATCCTGAGGGCAAGTTATCCACATGTGGCGAACGGGAAGGGAATTAAGAGGATTGCATTTGCAAAGGGGAGGAATTGACTATGGGCCCATCTGACAAGCAGATTTCTGAGTCTGACATACAATAAGCTAAATACGGAATGTATTATTGCACGATTACACTTTTATCATGCAGCAAAGCCGGTGCAATGCTGCTTTGCTTCATGAGGAAGGGAATTACATGTAGGTGACAATAAACACCTATGTCTCTGCAGTCTTCGGCGCTTTCTTGACTTCACGCATTACTAAGCCGAACGATACATCATGTACGTGGGGTTCCTTCTGTTTAAGGTGGATGGAGCGAAGCCCAGAGAGGTAGCAGGCCGCAGAAGCAGCACTTAGCTGGGCACCTCGGGTGTTCGTCAAGCCCCAGGCTATGGCTGTGCTGCCCTAGCCAGAGCCTGGGAAGAAGCAGTGTAAAACCAGAGGCCAGGCGAGATCTGCCCTGAGCAAGCTCTGACCGTACAGAAAGACGATCCTGGAGCTTCTAAAGGTGCTTCAGGGGTCCAGGCATGGTGCGCATGTCTAGAACCCCAGTTCTGGGAAATAGGGGTCAAAGGATCAGGAGTTTAAGGTCACCCTAGGTTGCAGTGTGAGCTTCAAGGCCAGCCCGAGTTACTGGAGATCCTGTCTTGAAAAACAAAGAAAGGCAGGAAGATGATCTTAAAGATTTGCCTAGTGCTGTCTTTCAATGCTATGTTGGCCTTCAATTCCCGTCCGTTCTGACTCCGTGACATCTGCATTGGGAGGGATTGCCATTTCTTCATAAACTGCCTTAGATCAAAGTCTAATGACTTAAATAGTCCTGGTACAGAAAATCAGGATGCCAAATACCTCCAGTGGTCAGGGATGGCTCGGGCTCCCTTCACGTCCTTTCGTCTGATCCTTGGCCGACTTAGCTCTCTGTTCTTTCCACTCCTCTATCAACACTGCCTTTTAGCGCACTCCTCTGCTTACCACCATGTGGGTTTCAGGGTTCTTTTCCAGATGTGTTCTCCCAAGACACCAGCCCTCCAGCTAGCAGTGTGGAGGGAGTTTTTGGGAGAGGCCCTCCTCCCTCGGTCATACATTATTAAACGCGACACAGCACCAGCAAGGAAATATCAGCATAGGAATATTTTTATTACTTCTTAGTGGCTTTACCAAGGACACTGAGAATTTAACTGATCGGGAAGGTTCAGAAGCCGTGTGAGCCGCCAAGTTTCTGTACCTCTGGGTCTGAGAAAGCAGACCAGGAGGGTCCCTGCGACTTATTGACCAGAGAGTGTAGCCAAAAGGTTTAGCCAGAGACTTTATCTCAAAATAAGTAATAAATAACTAAATAAATAAGATAGAGAGAAATAGACATATATATCAACTTTTGACCTTCACACAAACACCCATGTGTACACACACACACATGCATACATACATAAAATAGCACGACCTATTTTCATCAGGCTGAAAGCAGATAGATTGGTCTGTCCACGTCAACCACTGAGGTAATGCGGCTGTGGTAGGTTACAGCAGGCTCGCAACTCCCAGATCAAACAAGTGTCCTTCTCTGGCCTGATCTAGGGAAAGAGTTCTACCAAAGTCGGGGTGATTAGGTCCCCTGTGGAACCAGGTGGAAACTCCTCCGCGTCTTCGGTGAATTTGGTCATTTCTGGAGGCGGAGATGGGCCCAGGATTCTTCCTGGTGCTGGCTGATCCTTTCCTTCTCCTCCAGGTTGGCAGGTTCTGACTTTTCCTCCCCGTATTTCCTGCTTCCCTTGTGACTGATTGAGGTCCTGGCATTTTGCCACCAGAATTTTCCAAGCGCTTGTTACGGCTCACAGCATGGTAACTATTTTGTTTCATTTTTTTTCTAAACTATTTATGAGGACAGTAAATGGTTTTAATTTGACTCATCCAAGCCGTATTATTTCCCAGAGGATGAATTTCTTTTTCCCATTGCCTTGTTTGGCAAAATCCCTAATTTGCCTCTGGCTAATTCAAGGAACAAGCAAAAGAGATGTTTTTAGGGTATCCTTCATCTCAAAGTTGATAATAGATGATGTGGTTATTAAATAAACTTGCCTGGCTGCCAAGGGCAAAATAAATAAAGATGTTTGCTTCCACGAAGATAGCTGTGTATTTCTAGCCTTTTCTAAATCTTGCCTGGATCTGTGGGCCATTAACACATTAAAGGACACTGGTGACTAAAAGCCTCTCTTCTCATCAGTGCTGCCTTGGGCCTTGGAGGAGGGAAACACATCCAGAAAAGGATTTGAAGCTGGAAGACAGCTGTAGACAGCTTGACGGAACGCGCCAAGCCTTCCCGAGGTAAAAGAATAACTATTTGGGGAAACAGAGTCAAATAAATCCAGGGATTCACTTTTATTGATTTTACTGGCTATTGGTTACAGATTTGGGGTTCCTTGTGGCATCTTTGCTCCAGCAGGTCTGAGTTCCCAGAGAGCTATACTCTCTGGGAACTCACCTCCCAAAGCGTGGAGAGGAGTCTATTAGGGCCACCACTGGTCACAGTCTCAAACCCTCCCTAGGACAGCTGAGTAAGCTGAGTATTGAACTCCTAATGAGCTGCCCGTCACTCCACTCTACCTGACATCTCTATAGGGCATACTCATTTCTACAAGTTCTAGGGGTACTGTGCTTCTACTTGTGAGCGCCCTTTTGTCGACTGAATCCCAGGCTCCATGCTACAATTCAGCATCCTCTTCTTCTGCTTGCCCCCAAGGTCTCTTTTCTAACTTAGGACTTTCTAAAATTTTTCTGCTCACAAGCCCTTTTCTCCAAAGATACTTTTTATATGCCAGGTTTATAGGCATGTAAAATAACCATGCAAACTGTTCAGGGATAGCAAACCATAAAGAAATTTATTTTAAAACAATTCTTTGGTATACCTACTTTTTATTATATATTAAATCAAAAGTAAATTTGCATGTTAATGAAATGGATATGCTTATTTATATTTACAAGAAGAATTAAGTCTTGGCTGACTATTTGCCACTTCAGGATGTAGAGCATCTTTGCTATTTTTCAAAGCTGATGTTTTGATTTTATCAGACATCCTTTGTGTGAACGCTACTTCACATGAATACCAGTACGAAGCGCTGGAAGTGTGATGGAATCATTGCAGAAATTATTGGAAATTCTGTCATAAACCAAGCCACATTCATTGAATGATTTTGGATGAAACCACTATCAGCAAACTCAAACAACAAATTTTTTTAAATTTATTTTTTCCACTCATACAAACTTGGTAGGTTCCCCATTCTCCTCCCTCCCTCCACCCCTCCCTGGATCCCCTTGCTCCCTCCTCCCTTTTCCCCATTCCTCCCTTTCTCCCAGCCCCCCCTCCCCCAATCCTGGAGCATCCTTCAGTGTGCATGTCAAACTTCCCTCTGGGTCCTCCTCTCTGATGAGGTGTAAGGACTCAGTAGCATTGCCTAGAGCTCTTTCTTGTGTTCCCCTTTAGTATAGGAACACTATTGTGGCTGTTGATCCCTTGCCTCTAAGGATCTTAGAGCCCGTGATCCATGCTAGAGTTTGGTCATTGCGCAAGTCATGCAAAGACCTATTATGATTAACTTCGGCCCTAACGTGTGTGGAGTATCTTGAATATCATTCAAACAGCAAATTTTAAAACCAAACATTCTAAAACTGTACAATCCAAAGATGTACTAACGTGACAAGAACATACTTAGAAGGGATGGTAGGAAAATATTGAAAGTCTTTGTTTTGGTCATTAAGCCATATGTTTCTGTAAGACCTGGACTTGAACTCAAGATCTGCTTTGGTTTCCCACGTCGAGATTGTCCATGAGCCTCACGCCCTTCTAAAGTAGACCTGCTTCACCCAGCTCCTGGACAGTCCCTACAAGCCCAGCTTCTAGGCTCGGACCTAGGGACGTGTGCTGTTCTGACTGTCTGACAGCCTGAGACTCCTTAAATTTGGAAGTCATCTCAGTGATGCAAATTCAAAGGAGAGAGGAGTTTCTGTGTTCAGACCTCCCGCAGTTCAGTTTCCAAGAGAGACACCTCAGGAAGTCGAAAACCCGAGAGTGGTGGTGTTCTCTGCTGTATCTCATTAAAAGGTGCCTCCTGCCTGACGGTCCACACCAAGAGAGCAGATTCATACTGCCTGCTTTTATATTCTGGTGCCGACGCTTAGCAGAGAAATAAATCCTCTTTTCTAGCTATTTCAAGGACTGAGTTCTTGGCAGGAAACTTGGGTCGGTTCTTGGTTAAAGAACCTGATCAAGTAAAAGCAAAGTTTGCAAGACTTGAGAGATAGGACCATGCCTAGAAAAAGCTCCCAGGAGAGGTGGCTCAGGGGTTAAGCCTCTGCCTTGCAGGCGGAAGGTCCTGAGTTTGGATCCTAGACCCCACGTATAGACGCCAGGCGGAAGCGGGGGTGGCCTGCGCTTCTGGTCCTGGTAAGGCGGAACCTGTGAATCCCGGGGCAGAGTAAACAAGGAGGAGGTGGAGGTGTCCATGGTGGTTCCCGAATTCATCCATGGTTCTACACACACATAGACACACACACACACACGCGCGCGCGCACATACATACGCACACACGCACAATTGAATAAATAATAATAAAAAAATAAAAAAAAAGAAAAAGCTCCCAGGCTTCCTTTAAATATTTCTTCCTCCTAGAATTTTCCTTCCCCCCTCCCCCAGGTGACCATTTATGTGGATTCAGCTTGCACTGGCTTGTGTTTTCAAGTCATTTTTATTCAACTCTTATCTGAACCACTAAATTAAAAATTTGTCATTCTCCCAACAGGAAGGTTTGGGCTAATTTTGTGACTAACCCACAAGAAGATGGCAGACTTATTACATGATGTTTCATTGCTACTTATAAGACACTTTAGGACAAATGGACCTTGATATGCAAATCTGTGGTATCTTCTTTTCCCAAAGCAAGAGTTTCCCTAAATGGCTCACAGGTCTGTCTCTCTTTTTTATATGGCATCACATAACATTACCAGTTGTGACCTGAGAACTTAAATCATATTTATATTAACTTTTGGTTCCTTCATCTGCTTATACACACTGCTGCCAGCTAACACTGTAAATTTGTAGTTTGTCGCTATATGTTGCTATCGTGTGTATGCTACTGTTTTCAGAAGTGACACCAAGCCCTAATTTTGGAGATATCCACTTCATTTCCTGGCCTTTGTATTGCTATAATTGATTATTAAAGTAAAACTGGACATGATGGTCATGTCTATAATCTCAGCAATCAGGAAGCAAAGGCAGAAAGAACACAGCAAGTTTGTGGCTAGCCTGGACTACCTAGCGAGCTCCCCCAGTCGGTCGGGGAAAGACCCTGATGATAAGATCGTCTCAAAATCCTGCGTGTCAGAGAACACTTCTAAGAGGTCACGGGAAAGAGTCGAAGCATCCGTCACAAGTCCCTGGAGGTTGGACCACCTGGGAGGAGACATCGCTGCTGGAGGTGTTTGGTAAGTGTCAGGACCAGAGGCAAGCGCTGTGTGTGCTTCCCGATTCCCCTCAGTTTCATGGAGGTGGTCAGGTGAGAGGTGACTCTGTGACTTCACCACTCGTGACTCACCCGGAATGTGCGGAACACTGTGTCCTGGAAGGATGTTAATGTCCCAGCTCTCTGCAGTGATGGGAGCCGGGGCACGTGCGTAACATCGTGTGCCAGGGCCCAGTGTTTACGCTGGCGCCTCACGAGAGTTGTTTGAAATGCATTTTGGCTTTGACTAAAAATAGCGCTCATTTTAAGAAAAATCTTGGAATCATCAAATCAAGGGGTTTTCAATAGAGCTGGATGCTACAGCTATTCGGTTAAGTGACATCGGTTGGGAATCCTACTGCAGATGCCATATTCTCTCTCTCTCTCTCTCTCTCTCTCTCACACACACACACACACACACAGACATGCACACAGGATTAGGCAGAGACATAGTGGAGTTAAGCTTTGCTTATGTGGACCATTCATTGTTTCCTTGCTCAAATGGAATGGAAAAACGAGTTCACCACTGACTTTGAACTTCCAGAGAGGCCAATTCAACTCTCTGGTCCCTTCCTTATATCATGAATAATGTAGGGACTAGCTCAGCTTTAGGCACCACCTTAGAGTCTGTGGAGAACTGGGGTGCACTTTCTCACCCTTGCACGGGATTCCCTGGGGTGCACAGAACTGCTGTTCTACCAAGTGCAGGTCAACTCTGCGCTTGCTGCAGAAGGAAGTGGTGGGATCCACACTTTTCAGAGGAGGAAAGCCTGTGCAATAGTTTCTCTGAGCTCAGCCCTTCCAGCTGGAACATCAAGCCATATCGCGTTCTGCATGCGCCCCGGCTTTATTGACACCTGCAGAAACACTCTTCCAGAATTAACGTTGGGGGTCAAGTCAAGCCTCTGCCCCCGCAGTCAGCTCTCGTGACACTGGGATGCAGGGATTTGGACAAGCTTGCAGTGAGCCTAAATGTCACGGGTCGCATCCTGCAGCGCAAAAGGGGGAGGTGGAAGAAGCAGCTACAGCAAGAAGAAGGATGAAAGCGTTAGGTGTGGATCACAATAATATTTACAATAAATACAATAAAAACCATCCCATAATCAGTAAACAGTAATATAATTAGAATTTTTTTCCTATTTACTTCCTTTAACATGCAATGGGGGGAAATGGGAAAAAAAAGTCAAGGATTCAATCAAACAGATGGTGCTGATGTTATTATCCTCCCTTTGCTGTTGTTTACGAGAGAGACTCTTAAGAAAATGTGACTCACCCATTCCGGTGAGACCAGCCATTCTCTATGGGAGAGAGAGAGAGAGGAAAATAGGGAAGAGAGCTCAGGTCATATGCTTTTATTATTCACATTATTGCGCCTCATTAATTAACCCGACCACTGTCCCGGTGACGTCCCGGGCTCCCTTCACAGGAAAAAATTAGCCTGGATTGCCAAGCTAAATAGACAATTACAGGAAGATCAAATTATGCCGGCATTGCATTCCGTCGGGGCGCCAAGCCAAATCCATGTCAAATCCTTAAGACTGAAATATCCTCACTAAAAACAGGCCCACGTCACAAGGCATTTGACGTCTATACAGAGGATGTATTGATCTGGCTTGAGTTTCCTTTCTCAGAATCGCATAATAGACCCAGAGAAGAGGCCTCTCTCCGAGAGACCCGGCCAAACACATCAGCTGCTTAAGTCTTAGATTGTGTCCACCTGGGCCGCATAGCAAGACAGTGTCTTGAAACATAAACAAAAATCTCTTATGTGCCAAAGGACACAGGACATCAAGTGAATACGCAGCACATGCAACAAGAGATAAAATTCACAGCTCTTGCAGCAAATGCATCTCATACAAGACCAACATTCAGACTATCGAAGAATAAAAATTACAAAAATTACCAGTGTGCAAGACAGCGCAGAATAAAATCTGATCAGAGAGTGCACTGTGGGCTCTGACAGGGCATTGGGCAAATTGCTTGTCTGGATATGTCTTATGGGTAAAGCAAGATGAATAGTCGCTCCTCCCTTGCAAAGTTTGGGCCCTAGAAGTCAAAGCTTCTTCTCAGTTCCCCTGCCCACCACAAGAGCAGCATGGTGAAGAGAAAATTAGCACGTTTACTTGGGGTTTTGAGGGTTAAGGAGAAGGTGGCTCCCACAGCCAGGCAGGTGGGTGTCCTTTGGGACTATTTTAGGAAACTCGGAAATGATTTCCACCATCATTGCATGAACTTCGCCTCCTGTGGTGTGCGGGGGGCTCGTCTCTCGGTCTCTCAAGGCTTTGCGGGTAGTTGTTTTCTTCCCAGGAGTCACTGGGTCTGGAGTGAGGCGCATCTCAGTCTAGTTTGGGTTTGACGTCCCGCTACAACTGAAGATGCTGAACTGGTTGTTTTCATTGGTGACTGCTCACCTGCACCGCACCTGTGGGAGAGCTGTCTGTCCATTTGGTCAGCTATGGGTGGGAGCATTTGTAGTGCTTTGGGGGATAGTTAAAGCTTTTTAAAATGTCGTCCATATCCTAATGTTCATTTTTTTGCCAGATGGAGAGCCGGCAAGGACTGTCTCCCATTCTACAGGCTGCCTTTGCTCAGTGAATAGTTTCCTAATCTGGGCAGAAGCTTTTTGACTTCGTGTAATCCTATTGGTTAATCTCTCATGACTTTCTAGGTTGCTGAAGTCATAAAGGGTTAGTGAAAATGTGTCCATGGTTCTCATTTATCATTGCCTTGGAGACCAAGGAAGCAAAAGAACAGGAGAGAATTTCGATTGTTGGGTTACCCTCTTTCTGGCTTCAACTGGCAGTCTTTTTTGTTTTTTCTAAATTACACTCTTCCTGAACCATGCCCCAGGGAGCAAGACAAGTAACATCATGTTGTGGCAGGTGACCAACAAGAGAGGTCTTCCTGTTCTCCGTCATAGTCTCCACTCCTCCATCAAGGTGGCCCATCCACCTTTTCCCTCCCTGCCGCCAACACGATGCAGAAAATCCCTCATGGAAGAGAGTCTAAGAAATGCCCCACCGCACCTGCATCAAGCTGACTTTGACTGATATTTGGTGAACATGGAAAATGTGGTTCATTCATCTCTGTTCTTTATTCTCCCTTTTCTTCCTTTGTTCTTGGATCAACTTTGCTCCCGTTGAATTTTTAGCCTTTATTAAATTTGTTCTGAAGTCTTCACACATGTGAAGATTCTGATTCATCTCGCCCTGCACCCTGGCTTAGGTTTCTCCCGTCCTTTCCATTCTCCCAACATTCTTTGCAAGTGTCATTCTGTCACTCTCGTACCTTTTTCCCATGCTTTGTGACTCACTGACTCCAACCAGGACAATCCAGGGCGAGGCTATGGGGTGGAACTCTCCTCAAGCCCTGATGAGCGTCCAGGTGGGCACAAAGCTAGTGACAGTGACTGTCCCTCCCCCAGAATGCATCAGTGGCCATGATTTCAGCGGGGAGGGTAGGACCATGGGAGCGCCTCCGTGATTCATGATTGACTGTTGGGGGGCCCAGCCTTGTGCAGGCTCAGGGCAGGAACTCCAGCTCTTGAGCCATCCTGATGGAATATCCGCATGAAGCCCAGATTTTCACCAGATTTCACAGCTTTTCACAGTCTCTCTCCATCATCAGGATCATGCGTTCTTCTGCCCCTTCTTCTGTGATGTTTCCTGAGCCTCGGAGTGGGGTAGGATAAATGGCCTGTTTAGGGCTGGGCTTTTCTATAGTTTATTTCTAAGGCAGAGGCCAAAGACATTGATCTGAGAGTTCTTCTCTAGTGAAGGCATTAAGTCACCCCCCCCCCCTTGATCCTGCATTGCCACCTGATATATTGCTACAGTGCATTTTAATTTTTATTACTATTTCTCTAGATTTTCGTCTGTGGGGTTTTTGTTATATAGTTTCTAAATCCTTTGGAGATTCTCTACAAATATTACATCACCTGGCACCATTAGACTTTTAATTAAAATATCATTTTTGACATGGTTTGGTCCCAAATTACCATCTTGGTATTTGTGTTCTGTTTGTGCCATTGGTTCTTCTGTTTTCTGATCTGCAGTCTTTTATATTCTATTATCTTAACTCTTTTCTATGAAGTTCATCTTGTATTAATACCACATTGTTGCTGCTTTAAGTAACGTGCTTGATCTAGACTATGTACCACATGTAGGTGTATGGAAACACTCTCAGCATTTCACCATGAAAAGGCAAAGACCTCAAGTGGCCCCGCACCTCCCTGAGAGACTGATGAGAGTCAATGCTAATAGGAGGAGGAGGAAAGTTGCTTCCCTTAGTGGTCTCACCGCTGACTCACGCTCCAGCAAGTGCTCTAGCACATGCAGCAAATGAAACCCAGATAAAACTCAGTGGGTCACTCATGCCAAAACAAAAAGGAAAAGAGAGGGAAACCTGGAATGAAAGAAGAAAAGCTTTAATGGGAAGAAGAGGAGAGAGGAAGGACTGGGGAAATCTGGGATTGAAGTGTAAAAATACCATAAACACACTCTTCATGTATTAAACACTAAAAAAATAAAAATAATTTTAAAAGAATATGCATCTTGTATTTTATAGGGGATTATATTTTGATTATATTTAAAATTGAAATTAACTTAGTGTCTTCAACAGTTATATCCTAAATCACAAATACCTTCAGTTCTATGTAAGGAAATAACTATTTCTGTTTTCCAGAGTTCCTAATTTAAGCGCTCATATGTAATACCACATGGCATATTGTTATTTTTGCCCACGGGATTTTTTCAGCTCCCTCATACTTTCATTCCATGAATAATAAATTCTGAGATCTTTCTTTGCTTTCAGTTTCTAAAGTTATTTTTTCTGGACATAGTGTTCACGTTTGATAAGTATGTTCTTAGATAACATCCCAAGCTTTCCGATCGCTGTTTTTGTTTTTGGTATTATCTCTTTGTTCCTCTGTATATGACATGGCTATTTTCCTGTCTTAAAAACACCAAGATCTTATTTTATGGTTTATTCTGAACTATTGACTGTTGTTGTTTATTTGGAAGAATTTTCTACATGTTTCTTCTGCATGGAATTCATTGAACTCCTTGGACCTGTGGCTATAAATATAAATTTCTCAAGTTTGGATATTTTCAGCTAGTTACTTTTGTAAGAATTCTTTTCTGCCTTCTCTCTCTTCTCCTCTGTTGAGAAAAGGGTCTGCAATGTTTTAGGACAATTGAAGTTGTTTGCTTAGTGATGTTCATTTAAAAATGTATTTATCTCATTGATTTACTATGGATAGTTTCTACTGAACTCTGAGGCTCCTTAATCCTTTTTGCTATATTATTTTATCTGGCCATTTTTCCTTGTCTGAGACTGTCCATTTTATTCTAATTGATGATTTAGCTCAATATAGAATTTCGACTGACAATTTTTTTCAATTGAAAACAGTATATGCATGAAAAACATAGCTGTGAAAATATTTATAATTAACAGCTTTAACAGAAATCTTGGAGAAAGTGATATATGTGACACACATTGAATATTTCATATCATTTTTACCATTGTCTTTGACATACAAGTAAAATGGAATTTTTGATTTGCCACAGAATTTAGATGACTTCTAGTTCCTTCCATTGTATATTCACTTTTAAAAAGTTAGACATGATTAATTTCATCTCTGTAAGTTTCATTTGGTCTTCCGTTACATCTTTTGTATGCCTTCCTAAATCTTCTCCTTCCCCTTTTTGAGCTCTGGGCACATCTGGTAGAACTGGTAGCTGAGTTGAGCCCTGGGCAGGCTTTCAGAAGACTGTCTGATTGTCTGTTGTGGGGTTCTCCTGCCAAGCTGCCCTAAGAACTGTAACCTAACGATCATAAAAGAGAATAAAACCCTTTGCCCCCCCATAAGCTGTGTGGTCATGAATTTATTGGCAACATGCAGGCAAACTGTGATAGACTTTGGAACCAGAGAAGGGGAATGTTATTGATGGAACCTTTTTTTTTTTATTTTGAATGTTTGTGGTTGTTGTTGTTGTTGTTGTTATTGCTGCTACTGCTGCAGGGTGTGGGGATGGGAGATATCTGGATGCTTTGAGACTGTGGATTGCAAGATCCACTTAGCAGAGTATAGTTCTCATTGCAAGGTATCATTTGTAAGACAGCGATACTGAGAGAGTCATGAATGGTTTGGGCCAGATTATGATGAAGGGAACAAGGACTTTGACAAAGGTGAATTTAAAGATGACAGGATGGTTTGCTTGGTAGAGGGAAGTTGTGTTTGCAGCCTGGAAGTTTTGAATGAGGAAAGGAAGGGTAGACTGCGAGCAGCTGTGGGTCTTGGGGAAATGTGCGTTCTTGAAGTAGCAACCTAGTGCCTGCACTGGGAAGATGGAAGAAATGAATATTACTATCTGGAGAGTTTGTGTTTGGAAAACCCAGATTCCTTTAGAAGACACAAGCCTAAACTGATGTGCTTTCCTACCCATGATAGTTAGTCCTGGGTGTCAACCTGACCACATCTGGCATTAATTAAGATCAGCTGAAACCACCTGAAGAGATTATGTGGATCAATACATTTACAATACAAAGAACAGCCCTAAATCTGATTGGAACCTCCCAGTAGTGGACCAGATAAAAGGAACCGCAGAACAGAAGACTGGGAAAAGAGAGACTTCCCGAAGAGGTCTGCTGTGACTTAGCCTCCTCCAGCTTCAGCCACCAGCTATGTTGCCTCCTCCATGAAAGACTGTTTTCCCTCTGGAACCATAAGCTGAATAAATTTCCTTTTCTCCCTTAAGTTGTTCAACTTTGGGTGTTCTCTCACAGCAATAGTTAAGAGCGGCCGTTACACTACCCTTTGAATGTTTTGGCTGCCTAGTAAAACGTTTCTCGGAATCAGCATGTGGAAGTTGGTAGGGCTATAGTTCCAGCAGGCCAGACTGTGTCTAAACCTTGCTGGCATTACCACTTGTCTAGCTGACACTGGGTTTGACGTATGACTGAGGGTCTAAAGAAGAGCGGTTGAAGCTTGTCACCAAGTGGTAGGATTGGAGTTCCAGCAAAGGCAGTGTGACACTTATAGCTACAGAGGCAAACCCAGAATATTGCTGGAGATGCTAGAATCATGAGATGCTTGCTGAGAATGGCTTCAAGTGCAGATTGCACCTGGTCCAAAGGAAAGCTGCTCATGCAACTTTCAGATGTACAGAGAGACTGGGATTGCCCAGAATATTTGGGTTGCCCAGAATATTTGGGTTACCCAGACTACATAATGAGAAACAGAAGATGGACATTGAATTATATAGTATGTGGTATCTGACTTTCTGGACTTTAGTCTTAACTTGTTATTTTTCTTGTTCTGTCCTAAAGCTTTCATTTTAGTTTATTCTGTTCTGAATTACTTAACTTGATTATAATTAAGAGAACCTTATGGTTAAGAGATCTTAGACTTTAAAAAAGGCACTTTGAACTTTTAAAATATTGGATCTGAACTTTGTTTTTATGCATGTGTAGGTAAGGGTGTGCATGCTGTGTGGAGATATATATAGAAGAGGGTATTTGAGTGTGTGTAGCTGTGGAGGCCCACGGATTACTTTGGGATTCATCTTGGTTTGCTCTATCTCCTTATTGCTTTGCTCTGGGGTTTCCCAGGCCCATCATCTAGGGGCAGAAGTTACAAGCCCCTTTTTTTACATGGGATCTGGGATCTGAATTCAGGTCCTTTTGCTGCGAGGCAAAGACTTAACCCCTGGGCCATCTTTCTAGCCCCATGGGACTGAACTGTTAATGACTGATATTTTAAAATTGAACTATGAAAACTCTGAATCTTGGATTTTGAGAATTACTAAAATTGAATGTATTTTGTATCCTAAGTGTGGGAACAGGAATAGAGAGGTTACAGTTTGAAAGGAATGTGTTCTGTCAAACTGACAAGGGGTAGCGTGTCATAGTTAGATAGCTTTGTCAAATGGAAAATTAAGCGCCGTATGTACTCCCTAATAGGTGGATCCTAGTACCAAACCCACCTAGAGACACTCAAAGACAAATCTCTGTAATACCTACAGTAATTGTAAAGATTATAAACAGGAGGGATGGGGAAGGAGGGCCCCACCAGAAACAAGGAGAGAGGGGACCATGTTACAGCAGAGAAAATAGGCCTCCATCAAGGACTGCAAGTAAGTAATGAGACATCTGGTTAAGTTCACAGACTTTCCTTCCTGATCATTTGCAACTGATGGGTTATGATCTTACCAGAAGGGGAGGGCATATAGGCTGCCAGATAGAAAGTAACCATTTTGCAAATGGGTGATTGACCCCTCTCTCATTGCGGTCTCCTACTTTTATTCCATCTACCTTTGAATATACTCTTATAACAAGACTCTAATTTAACAGCTTTTTATCTCTGGCCAGGGGGTGACATCCAATATCCATCAGGATGGATCCAAGGGCATTGCAGGAGCAGCAAAACCGAAAAAAAAATCAACAAACCATAATTCAGAACATCAGAGACTCTATATCAACCACCTGGAACTGGGCCAGCCTAATCTCTCCCCATCCTGAAGCTCAGGGAAATTTGCAGAAGAGGGGTTGATAAGATTGTAAGAGCACAAGGATGGGAGGAGCAATGATATGCAAGATACTCCATACAAGTTAGGGCCGAAGCAATCATAATAGGACTTTGCATGACCTGCGCTATGTCCAACACATTATTGACCCCACAAAGTCTAGCATGAACTAAAGGCACTAGGATCCTTGGAGGCTAGGGACTGACAGTCACAGTAGTGTTCCTAAGCTTAAGGGGAACACAGGAAAGGGTTCTGGGAAATGCCCCTGGTTCCTTGCACCTCATCAGAGAGGAGGACCCAGAGAAGAGTTTGGCATGCTCATTAAAGGATGCTCTGGGGATTGGGGAGGGGGAGGCACTGGGGGATGGGGAGGGAGGGGGGAAGGGAGGAGGGAGTAGGGGGTTGGGGGGAGGTGGAGGGAGGTGGAGAAAGGGAGGGGACCAGTGTATCTATTAAGTTTGTATGAGCGGAAATAAAAAAATAAAGATAGCTTTGTCAAGCCAACAATGGAAGGCTGGAGCTCTACACACAGTTATAAAGAACTGGCAGTCAAGTTGAGCCTTGGGCAAGTCTGCAGGAGACTGTTTGATTGATGGGGAAGGCCCAGGCCATGGTAGGTGGGCCTAGACCCTGGGCGGATCAATAAGATAGAGGGAACTGCTTGAGGAAGTTGTCCTCCTTTAGTATACTTGGCCAGACATGCTGGTCTGGAAGATAAGGATTGTCCTACTCTCCGCAGTCCTGTGAATGCATAGATATTGTGTGGTCTTCCTCTGCCCCTGGTGGTGGTGTGAATTCTCCAGGATTAAGAACTATAATTGGACAGTGTAAGAGAAAGTAAAACCATTTCTCCCCCTATAAGCCATTTAATCATTAATTTATTAGCAACATGCAGGCATACTGTGATATACAAATATAAACTTGAGAAATGACTCTGTTGGTAAAGGACTTTCCCGCATAAGCCTGAGGTCAGAGCTCAACTTTGGGAAGTAAGTTCTCTCCTCCACTAACGCGAGCTTTGAGAAATCTAACTCCGGTTACCAAGTGTGCACACAGGTACCTTCAGCACTGAGCCATCTCACTGGTCCACATCCTAGAAATCTTTAGAGCATCCATCTCGCCCCTGGGAAAAGATCTCTATGGGACACCCCAATTCCCCAGAGACTCAGGAAACTGATCATTTCAGATCTCATTAAGTCTGATAATTCAAATGAACCAGTGATGCGTAAGTCCTTATATACACGTACACGTACAAGTATTTTATGCTATCTGTACTATCTAGCTAGTTGGCTGATGGTAGAGATATCTAAAGCCCAGAAGCTGAACTTGCCCAGATGTATTAGAATTACAGTCCAGCCTTCTTCTAGGCATCCTTCCGAGCAGCCTAGACTTTTGCAATGGTCTCAGCTGTCTCCCTCAACAGAGGTATGTCTTGCTGGGTGGCTGGTTTAAGCACCGATATTTATAAGACTGGCTGTACAGGCAGTGGATGAAAGGGACGCTGCAGCATCCTTTGGTGTGGGACACTTGTAAGCGCTGTCAGGCTCCCTGCCACACTCCTGGACAAGGATGCAATGTCTGAGAGAGGCCAAAGATGTCATCTGGATCCAGAGTCTCCCATATGTCCAGAGCATCTGCCACCAATAATTCCGCTTCACCTGGCATCTCCAGCTTTTCAGTTCCTCTGGGTGCATTTCTGCTGACTTCGTTATACTTTCTCCTTCACTTCCTTAAACTACAGATGTTGGGCGGTAGATGTAAGGTGTGTCTTAAAACCTTTACCCTCTGTGATGCCCGCTCATAGTCTAACACCCTCAGCCCACATGCTTCTGTGATTTCCAAGTCCACGACCAGCTCCTTCCCTCTGCTCTAGGCTGTTCCCCATCACTGTTGACTGTTAGCACTCTGCGTGCTCCCTGTCTGGCCTTCTGGTTCCTAACTTCCCTATTTAGAGTTTGAAATGTAAGAAATTGATGAAAAACTAACAAGTGCAGAATCATATCATGAAAGACTCCTAGCAGCTCAAGAAAACCGTGTAATGGCATGCTTACAATGTGTGTGTATGCATGTGTGTGTATGTGTGTGTGTGTGTGTGGTGTGTGGTGTGGTGTGTGTGAGTGGCACATGTGTACAAACAGTCTCTTGAGGGTGCGTGCCTGTGGAGGCCCAAGAGTGATATCGAGAGTCATCCTGGATTTCTCTCTCTACCTACTCATTGCTTTTTCTGGGGTTTCCCAAGCTCTGCCTTCTAAGTCTGGGTTTACAGGCCACTGCCGTATCTACTTGACATTTTTATATGGGATCTGGGGATCAGAACTCAGGTCCTTTTGATTCAGAGGTAAAGGCTTTACTCACTGGAAATGCTTATTTAAGTCCAAAAGAGCCACCAAAGAGAGATCTTAACCTTTGAAAGTGAAGGTTCTTTTTCCATTTGAATGCCACCCATTTATTTTTATTAAGGTAGTCTTAAATCCTCATAGCTCTTCTTTGGAGCTGCCAAACCATGAATAACTTGGATGTTTGAGACAGCGTGTCAAGAACAGAGAATCTTGGGTTTCAGTCCTCTGGCTTCATATCTGGGGCTTAACACACATGCATGCACACACATTGTAGACAGTGAGGGAGAAGAAGAAAGAATTCTCACTAAGACAAAATCAAGAGCTGGAGGACGTGCTGGTTCTGGAACTGGACATTCCTGAGTAGACAGTCCAGGCATCTGCCCTGTTGAACTGCCAAACCTCCATTTGTGGTTGGATTTCCATTGTCGCTGCTCCAGCCTGTGGAGCAGACTCCATTTCTCCTGGAGACGAGATGGGCTTCAGTCAGAGAGGATGGAGGACAGGCAAGGCTCACGGAGAAGCTGAGAGCACATTCTAGAAGCACAGAAAATCCCATCCTCACCACTTTCTGGTGGCATGACAATGATTATCCCGGAATACTTCTTCTCCACTGCCTGATGTTTCCTCCTCAGGTGGAGGGAAGCTGTGATAGGTTGCACACATGGACACAGGTGTCTTTCCCTGCCTGTCACTACAGTCCTAGTAATGTATTTTTTTTCATGCTCTTTTGGTCTGACCTGGCCTTAGAATCGTGTTTGCTGTAGTCAATGAGATGCCAGACACATAACTCAAACAGAGGCTTAAAACGCATTTCCCCCATATGGTCTGTTACCTCTTGAAGGACTCGAAAGCCATTTGAATGTCATGGGAAAGGAAGGTGGCTCAAGTGTGTCAAGTTGGCAGAGGGCTGGCCACCTCTTGTGCTCTTCAGAAAGAAAGGACAGCATATACGTGGAGATTTCCTCCCCAGAGTTGATGGATGTGCTGTGCCAAAATTAATCCTTGCTGGGCAGATTTTCCTAACCAACTTAGGATTCTGCACTTATAAATTCTGACAGACTGAATAAGATGTTGGTGTGGCTGAGGAAACTATAATAAAATCTCCATCTATCTTAATTCAATCAGATTTGCCTTGCCTTTCCGTAGTATTGGCCTATAATTTATTCCGCAAAACCCTAGTGGTTACGTGAGTTTCTAAGTTCGGAACTATTCATATTTTACTAAAAATCATATAAAAAACTCTGAGTCTTTAGAAGGACCCTGCAATTGAATACTCAGAGTCTTGTAGCATGGTGTGTACTTGGTTTTGTGTGGCATGATAAACGCCATGAATCTCAAAGGTCAATTGAGGAGAATATTTGCCACCAAATGCTTTTGAACATGGAAATGTAGACAAGGGAAAACTGGTAAGTTTATGTTTTGGGATCCTCAAAGTCAAATTTTTCTTGGGAAACTTCTTTGAAAATGGGCGACAGTTTACTTCATGGATTTGAAGTGTGTAACATGGGACCAAGGCTTGTAAGTTTGTTCACTCTTGGAGGATTTTACAGTGCAGCAGAGTAGAGATGTAGAATGTCATGCTCTGAAGATTCAGCATCTTAAACTCCTCGGAACCCGACCCTCCGGTGAAGCTGAGCCTGAGCCTGCAACAATCACAGGCTTAGGGAAGGAGGAACTTTCTGAGATTGAAAATGGAGAACTATGTGCTTCCTAAGTCATGGATTCAATGATAGGAGAAGGAGAAAAGGACAGAGTGAGAGAGTGGGGGGGGAGAAGAGGAAGAGGCAGAGGAGGGGAAAAAAGGGGGGAGGAAGAGGGAAAGGAGAAAAGGAGGAAGAAGGGAAGATGGAAGGAGGAGGAATAGGAAAGGGAAGGAAGAGAAGGGACAAGATGGAGGAATAAAGGAAGAAGGAAGGAAGAAAGGAAAGAAAGAAAAGAGAGGGAAAAAAGAGAAAGAGAAAGGAAGCAGGGAGGAAGCAAAACAGGAAAGCCCTAGAGGACTGTCTGGCTAGAAGAGGCGGAGCTTAGGAAGTAGGACAAGGCCAATCAGACAGTCACAAGGGACACACAGCAGGAAGGAGGTGGGTCTTTCAGAGCCTCGGGTACTGTGCCCATAGAGAACCACAGCCTCTGTCACCCCAGTGCCATGAATACAGGATTCCAAACCTCAGCTCTAGCCCCACTCCACACTCTCCCAGAAGGCAAAATTTCAGGATATGCCAAGAGACCTGTGTCAGAGGCTGCAGACTTAGGGGATCTCCAGCCTGCTCCTTGGCAGACATTAGTATTTAGTGCTGCTGGGATCCAAAGCACGTGGAAAGACAAATGGCATCTATCAACTTCCCACAGTATGGGTTTCAGTAGGAGGACGAATCAAAGAATAAATCCCTGTTAACTTCTCCAAAGAAAACTATTGAATAATGCTAGGTATCTTTTTTTTTAGATAACGATGAGAAATCACCAACTATTACCAGTTACTATCTATTAATATTTTCTGATTGCCATGTGGATGGTGCACAGTTTCTTCAAAAGCAATGTGACTCGGAGTTCTGCACACATCCTAGAATGTTATGACTTGGCTTCCGGTGGGCTGGGCAGATGGCTTCGTGGATAATGGACTAGCCCAGTAAATGAGAGGATTAGAACTCAGATCCTCAAGACCGACATAAAAGTCAGGCAGGAGTGGTGGTCTCCCTGTAGTCCTTAACGCTAGGGAGGCAAAGATCCCCAAGGCCAGCTGGCTAGCCAGCCTTGTCACTTGGCAAGCTTCTGGGTTCTATGGAGAGACTGTGCCTTACCAATAAAGGTGGAGGGTAACTTAACAGACACTCCTGGCCATCATGTGCATGTGCACCTATGTGCAAATGTACAGTCCTCATGCACTGTGACCATGCATACACACATGCATGCATGCATGCAACATAGGCATGCACACATGCACAAAAGGTGACACGTTGTTTCCACTCTTGACTAATGCTAAGGTAATTATTCAGCTAATATGCGTTGGTGCTCATTAGAAACAGTTTAATGCTCTGTCTGAGATCACCCAGGTAGTCTGCTGGAGCAACCTGCACCCCAACCAATGTCACTGTCCTCAGGGGTGACTCTCCCTGGTCTCTCATCAGTCCATGGTCACCAGCAACTGTGCTGGGCATCGCGGATGGCATGGCAACAGTCCCCTTGGTTTTATTAGTTTTTGTGGTCATTGGTGGTTAATACTTCCGGGCACCTCAGGAAGGGATTACATCACATACTTCCTTCCTTCTCCTCTTGGTAGTCACTGCCATCTGTCAGAAACTCTGCGTGGCTCAGTGAGCAGGGCTTTTGATCAGGGCTGGCCTGGGAACCTCAACGATCCCAAGAAAGCCCATCAAGTCCTTCCTCAATCAGATGCCTTTCAGCAGAGCGGGATTGTGCTGGGCTTTGTTGTATTTCCTGCGCTGGGCCAATAATGGGACTCCAGTGACTCTTGTTTGTTTTGAAGAGGGATGACAGATTTCCGGCAGTTCTGGCTGCAAGCGGACAGCTGTAGAAGCATCGCAATAACAAACCAAACAGCCTTGGACACTCAGAGACCTCCTGAACCTTCAGTATTCGTTGACTCCTGCTCTGGGGAATTGCTACTCCCCGGATCTGGATGGGTAAGGAGACTTCTTCACCCCTGGTCCTTGCCCTTAGCATCAACCAAACTCTTTCTCTTTTCTACCAGTTGTGATCAGGCAACTCTGGAGTATTTTCATTCATGTTGGTCACTTGGCCTCAACCCATCATTTGGAATGTATGTACTTGATCTCAGTGGGACAGGATCTTGCGAACATACACTATCCAGAAGATAATTTTAAATGTGATGCCCCGCCACTTGGCTTACACTGAAACCAGCTAAAACTGGTTTAAGACCACGTCTTCAATAATTCCCATCACTAATTCTCCAATGAAACAGATTCTCCAGACATTAGAAAACACAAGCCAACCATTTTGGCTTTTGTGAACCGACAGTAGATTTCTCTAGCTACTTATTTTACTTTTATAGAATGACTTGGAACATGTCCAAATATATTAAATTCTCTTTGATATTTTTGATAGCCTAAAATAAAATAGAAGCCCTTTGTGGCACTACATATATAATCACAGCTACCCAGCATCCTGAGATAGGACAATTATGGTTCTGAGGCCAGTCCTGGTAACTTAGGGAGTGTGATAGTTAAGCCTGGGTGTCAACTTGATACACCTGGTATTAACTATGATCAGTTGAGGCCACACTTGGAAGGATCAATTGAGACTATCTGAAAGCATTATACCTGCCCTGAATTCCATGGGAACCTCCATAGATCCCATAGGAACCTCCCAGTAATGGACCATATAAACGGAACCACAGAATATAGGTGGAGAGACATTTCCAGGAATGCTGGAGCTATGTGGAGGTCTGCTGTGACTTAGTCTGCCGCCTGCCTGCTTTAGCCATGACATACCTCGAAAGACTGTATCTATTTCCCCTCTGGAACTGTAAGTTGAATAAATCTCCTTTCTCCCATAAGTTGTTTGACCTTGGGTGCTCTCTCACAGCAATAGTAAAGAGTAACCGTTACAGGGAGACAGTGCCTCAAAATAAAATAGAAGAGGGTTTGGGCATGGTGCCAATGTAAAGGTCTCACCTGGCACGCATGAGGTCCTGGAGTTAGTCCCACATCTCACAAATCAACAATGTAAATAATGTAAATATATAACAAATTCATAAATAAATAAATCATAAACTATAGGTGCAGAAAAATTATAGAAGAAATCTGTGAGTTAATTCAAGTGTAGAACATCCAGGATAAGAAATCAAACTTGCCTCCAACTTAGAAGGCATCTGATGGGTCAGATCGCTAGTCTGTATTTGATTGCCTTTTGTGATTGCTTTTTTTACTGAGTGTGCATCTCAAGAACTCTGACACATGTAAAAAAGATGCAGACCTATATCTGTTGCTGGCATGAAGACAGACCCCCAAACAACTTAGGGGAACAAGGGAGATCTATTCTTGCTTGTGATCCTTGGCTGTAGTTTACTAACGTGGCAGGAGCATTCACGCCAACACCAGGAGCAAAGGGAGCGGGCTACACCTCAGCTCCAAGAAGAGCTAGCCCCATCCCCGTCTTCCCACATCGCCCTCCGCACCCACTCGCATCTCCCCCACACTCATTCTTTCAAGTAGATCTGGAATGATTTAAAAGCGGCGACCTTTTGTTTCAGCGACACAAGTCATGTCCACGTTTCCTTCGACTCTGTGCTTCCTGTCTTTGCTTGGAAGACCAAGGCGACAGTGATGTGAACTTCAGTCTCCCGCCTGCGTCCCTCTCTCAGGTTCACCTCTCAGCCCATCTCTCAGGTTGCCCACACGGTGCCCACCCGGTTCTCGCCCCAGACCTCACAAGAACGCTGCATCTTATGTCCTTTCTTTCCCCTCCCTCGTGGGTCACTTCTGTTTCTGAAATCAAATGTCTGAGAAGCAGCAGCTCAAGGGAGGGAGGGTTTAGGTTGGATTTGAATTTGAAGGGGTGCAGCTGTCATGGCCAGAAAGGCACAGTGGCTGCAGATGTGGCAGCCAGATACACTGCTTCTGTGGTCGAGAAGCAGAGCTGGGCGACAAAACGTCAAGGCTCACCGCAGGGGCCACTGTAGGACTTGCCTCTTCCAGTTAGGTCTCTACCCCAATGCCTGTGCCAGGTGGGTACCAAGCGTTCAAACACATGAGGCCTCTAAGGAATAGTTGACATTCTAGCTGCGGCGTCTCCCCCTTGGCCGTGCTTCGCCGTGCTCTCCCTCTCGCATGGAGCAGGCTGACCACCTGCTCTTGGGTGGAGCGCGATGACCATCCACTCTTGTGTGGAACATTGTGGACTTTGGAATAGAGCAGCTCTCACACAGCTCCCGAGACGTCAGCTCCAGGCCCTGTTCCACTTGCTTACGGCGGTGTCCTCGCCGCATGCAACTCCCTGAGGACTGGGAGAAGACGATTTTGTATCCTGTCAGATTCCCCCGCACCACGCCAGCTGCCTGTTCTTACAAAACTTAAGGTAAACAGGAGAACGAAAGGGTTTCTTTTGAAGGTCACTAGCATACAACTTGTATTAAGAGCTCACCTAATCCGTTTAGCTTGGCACAACAGTTAAACTCCTTGTAATATGTATTTTTATGTAGTAAATTATGTTCATATAAACATAAAAGTCAGCTCAGCAGCTATCAGCTTGTTGGAGATGGTGGGCTTGGAGGTCTACTTTTCTTAAAGACTGCAATAACATCATACCACCGATTATATATATTGCATTATATATATATAGTAGGAATGCAATGAATTATTTATGATACTTTTCCACGTTAATCCCTAATCCCATCTCCTCTCTTCCCATTATAACTCTTCTTTTTCCCTACCAATATCCCTCCTATTTTTTAACACCTCTTCGCATGTGTAGTCCCCTGAGTTTCACTGTGGATTGCCTTTGAGTCTTGATTATATTTTGCAAGACAAAAATCACACATGTGGTTCTGTTGGACCAGCACAAAGTCTCAGGATTCTGGCTTCTCAGTGGTCTGAGAAAATGCAAGAGGTCCTTAGTGAAATTAATGTGCATGTGACATTTCCTTCAAAAGTAGCTAGCGGCCTGCTTACAATGCTAGAACTCTCTTTCCAGCAGAGTGACTTTTGCAAGCCCAACACAAGCTCCTGAGGTCCACGCCGGTCTCATTCCTGCATCTTGAAGTCTCCCTTTCTTTAAAGTCCAGAGCAGAGGTCAGAGGGCATGGTGCACAGCCAGGTTCCTGCGCACGCGTGCTTCCGCGGGCATAAAGCAAACTCATAGGAACTTCCCTTGGTTTCAAAAAAATTCGAAGTCATTGTTCCCTCCCGGCATAATAGGAGCTCCAAACAATTCAGATAATTATGATTGATTACCAGCATTGTCCAACTCCGGGAGGCTGAAGATCCTGAGTCTACAAAGAATGAGTCATTATGTCTTGTTTGTGCCGCACAGAGACGAAAACAAGCAGCCCATATCTCCCACTTGCAGCAGTGATAAGGTGACACACACTTAATCAAAATAAAGGGCACCAAAATAACCCAGAGGTCAGCTTCCAGGGGAGTCATCGAGGTGTCCTTTATGGTGATGGGACCACACATCTCAGGAAGAGACCTAGTAATCAGAGATTAGACGAGCACTTCAAGGCTGCGGTGATGTGTCCCCTCAAGGAACATCTGATAATGGCTTGGGACATTTTTGGTTGTCACCGCTGGACAAATTGCTTCTGGTACTTAAAAGGGTGTGGCCAGGATGTGCAGACTTAGCTGTCCACATTCAGGAGTGTAGCCCTCACCCCAGCAGGAATGAGCTAGCCCCAGATATCCACAGGGATACTCCCCAGATTCCCTATACTAGGTCCCAGTGGGGGGAGGTGTCTGTTTCAGGACCAACCTGCAAACACAACACCAGGTGGCCTGAAGCTGAGTCAGGATTGTTCTTTTCTTTTTTTTTTTAATATTTTATTTATTTACTCTGTGTGTGTGTGTGTGTGTGTGTGTGTGTGTGTGTGTATCTGTGTGTCTGTGTGTATGTATGTGTATCAGAGGGCACTGTGTGTCTTGTGGAGGACCAAAGGTGATTTTGGGAATCATTCTGGATTGCTTCTACCTCCTTCTTGCTTCTCTCTGGGATTTCCCAGACTCTGCCCACCAGGGCCAGAACTGCAGGGTGTTTCAGCCTGGCAATTTTTGAAATGGGACCTGGGATCAGAACTCAGGACCTTCTGCTTGCGATACAAAGTCTTAACCCCTGAGCCATCTCTCTAGCCCAGTATTGTACTTTTCTTGAAAAAAACAAAGAGAGAGCGAGAGAGAGTGAAAACATGAGCATGTATGACACAATGCGCAGGTGGAGATAACAGGACAACTTTTGGAAATCATTTCTTTTCTTCCACCAGTGGGGTTCTTGGGGATTGAACTCAGGTCACAGAGTTTGACCACAAGCACATTATCCACTGAGCATCTGCCTGGCCCATATCCTAGAAATCTTGTAACAACAATCTTACCCTGGGGGGAAAATCTTTTTGGAATATATCAATTCCCCATAGACTCAGACATTGGTAGGAGGCTTTAGAGCCTGTTAATATATTTTTTATATTCATGTACAGACACAAGTATTTTATGTTATCTAGAGATACTGAGCAGGATTTTATGCCATTTTATGTTATCAGACCACAGATACTGAGCAGGATTCAGGGTAAGTGTATTACTCAGTGACTCACCACTATAATTAAATGCCTGAGGCAGTTTACTTGCAAAGTGAAAAGGTTGACATTGGCTCATGGCTTTAGAAGTTGCAACCAATGTCCAAGTGGCTGTGCTGCTTCGTGCCAGACAGGGGTCAGTCAATTCTACAATGAACTTCCCAAAGCATGAAGCAGAGAGTGAGAAGAAATGAAGAAACTGGGGTCCCACGTCCTCTTTGAATTCCTTCCTCCTGAGACCCAAGGACTCCACAAGACCCTCTCGCAAAGGTTCCTCTGGGTCCCAATAGGACCCTGAGGACCCGTTCTTTAAAACATTAGCAGCTGGGAGAGTATCAGTATCCCTGGTTGCAGGGGCCAGCTGTCCACGGCCCGAGAACTCAGCACTCAGCTCTCAAGTGCAAAATAAGGTGAAACAGTATGCTGTCTCCAGCGTCAACTTGAAAGACACTAGCAATCATCCTAGGGGAGTGAAGGTATTCTGAGAACTGCTCCTAAACCCAAATCTGGAGACACGTGGTCTCCAGTGCACTGAAGTTTCCTTAGAAAGGATAGAGTGAGCTGTTGCTTGTACTAGCTACAAGTAGCACCAATACTAGTCCAGAACACCTAGACCCAGGATACCCATTACAGGCATGATTGCATTTCAAGTTACACTCTACTGTGGCTTGGATTAGTGCCTCCCATTGGTCCCTGCGGGTCCCTGTCGGAAAGCAGTAGATGGTACCTGTTGAGGTCTCAGGTCTTAGGTCATTGACGGTGTGCTCTTGAGGAGATCCTGACCCTGCTCCTCTGCTTTTGTCTCTTTGCTTATTGACTGATGAGGTTGGTAGTTTGCTTCGGGTTCCCCCTCCTCCCCACATATCACAATATAGTCCCTCATGAGTCAAGGTCATGGTGCTGTATGATATCACATTGGAACTCGCAAAATCGTGAACCCAAACAAATCTTTCTCCATTCATGAGGGTAACGGGTTAACTCTGGCATTTTATCACAGTGACACAAAGCTGCGTGATGCGGGTGGATACGATTCTCAAGTCTTTTCACACTTCCTACCTCGGGTCCAGATGCCAATCAGTCCTCCCTCACGGCTGGAGCCCAAGGAACGGGGCAGGCCATGGAACTGAAGAAGGAAGTAGTGAGAGCTCCAGCTTTGTCTTCCTCTTCTCTCCAAATACAGTCCGGCCTGCTACCGGGCCTGCCGGAATAACGCGAAAGGAACTGAGCATCAGAGCAGTGTCTCATGGGAAGCACAGGAGTAGGACCCCAGCATGCAAAACAGACGCTGTGCAAGGCGGATGCTGTGCAAAGCGGACTCTGTGCAAAACAGACGCTGTGCAAGGCAGATCCTGTGCAAGGCAGATGCTGTGCAAGGTGAATGCTGTGCAAGGCGGACGCTGTGCAAGGCGGACGCTATGCAAGGCAGACGCTGTGCAAAGTGAATGCTGTGCAAGGCAGACGCTGTGTAAGGCAGATCCTGTGCAAGGCGGTCATTGTGTAAGATGGACGCTGTGCAAGGCAGACACTGTGCAAAGTGAATGCTGTGCAAGGCAGACGCTGTGTAAGGCAGATCCTGTGCAAGGCGGTCATTGTGTAAGATGGACGCTGTGCAAGGTGGACACTTTGCAAGGTGGATGCTGTGCAAGGCAGATCCTGTGCAAGGCAGACATTGTACAAGACGGTCATTGTGTAAGATGGACGCTGTACAAGGCAGACACTGTGCAAGGTGGTTTCTGGGAGTGTGACACTAACGTGTACCATTTCTCATGTAAGCAACAGACCCTAGGTGCCCAAGTGCCCAGGGTTGGCTCCTGCCATCTAAGCCAGCAGGCACCGCCCCAGGAGCTCAAGGGTCACCTGCCCTCAGGTGTGAGGATTTCCCTCCCGCCCCTAGTCAGGGCCACTCACACTTTCAGTTATGACCATATTTACCAGGAAGATGCCAACACTGTTAGTCTCAGAACTCCAGAAAAAAATCATTGGCTGAGGATCTGGGTTTTGACTACTTGACACTCAGAAGGGGTTTGTCACGTATTAAATTCAGCCAAGAACGAGACTTCTCTTTTACAACCAAGTCCCACACCCTTTGGTGCAATTGCTAACAAATGAAGACCCAATAACAAGTTGCATATTTCACAAGGGGACCCTCACACCCGGGGTGCCTCTCCAGCACCCTGTCTGTGCCAGGGGCTCCTAGGTCATCTTTGTGCCATTGGCAGGTAGATCTGAGTTCTTCACACTCTTTGAGCACCAGATGTGCCCCTCATGGACAACACACAAGCATTTCATGTCTTTCTAGAGAAAGGGAAGTCCACGTGATTCTTTTGTGTGGCAAAGCACTGGTTTCAGATGGGATCGGTAAGTGAGAAATAGACTGTTGAAATGCAATTCGATAAGGTTGCTACGAATCCACCCTTTGGGCTGATGTGGGTAGTCTGTAGAAGAAATGTTGCTCTTTTGATGAATGAGAGAAAAACAATGAAGTTTGAAACCTAAGATAATCAGGCTTCACAAACTTCCACTTACTCCTTCTGCAAGCCTGTTAGCTCGTGTTCTCCAGTGCAGCTCCCTGTCCGGAGAGAGAGACCTATTCAAGGAAGGCAGAATTCACACGCATGTGGCACACTTACTTGTGAACAGGGAAACGCCAAGCCTGTGGATACTTTAAGAAGTTCTCTGAGAAATGAAGCATCTAGGATGCATTTCCACTTGTAGCACTATGGGGTGGTAAGATCGCGTAAAACTACCAACAAAAAAAAAGTCTTTAAGCACAGCATAAATTGTTTGAATGTGTATTTGCATCTGGCACATGAGTTTAAACACATGAACAACATGCCCGGTATAATCAATGACAATGCATACAAGAAGAGAATAACATAAGCTTTCTTCATAGTTCTTTATACTAGTCTGCAGCCGAGAGCAAATAATTAATTACAGATGCTTATGACTTGTATGCACATGGCAGATTTTTAAGGTAACCACTAAAAATGCCAAAAAGTAAACTCAAAACATGATAAGTAAGGAAACCTGAGAAATCCAAATTTGGGTGAGAAAAGAACAAAAAAGAAAGCGAAAACAGGACAAATATAAACTATGTAGTGAAGTACAGCCACATGTGAAAATGTCATTACTATGATAAATATAAATGAAATTTGCCAATTCAAAGGCAAGGATTGTGGAGCAAAGAGAAGGCAGTAATTTAGACAGCTCCTGTTTATAATTCATTCCTCCAGGACTTCCATGGGCACAGAAAGAACTAAAATAAGTTTCCCAAGAATGCACAAGGCAGGCAACTTGTGTTATTTTCTTTCTGTAAAAAAAAAAAAATCTAAAAATCGACTTAAAAACTGTTATTAAAGTTAGAAACTGTTACTACACAAAATTTCAGTATTAATTCCTCATAGAAAATATGTACATCTAATCTTGAGGACTTTTGGAATAATGCATTTGCAAAATACACAAGTCAAAACAGCAGCTACATAAAGAGACATTAGAAGCACTTGAATGGGTTTTCCCACCTATTTTTGAGCGTGTGTGCATGTGTACATATGTATTAGTATGTATTAGTAAGCGCATGTAAGCGTATATGTGTAGCCACGTGTGCATGCCTGTGTGTGTATACAGCAGATCTCCAAAACACAGTCCAGTATTCTCTAACTGCGTTTATGGGAAATTGCTCACAGTATTTGGCAAATAAAAATTCTTTCAAGTAGGTTACTTATGAAATCTTCTATCTGGTAGGACATAATAAAATCCTAAGAATTTTTAAAGAACTTGTATCTGAGAAAGTGTATTATTAGGAGGAAAATGTATTTTTGAAACTTAAAGAAGATTTAATTTTGAAAAAGTCTATTAAAAACAAAGCCAAAATAATTTCATCAGTGCAATGCACAATACAATATTATAGTTCAAAGTATAAAATACATCAGTTCTCTGCCTCCAAGAAACACACCTCACCTTGAAAGATAAACACTTTCTCAGGGTAAAAGGATGGTCAAAAGTACTCCAAGAAAACGGAAAAAGGAAATAAGCAGGAGTTGCCATCTTAATATCAGACAAAATAGACTTCAAACTGAAGCAAACCATACAAGATGCAACTGGAATACTACATTTTAGTAGAGGAAAATCCAGAAGAAGCTCTTACAATTTAACATTTATGCACCAAACATGCACCCAAATTCATCAAATAAACACTATAGGAGACAAAACAACGAATCAACCCAAATACAGTAGTAGTTGGAGACTTTAATACCCCACTCAGACCACTGGACAGGTCAATGGGCCAAAAATTAAGCAGAGACATACTGGAGTTAAATGAAACCTTAAATCAAATGGAGCTTACAGATATCTACAGAACATTTCATCCAAACACTAAAGAATACCCATTCTACTCAGCAGCTCATGGGACATTCTTGAAAAATATACCATATATTAAGACACAAATTGAACTTCCATATATACATTGAAATCATTCACTGCATACTATCTGATCATCAGGGAATAAAAGTAGATGTCTACAACAAAGGAAACGATAGAAACTACCAAACTCATGGAAGCTAAATAACACATTTTTTATACATTTTTTTGTTATTTCCGCTCATACAAACTTAATAGGTAGACCAGTTCCCTCCCTCCCTCCTGCTCCCCCCGAACTCCCTGCTCCCCCTTCCAGTCCCTCCCCATCCCCCAGTGTCTCCTCCCCAATTCTCAGAGAGTCCTTAATTGTGTATGCCTGACTGTCCTCTGGGTCCTCCTCTCTAATGATGTACAAGGACCCAGTGGCATTTCCCTGAACCCTTTCTCGTGTTCCCTTTAGGTATAGGAACACTACTGTGGCTGTCAATCCCTTGCCTCCAAGGATCTTGGTGCCTTTAGCAGATACTAGACTTTGTGAGGTCAATAGTGTGCTAAATAACACATTTTTAAACACATTTTTGTGGTACTTTTTTTTCCTACATGTGTACATGCATATGCAGGTGCACATATGTGTGGTATGTCTGTATGTATCAGAGGGCATCACGTGCCTGTGGAGGAGAGTGACTGTGAGAATCATCCTATACTTCTCTGCCTCCTTTTTGCTTTGCTTTAAGGTTTCCCTAGGATCTAATTTCCAAGGCCGGAAGTGCAGGCTGCTGCCATTTTGCCCCCCACTGATATGTGCATTTCCCTTCACTCATCCAGCTTTAGACCCAAAGGTTTCCACTGTAAATGCCCATTCTGCCCATTCTAAGGTATAATAACAGCTACCAACAGAGTACTTTGATGTACTATCTTCCTACCTATAGGTAAGAAGGTATAGATCATCAGTGATCTGTCACATCCCTAACACTGTCTTTTGTGTAGGTGGATCTTACCACTTCACAAAACTCATAATGCCAGTCTACATAAGAAAAGTATCAGACAGAGTTGATAATTAAGAACTGTGCCATGGGCTGGAGAGATGGCTCAGGACTTGCAAGCTTCTGCTTTACAAGCAGAACGACCTGAGTTTGGATCCACAGTTCCCACATAAAAATGCTGGGCAAAAATGGTGGCAGCCTGCACTTCCGGCCTTGGAAATTAGATCCTGGGAAACCTTAAAGCAAAGCAAATAGGAGGCAGAGAAGTATAGGATGATTCTCACAGTCACTCTCCTATACAGGCACGTGATGCCCTCTGATACATACAGACAAACCACACATATGTGCACCTGCATATGCATGTACACATGTAGAAAAAAAAAGTACCACAAAATAACTAGCATGCCCCAGATGTGTTGGGATCATTTAAAATAAGAAAAACCTACCTAGATTCGACGGGGCAGGTTTGCAATCCCAGCTACCTGGAAGGATGAGGCAGAAAAATCACGAGTCTGCTTGGTCCATAGAGTAAGTCCAAAGCCATCCTAGGCAACTTCATGAGAGTCTATCTCAAAATAATCAAAAAGAGATTTGGGGTGTACTCAGTACATGCCTAACATGGAAGAAGTCCTAGGTTTGACCTCTCACTCCACAGGAAAAACTAAAACATCTAACACAATGTCACAGTCTAGGGCGACCTCGGGAGACATGATGGTTGAGTGCAATGTGGCGGAAGCACCCAAAGACCACAGTTAATGAACAAGGATGTGTGTCAATAAAACTTTATTTACAAAATGTACAATTGGTGATGATTTGCTTTCTGCTGTCTCATTCCTTTCCAAGAGTCAGTCGTTGGAACTTTATTTTAGAGTTCGTGAGCTTGGAAAGAATTTGAAACACGTCTTAAAAATTAACATCTTTAGTGGGAATTAGTGCATGGAGCAGAGGATTCTGAAAGCACCACTTTGAAACTGTGTGACATTTAGCTGTGCACTTTGATGGCTCAGGCTTCTGACCCCAGCACCAGGAAAGCCGATGCTGGAGGATTGTTGTGAGTTCAAGTCCAGCCTGAGTTACACAGCAAGTTCCATGCTGTCCTGGCTAATCAATAAGACTCTGTTTCAGAAATCAAAACAAAAATCAACAAATAAAAAGATTTAACTAAATATAGTAATACTTAATAAAAAATACAAATCCTTAAAACATTAGAAAAGAAAAAAATTTTTGATTAGTTAAAAAAATTGATTAGTTAAGGGCCAATGATCAAATTAGAAAAAATAAATGAGGAGATGAAGTAATGAAGTAAATAATGAAGTGATATAAATGAAATCAGTTATTTTAAGTATAAGACAATGATGTGGGAAAGGATGAAATTAGGCAAAAATAGAGTCCCTGTAAAGACATAAACATGGATAAGATTGATCTGATAATAGAAGGGAGATGTTGAAGCAAATTATAATAAAAAGGAAGAAAAGAAAAGACATAGTTACTGATCTATCAAAATTTTTAAAAGGTTAAGATATTGAAAGTTTAGCTGAATATATTTTTTAAAATAGGTAGATTCCCTGAAACATGTGATTATTTAAAATAATTCAAGGCTGCCATGGGTAACAAAGAGAATTATGAGTTATTAAAATATTATGAAACAATAATTCCATTTTCATATAATATTCCTATGTGTAAACTGCATCACAAATAAGCAATAAAACAACACCCTAAAAAGGATTCAGAAAAGCATCTTTTCATAAATACAGACACAAAAAAACTAAGGAAAAACATTAGCAAATAAAATTTTGAACAAGGCAGTAATTAAAAATTTGAATAAGGGAATAAACAACAGCTAGCTCAACATATTCTGGGAATACAAGGTTGGGTCAGTTTTTGGCTATCTGTGTATCACTGGAGAAATAAATCAAGCAAAAACTCCTGTGATCGTCTCAGTGTGTGCAGAAAGAACATGCACTGGTTTTTATTTTTCCACATTTTCATCTTTAATTATATTAATGAATTTATGTGTTTCCATCACATACTCCTTGCCCCCACCTCATCCCATCCCATCCACCTGTTGTCCCCTCCAGCCAGTTTCCCTCCCTCTCCCACATCCCTTTGTATGTGAGATCCACTGTGGGACACCTGTACTAGCTAAGACCTGAATGTTGCCAGAGTGTGAATGGTCTACGGTGGGCAGACTGTGGAGTATAGAATATAGAGGTTCCCCCTCCCCTGTTCGACACCAAGCCCATACAGTCTCTCAGGGCAGCATCACCTCATGGGATCGTCCCTTCTCTTCCATGGCAAAATGTTGATTGACCAGCTATTGTGGAGGTCTAGAGAAGTAGACACCATTGCACGGAGTTCTTGGATATGGCAGCCTTGATCTAAACAGAGGAGACTGACATTATCTCCTTCATCCTCCAGCTTTACATTCTTATCACCTTCTCTTTCTCAGGGTTCCATGATCCTTGGGATGGGGAGCGGTTTAGGGGTCCCGAATGGGCCCTGAGCTACCCATAGTCCCTTTTCCTTTGTACTTTGGCCAGTTGTGGTTCTCTGTGCATCTTCCATTGTGCAGGGATACTTCTTGGTCCAGTGCTTCCTGCTTCTTTGATCTGTGGCTATAATGATAAGCAAGTAGATGGCAGCTTGTCATCAAGTATTTAACACTAAGAAGTGTGTCCCTCCCAGGGCCTGTGGTCTCCCTATCTATGGGTATCTGGGTTGTTTTACAGTACCAGCATGTTCCCTGCTGGGAAACAAGGCCCAGTGCCAATTAGAAAGCAATTGGCGAACCCCCCATAGTGCCCCCATAGGCACTACTGGACTCTCCTGAGAGAGTTGTTGTTACACTTTGCAGTACCCTAACAAAGCGAGGCGAGGACGCGTTTCTCCCTGGTTCCTCCCTCACACGTTCTGGCTCTGTGGGGCCAACCCGTGTAGCGGATGCTCCCTCCATTTCCTCTGCTTCTCCCATGTCCCGTGATCCTCTGTGTGGTGTCTTTCACCACAGTGTGCTACTGTTGGGTTCTGGAAGGCAGCCAGTATCTATGGTAAATGTTTGTTTGATTTGGGAGTCTTTGAGGTTTTTCTTTCTAATAGCACTTTGGGAGATATTGCTTTCCTCGTAGATTTTGAGTATCACATGATAGATTCACTAGCATTTAAAAAAAAACTTTAAAAGGAGTTTCTTCATTTTCATGTTCATGTGAGGGTGTGTGTGTGTTCATGTGTGTGTGTGAATGTGTGAATATGTATGCAAGGCCTGAGATTGACATATGTAATTATTCTCTGTAGCTCTTCTACCTTATTATTTTGGCAGGATTGCTAATCAAACCCAGAACTCATCAATATGACTGTCTGGCTTTCCAAGCTTGCTCCGAGGATCCCTAGTCTCTGCCTTCCAGGGCTGGAGTTACAGGTGGGCTGATCCGCTCACTCCGCATTTACTAGGCTCTAGCGACTGGACACCTAGCCCTCTTGTTTGCAGGGCAAGCAGTTTACCTGCTGACTCATCTTGCCAGCCCTGCATACCGGGAATTTGAAGAGTTGCTCATTGATGAAAGAGAGGGATGGACGTTCTATGCTTTGCTCCAGTAGTTTCCCAAGCACTGGGAGGTTTCTTCTCCAGGCTTGTGCTGCTTGTCTTTCTGCCCTCTACTCACTGGTCACGGTAGACTCCATGCTGGGAAGGGAGGGAGTTTCAATGGCAGAACCTGCTTCCTGCTAATTCTTCCAGAGCACTTTGGAAACAGATGTAACGACTTACAGGTAATAATAAAGCTAAAAAAATTATAACCAGGCAACTTGAGTCAAGTCAAGAAAAGCTCTCAAGAGGAATTTCTAATTTTTTTCTTTCTGTAGAATGGGTAAAACAATCCTTGGGTCTCTCTGTTGACAGCCATCAGTTCAATAAAGCTAGAAAGATCCATGACATAGTGATTTTATGCAAATCTGTAGCTCACTGCTGCTTCTATGATAGGACTCATTAGTCATGGGGTTTGATGACAAGGCTTTCCAAACACAATGATCATATATCGCAAGCATGTTACATGACTGACAAAACAGAGACTCATTTTATATCACAAACAAGCAGCAAGGCATTTCCATTGTATTCAATGGGACCAACGTATATTTAAGAAATTGATTATAGATTTCTTTTTGCTGGTTTAATAACTTTTTGAGGAAGCAGACTTAAGTATCATCATTTTAAGTTTAGCCACAGCCTGGAGAACACCGTATATTATTTTAAAAATAATAAACACGCAAGTGGCTCAGAAGAAATCATGCCAGGAACACAAAATTCCGGAGGAATCCAGGAGGAATATCATGGAAAAAGTACAGCTAACAATATCTGAAGGACCAAGATTGGGAACCATTCACCAGGGACAATGCCAAGAAGACCCCAAGAAGATGGACATCACCATTTTTTTTGGACAAGCTGATTTTAATGTCCCAGTAGCATTGAAGACCACAAATGAAAATTAGCGGTAAGAAAGGGTCAGTGATTCTAAGGACAGCATTCTTTTTGCAAAAACCTTTGAGAGAGAGAGAGAGAGAGAGAGAGAGAGAGAGAGAGAGAGAGAGAGAACATAAGATCAGATACGTGGAGGTCAGGGGACAACTTTCAGCTCTCTTTCCATCAAGTGGGCTTTCAGGAATTGAACTCAGGTCACCAGGCTTGTGAGTAGGTGACTTACCCACTGAGCCATCTTGCCAGCCCCTTCTGGCCGTCTCAGTCTCCACTATCACAGTATGTAGGATAGCAATTATTTCCAGTAAATTACCCCTGCCAAATTTGTTGATATTTTGAGCACGTCTCTGTATAATTTTATCAAAAGTATACAGAGGTATATTTGGAACTCTCAGGAATTTTCCCTTTGGGAGCGGCAAAGACCCCCAAAAAGACCTAAACTGGTAGAAATTATCTTTTGAGTAACTTGAAGCAAAGCCAAATAGAACTAGAGATATCTCTGAAACTGCTTAATGTGAAGAATCTCTTCACAGATTCTAAAGACAAGCTGCATTCCCAAGGATCAAATCAAAACACACAGACTGTAAATTCTGACTTGTGCTTGGGTTCCCTAAGTCTATCACAATGCCACTCCCAACTCTGGAGGAAACACATTTTTCTGAACTTCCCAACAGAGATACTTGTCAACTGTATCATGGTCAAGAATTGAAAGTAAAAACCAGCTAAGGAAGAAAGCGAGTTGTTAAATGTGCGATGAGACTTATAAAAAAACTAATTTGCTTTTCTTTCATAGCTACTTATTGTTCCAAATAATTCTTCCAAAGATCTCCCCAAGACCACTGCTTATTCTTCTTAAACACTTAAATGAGAAAGTTTCGTTGTTTACCTTGGCTTTTTGAGATCTCCCTTTGTGTTGGCCCTTCACACCAATTTGAACCACAGTCCTGCAAAATGCTTGGTTTTTTAAAACAAATCCCACTAGCACAGCATCCTCTAAGTCGGGCTGCTTGTGTGAAGACGGACACCTGGTGGCCGAAGTGTGGAACTGCAGCTTAAGAAAGCCCAGGGTGGTTCTGATTTCATTACTTTCTCCTCCTTTTCCACCCCAGCTTTCGGGGTCCAAACTGCTGTTGACTGTGGACAAAACGCAGCTGTGCGCAAGCAAGTCTCAAGTTCAAGTCAAGCGGCTTCCAGAACAGTTACATCAGCTCCATGAAAGCTCCCAGGTCACAAGTTCTCTAAATTATTTACAAAACCAGCAAATGCCGCATGCTAACGATTTTTAAAAGTGACTGAAATCTCCCGACCCAGAGACCCGACGGGAGCCCCTGTGTTTGGGAGAAAGGCTTAATCTCCACCTCAAAACGTCTGCACTTCCTCCGTGGGGGAAAATACATTTCTGTCTTCTCTGAGAAAGAAAAAAGAAGTTTGGATTCCTCAGGCACCATGAAAACACGCATTCTGAGCTTCTAAATATAGTCAGGATGTGAACATGCCTCATGGCCCAACGGGCTTCTCAGACTTGAACACCACAAGAAAAACATGTAACAAAGAATTGAGAAGACAAATCTCTCTCTCTTTCTCTCTCATCTCTCTTTATCTGTCCCCCCTTCCCTTCTCCTTCCTCTACTCTCTTCCCCGTCCTTCTCTCTCTCCCCCTTTCTCTTCATTCACTCCCTTTAATTTTTAAATGTTTAGCGAAGTTTCTGGAAGCCCACAGAGCACACTTGGTTTCAGACAGGAAACCGGACGTCTGTGATTGGCAATGTCACCATCCCGTTGGTCCACAGGAGGATGACCCCTGAGGCTCCTGTCAGATCAGGGTCTGCTCATCTCCTCTCCTGATATCCAGAAGAAGGCTGGGTGTGATCAGATGGGCCAAATTCCTGACAGTACTGTTGTGAGCACAGCCATGCCCAAACTGACGGCCTGAGGTCAGGGCAGGATGCCTTTGCCAGTAAATACCCAGCACCATGCTTATATGACCTTTGCCAGGTGCTGGGCGCCATGCCTATATGACCTTTGTCACATCACAGTCTGTCTTCTTGCTTATATTTCGCCTATGTCTAATGGATACACAGCACCCCAGGAGCACAAGGAAAGGACTGGGCATCATGCTTATTCTATCCCAGGTCTGCTACTGTATCTAATGCTTACATGTACACACACACATACACACACACATCACACACTACACACACACCATATACAAACATACCACACACTGTAGACACACACGTAGACATGCAGCACACACATACACATGTCACACACATACTATAGACACACACATACAGCACACACACATATACATACACTATACACACGTACAGATACATACTATATACATGTACACATACAGCACACATAACTACACACATGTATACATACAACACACATACATACATAACACACACTATAGACACACATACAGCACACATAAATACACACTCTGTAAACACACATGTATACAAACAGCATAAGAACATACATACACACACTATACATGTACACATACTGCACACTATATACATGCATACATGCAGCATACATACATATACACATACTATAGATGCACACACATACACATACGTACATACCACATACACTCTACACACATGTACACATACAGCACACATACATACCACATATAGCACACACATATACCTACATACATTATAGATGAACACACGCACACACATACATACATACACACATATTCACACTACTATGAGAACACCGAGGTCTTCTCTCTGATATTCAGGGTCCTCACTGGTCAGTTTTCATCCTGCCCCCAAAGAAGAAAGGGAGGAAAGTACAAGAAACCGCCTTTGTTACACATGGTATCCATATCGGAGGTGGAACGAAGGCAGAGGGTATGTGTTGGTTACTTCCTGAACAGAGCAGCTTAAGGAAGGAAGGAAAAGAAGGAAAGAAGAGAAGAAAAGGAAGGAGGGAAGGAGAGAGGAAAGGAGAGAGGGAAGGAGGAAGAGAGGAAGGAAGGAAAGAAAAAAAGAAGGAAAGGAGGAAAGGAAGGAGGGAAGGAGAGAAGGGAGAGATGGAGGAAAGAAGGGAGGAAGGAAGGGAGGGAAGAACGGAGGAAGGGAGGGCTTATGTTGCCTCCTAGCCTATCATGGTGGAGAAGCCACAGCAGCACGGGCGGGAGGGGCGGTCACAGGGCAGCAGGGGCAGCAGGGTCACGGGTCACAGGGCAGCAGGGGCGGGTCACAGGCCAGCAGGGGGCGGGTCACGGCCAGCAGGGGGCGGGTCGCAGGGCAGCAGGGGTGGGTCGCAGGGCAGCAGGAGCAGCAGGGGCAGCAGGGGCAGCAGGGGCGGGTCACAGGGCAGCAGGGGCAGCAGGGGGGTCACAGGCCAGCAGGGGCGGGTCACAGGCCAGCGGGGGGTCACAGGGCAGCAGGGGGCGGGTCACAGGGCAGCAGGGGTGGGTCACAGGGCAGCAGGGGCGGGTCACAGGGCAGCAGAGGGCGGGTCACAGGGCAGCAGGGGCGGGTCACAGGGCAGCAGGGGCAGCAGGGGCGGGTCACAGGGCAGCAGAGGGCGGGTCACAGGGCAGCAGGGGGCGGGTCACAGGGCAGCAGGGGCGGTTGCAGGGCAGCAGCGGCGGGTCGCAGGGCAGCAGGAGCGGGTCACAGGGCAGCAGGGGGCGGGTCACAGGCCAGCAGGGGCGGGTCACAGGTCACAGGGCAGCAGGGGCGGGTCACAGGTCACAGGGCAGCAAGGGCGGGTCACAGGGCAGCAGGGGCGGGTCACAGGGCAGCAGGGGCGGGTCACAGGCCAGCAGGGGCGGGTCACAGGCCAGCAGGGGCAGCAGGGGCGGGTCACAGGTCACAGGCCAGCAGGGGCGGGACACAGGCCAGCAGGAATCACACAGAGAAAGAGAGCTCAGTTCACTTTCTCCTTTGCTCCTCTTTGTTTATTCGGGGACCTTCCACCATCGGGTGTGTCTTCCCTCCTCAGCCCACCCTCTGCAGACACCCCCTCGCAGAGAAGCCCAGAGCCTGTCTCCTGGGTGACCCCAAATCCAATCAGCATTGACCATCACCGAACCTCATATCCCTTCTCATCAGGGTCTCAGCGTTGAGAGCTTTAAGTAGGGATCAGGAGACACTCGAAGAAGGGGTACCCCAGAGTAGCTGTGAGAATGAGCGTGTGACTTAAATGCACGCTCCTGTGAGAAAATGTGCTTGAGATCTCAGTCTTCCAGATGGAGCCGTGCGATGCAGTCCCCGTACCAACTCTTGAGCAGCACGTCGGTCAAACTGGAGCAGGCCCCGCCCCTTAACGCGTGAACAGCTTTGTGGCGGAGCGCGCAGGGCTGACCTGGTGAGTGCAAAGGACTATGGGTAGCTTCTCGGTGACTGGCCGTGGAGCCAGGTGACCGGGAACCGTCAGCTAGATACAATCTGGAGCCACCAGCAGAAGAGATTGATATGGGGGAGGGGGGCGGTGATTTAGCCTCCGTGTACACGTGTGACAGTTTTTGTTGATCAGGTGAATCGAGGTGGGAAGACCACCCTGCAAGGAAGTGGATGGTACCTTTCCCGGGCTGACGTCCTGGACTGAATGTAAAGAGGAAGGTGAGCGAATCACAAGCCTTCGTCGCGATACACAGAGGGTGTGGTGCCTATGGTTTTCCCATGGTGAGAACCATCCTTCCAAGCCGTCGGCCAAAATACCCTTTCCTGCCTTAAGTTACACCTGCCAGATTGTTCTTATCAGTGAAGGGAAAACTGACCAAGACTAACCTAATGTGTAGAAGTAACTTGCTCCTGTGTGTGTGTGTGTGTGTGTGTGTGTGTGTGTGTTCCTTTGGAGGCCCAAGGGGGACTTCAGGATCATTCTCGATTGCTCTACTTCCTTATTGTTTTGCTTTGGTTTTTCCCAGGCTCCATCTTGCAGGACAGGAAGTGGGAGGTGCAGGCCACCTCCATTTCTGTGCACTTTTTAAAAACATAGGATCTGGGATCCAAACTCAGGTCCTTTTGCTTGTGAGGCAAAGGTGACCTCTGAGCCATCTCTCCAGCCCTTATTATATCTTCTTGTTTGAATTTTAAGTGTTGAACAACTTGGAATGACCATGACTGTGCATGTATGTTATGGACAGATATTCATAGCCATGATATTCAGAGGCTCCCTATAGCTTCTTGAAATGCATAGGTCTAACTACAGAGTCCTCACTTCCTTTGCCCCGCAAAAGTCAATACATTCCTCACAAGACTCTAAAACTTTGAATAGAAAATTGTCATGACCTAGGTTTAGGCAGAAAGTAAGAAAGACTCCAAGAACATGACCCACAGCATCAAAAAATAATTTCACAAATTTAATAGCTATTGCTCTGCATAACTGCTGTCAAGAGACTAATAAAAAAAATCCAGTCTAGGAGAAAATATTTCAAACCACATAGCCAAAGAAGAATTCTGTATCTAGACCATATTGCAAGCTCGCAAAAGCCCACCATAAGGAATAAAACAAACCAGTTAAACATGAACAGAATCTTGAGCAGATACGTCACCAGAAAAGATAGAGACGATGTTGGTACCATGCCTCACGTGGGCATCTTGCATTTAAATCATAATGTAATGCAAGTACCTGAGTATCAAAATGTGATATGATATGAAATATTACTGAGAGTGTGGGGAATGTAGCTCAGCGGTAGATAGATGCTTCCAGACTGAGCAGGTACTGGCAACCTTTGCTGGACTACCTAGATCTTATCTTGTAAGTCAACCCAATAGATTCCCTTTTATATATTCATTCCACTGGTTCTGTCCTTCTACAGAACCCTTACTAGTACAGGGCACGTGCATGTTTACTGTAGGACAGACACAGAATCAGGACCACCAGGACAGACAATGCTGGTAGCACCAAGTGCTGGCACTTGTGGGCATCACTGCTAGATTCGAAAGTGGTACAGCCACTTCGGGTGTGGGTCCTCTCCTTCCACTGTGTGGATTCAAGGACAGAATGCAGGTTGCCAGATTTGCACACAAGCAGCTAGAGTCCTTGCGCCATCTCATCGGCCCTAGTGCAGCTGCTTTGAAAAGTGGTTTGGCAGCTGCTTTTACAAAGAAGGACATTCATTCAACCTGGAGCTCAATTCTGGGGGACATGAAAGTGAATGAAAATACATAATTGCGTGAAAGGCACTACACTTTGGTCAGCTGGCTTTATTTGAGCGCACTACAAACTAGAAACCTGTCCCGAACAAGCTGTCAGTGGTTGCTTCCCACTAACACGAGGCTGAGGTCTTGACTAACACACACACACACACACACACACACACACACACACAGAGAGGCATGCACACTTATTAGCATCCGTCTGTTTATCTAACCAATGACAGGCCCTTGTTAAGGGTGCCTGACTAGGAGCTGTGGAGCATTCGAGATCTGTGCACGCAGCCTGACTTGAGCAGCCCCTAATGTGGGCTGGGAAGTGAGACAAGGGAGGAGACGTGTGTGATTCCCACCGCAGAAATTCAAGACGAAAGGAAATGCAGATTCTGTGAGCAGGAAACATCACGAATTTGACCAAGAAAGAACCCTTGCTCTTACTGTTAACCTTTTTTTGTTTTTGCTTTGACCCACAAACAATACTTTAAAATGGAGAATGACGTCTGCTGGCTCGTAAGCCTCTTGGAGCACAGCCCACGTCTAATTCCTCCTCTATATTATGAAACCAAATTTGGGGCCATATAGGCGTTCCATCACCCATGAAATATTTAGTAAATAAATGAATGAGAGGTGATATCATAATAGTTTAATCTCTGCAGGCCTGTCCGATATTATTTTTGCTCAGTGTGCATGCTCATTAACATAGCTGTTTGAAAATGGAATGCATATTTTCACTGATAGGAGCGGAGCCCGCGGACACGCCATGCGGCGGCACTCCCTGGGGGAAGTCCCTACACTGAGTCACTGGTGGGAGGCACATGCTAGGGTCCTGGTCTTTGAAACCAAAGCCTGTGGTATGCCCTCTCCATACCATCAGGAAATGTCAGGAAGGCTGTCGCAGCGCCCGGGAGAAGACACTAATCCTGCCGTGATAAGCCACGAGACAGTTATTGAAGGAGCGTGTTTGCGGTCCCATGGAAACAAGGCCTGTGTTTTCTGAGAGACCGTGGTCTAAATCCAGATCTGGACATAAATACCGAGCACATTACACATGCAGCTGCTTGTGCTAATCCCTGCCTCTATTTTCCCATCTGTAAGATCGAGGTCATCCGTCTCTGCCTGGCGAGAGAATTCCTAGGCAGTCGGTCCCTAGCTCATCGGAAGTCACTCTCCTGATTCCTTTCTGGGTGAAAGTGACATTCGGAGTCGGTCACTGCAGAGTCGGGCTGCTGGGATCCCTCAGCCTCTTCTTGCGTACAAGAGTTCTCTAAAGCGAGCACTAAGCCTTTCAGGCAAGGGAACCCAGCTGGAAAATACCTCGGCCATGTGTCCAGTTGTTCTAGACGTGGATTTATTTTTGCTTGCACTCACTTTAGAGAGACTCCCTGGAAAGAAGCTCCGGGCCTTCCTTCCCTTTCTCTTGCCACACTTCCGGGCCCTGCTGAGAATGACATTCTCTTGCTCTAACCCTTAAGGGTCACAAGGTTCACTAAGCATTTGGTAGGGATGTTGGAAGAAAGAGGCCCGGAGGATCAGCAGCGGGTCTCTTTTTGCCCAATCAGAATTGACCCAAGGAGCAACATTTTCCTACACACTGTCTCCGTCTCCTGCCTCCCTGTGCTCCTGCTGACATGGGGGCTTGGAAAACCCTTGACGGACAAAACCTTGTGTACTTGTGTTCTGAAAACCTGGGGACTTCATTTGTTTAACAAACTTCCTCTAAACTGTCCAGTGTATATACCATATGGAGGATTAGATGACTCTTCTGTCTTCTAGCAACATTAGGTTTTCAGTGAGCGTTTGTCTAGTAACTCATGAGAGGGTTATTAGCATGGAGCTAATGACTGTTAGTGATGCCTTCACAGATGAGAGGAATGTCCCCAGACGAGGAACTGAATGGACAAGAAAGGCTCAAGGAACATGCTGGAGGAAGAAAAGCAGAAGACCAACCAGTCCCTGGGGGTTCTAGGCCCCAAATAATGGAACCTTCCAGAAGGTTCTGGATACAAGGTCTCAAAGCCATGTTTGTATATCCATGTTCATCACAGGCAGATCACAGAAGCGAGCTTAGTACCCACTGATGGATCAGTGGATACGTACAACATGGCGTGAGGACTGCTGTTAAGTCTCAGAAAAGGAAGCCTGTGTCGTAGGCTACAGTACGGATGAAGGTCAAGGACAACTACCAGGAGCGCCGAAGTGACCAAAGGACAGCTGCTGTGTGGTGCAACTTTATCACACAGAGCAGCAGAAACCATGGAGACGCTGGACAGCAGCCCTTCCAGAGGCAAGAGGCAAGGAGGGAGGAGGCCAGCGCTGTGGTTTAATGGGGCTGAGTTTCAGTTTCGTAAGAGCGGAGTCCAGATGGAAAGTGGTGATGGATGTGGCACATCAAGGTGTGTTTCACGACACTGGCCCCCATGCTGCCTAACAGCTAAGACGGGACTTTTTCCTTGTGTTAATTAACCACGACTGAAGAAAGAAAGGGGAAAGAAAGACATGCGCAGTGTGAAACAAAGCAATTCAACCTGCCCCTATCCACCTGGTCTCAAAGTTCAGAGAACCACTGTTTAGATGCTGCGTGTCACGCACCTGCGATAGGGCAGGGAGCCGGTCATTGGCAAATCTGCATGTCATGTCACAAATGGGACAGAAAAATGCAAGGGCAGCTTGGAACCCCAAGTCCAGGGCCTCGAATGCCAAGCTCTGAATATAGAGCTTTCCTCATAAACATCAAGGAAGCGGCGGCGGTCAGTGCCTGAGGACACGGTAGGATGAGGGGACAGAACAGCAACCAACAGTGAGCAGATGTCGACACACGCGTGAGAAATCTGGGACCACAGTGCGCAGCTAGTATCACACAGCAGCAAGTGTCCCAGGGTCTTGTTGAGGGCATGGAAAGGGATTCAGCTAGCCGGCTACAGAATGTTCCACTACTGACAATAAATCCGACATACACAACTATAAGGCAGTAAGCAAGGCAATGCTGTATTCAGCCTTGATCAATCTCCATTTTTTTAACTGCATATCTAAATAAGCATCGTGCGCTCCCTGGCAAACTATAAATGGGATACCGCATCCTTGCTTGTGCCTGGACCCACACCTACGCACATTCAGGACCTGCCTGTGATTTGATAACTAGCCAACCAGAGCCCAACCTAGGGTTTGGGGGAGCCTGTGCCTCCAAGAGAGACCACCCAGCTTTCAAAGGCTCACACAGGCTCAGAGGAAAAGGAAGGAAGAATCATTTTGGAACCAAGTCGTCTCAATGCGTTTCCAATGTTTATTCTGACATTTAAGAACGTTTTTAGGAGATTAGGCCAAAAAGGTCTGAGAAGAGGAAATCATTAAATAAAGGCTTATGTTAAAAAACTATGCGGCCACTAAAAGCATGTGTCGAAAGCTTATTTAGTGGCACGAGAAAATGGTCCTGGTGTTTTAAAAGGAACCCAGCAAGATAAAAACTGTCCATGAGGAAATCGTTTTTTGTTATAAAAAGGACACTTATATAAACATAATGGCTTTGCATTGGAATAAATCACTGGAAGAGTGTGAATTGAGTTTCTAACAGTGCTCATCTGACTGAAGAAAAATAGAAATGTTTTAACTGAGCCTTGGCAAGGTGACAGCGAGGGTGACCTTTGCCCCCTAGGGTGACCTTTGCCCCCTAGGGTGACCTTTGCCCCCTAGGGTGACCTTTGCCCCCTAGGGTGACCTTTGCCCCCTAGGGTGACCTTTGCCATGTAGACATTTTTGTCTCTGCATCTTTCCCCGTTCTGTAGCACCTCTATCATTTTATTTCAAGGACCCTCTTGCCTCTTAGGTTGGGTTACCTGCCTGGGCATGGTAGATATTTTCAACCTCTGTACTTTTAAAAAACATTTACGATGAGGAGATTTTCTTTCTTTCTTTCTTTTTTCTGATGAGAAAAAGCAAAAATTGGCCTGGAGAGATGATTCTAGGGGTGAAGCACTTGCCTCGCATACATGAGGGCGTGTTGTAGGGAAAAGATCTGGATTAAGTTAACTGAGATGGGAAGCCATTTCCCCTGCAGGGGGGCTCATTCCCTCGGGAGGAGACCCAGAGATGTATGCAAATGAAGAGGCCAGAGCTGGGGCAAGCACCTGTCTCATGCTTCCTGCTGTTGACTGGAAGTGTTCACAAACTCCTGTTACCATAGTTTCCATGATGGGCTGCAACCTGCAGCAACCTTCACCCCCCTCTCCCCCATAAGTCGCTTTTCTTGGGTGCTTCATCGCAACAATTGGACAGGAAGTGAAAACAAGGGCCCGTGCTGAGATTCACAGGAAATCACTCTCTGGATACTTAGTCATGGAAGGAGAGACACTCACAAGGTCCTGCCCCTCCCTGAGGGTCCACTGGTGACTACCGTTGGCTGCAGAAAGGGGAGCCGCTTTCTTCAGTGGTGTAACCACTACGACGTGGCCATGATTAGCAGACTCCCGGGCACATGCTAATACAGGTGGCCCCTATGAAACTCGGCAGGGGGAGAGGGGGAATTGCACTCACAGCAGAAGGTCTGAAAGCAGGAGAAAAACTCGTTGGCACTGAGGTTTTCAATGGGAGAAGGAAGAGGAATGAGACATGGAATGAAAGTGCCCAGTACTCATTGTCTGTATATATGAAACGGTCAGAGAATAAAAAAATTAAGAAAAATGCCAGTTGCAGGGGATACAGACCTGTACTCTCAGTGATGGGGAGGTGGAAGGAGAAGAAAGCAGATCGCTAAAGGCTCACGGGATGTGGCAGAACCAATATTTACTACCTGGGGACTTCGGGGTCCACATTTTCCAGGATTAAAGGCATGAGCTACCACGGCCGGCAAGATTCAAGTCAGAAAGGAATTGAGAGTGTCTTCATTCCTTCTTAGAGAATTGAGCAGCCCCCAAGAGACCCATGTGGAAGCCGGAGGTCTCTGACCAACAGTCCCAGCTACGTTCCCATTTCACAATCGGTTGCCAGCCGTGAGAACCACCGCGCAGCCATCTCAGCAGGACACCCTGCTGGTCAGCGTCAGCGACACAAGGTGCGGCTGCTTTCAGAAGTTTTTCTATTTTATCCCTTACCGCTAAAGTGCAAGTATTCTAATACCAAGACCCCTGTCTTATTCTTCATGGTTTAGTCCAGACGTGGTACATAAAAGCTACTCACAATCCTTTAAAGGTATAAAGAACGAGTGAAAGAGCCATTGAATCTACAATCAGAAGAAAATGTACAGTGTGCTAAACACGATAAAGAAACAATAAAATAAACGAGGTATGCAGTCAAACGTGACACTGGAATTTTCATCTGGGGATCTGAGCCCAGCAGACCCCAATCCATGCCATTTGAAGGAATGCTTCCTTCTCCTCCCATGTCTGCCCTATTTTGATTTCCATTCCCAAGGCGGCTCGGGTCTTGGGTCACTCTGGGCGATCCATTCAGCAGCTCCAAAGAGAGCCAGTGTGGTCAGGAGAAGGTCAAATTGTGAAGCATGCCTCGCTTCTCCATTAGAAAAAGAAAAAAAAAACTATTTGTCTTAATGTACTTTTGTTGCAAATCAAATGAACACATCGGAAATAATGCTGAGGAATAGGTTTCAAGTGGGAACTTTGAGGTTTTATTTTTTCAATTAATATACATTATTTCTTTCCCATAAAGGCCTGAGCTCATATAAAAAAATATGTCTACCACTGTGGTTGGCGTGTTAGAAAATCCCAGTGTGAACTCCCAAGTCTGATATAAACCTCCGTCAAGCACGTAAACTCCTTGTCCTGCCAGAACTGCTTCAGAATGGGAGGAGATTTCATTGGCTTCCAACATGGTGTTTGTGCAGAAATCAAGTCCCCGATCAGTTTTAAAAAGCCAAATCTAAGGAAAGTTGATATAGTTCACATTTTTTAAAATTAAAGAGCAGCTTTTTACTCTTTTTATAGCAGACGGGAGTTCTGTAGCGCTGTCTGTTGGTAGTGAATAATCCTAGAATGTATAAATAGTTTATTTTATAAAATTCTTCTAAGGCATGGTGCCAGATGTGGAGGGAAACCCAGAGAAACTGAACTGCCCATCCGCGGTGTGCAGCCAGGTGGCTCAGATGGGGAGAATCAGGTAACGGAACATGATACCCAAGAACAGCCGCCTCTGGTCACTCAGAGACCAAAAGAACGGATGCGATTATCTTATCCATTCTGACAGTGGAGACCTAATGGCGTGAACTCTAGAGTCAGACCCATCACTGAAAGATGCGTGGCCAGAACGCATGGCAAAGACAGCAGACGGCCACATTGCACATCTGCACGTGAAGAACACACCCCCCGGATGCTGGGGAACATGGGGAAGCACAGTTGATTAGGAACGTTCTCCCTCTGGCTTTCCTCTGACAGCCCTAAAGATTAAGCACCAAAATCTTAATTTAAGAGAATTATTATGCAAAGAGAAAAGAGAAGACAAAGAAAAAATCAAGAAACCCAACAAGTTTACAGGATTGGGGGAAAACCCACGAGTAGTGCTACTTAGCTAAAAGTCACAGCATCAAACTTTCTAAATACCAGTGTTCATTTTACAGCCTTAACCAGAAAAGCCGGGCCCTGCAAAGAGTGGATATGGCTGCAGAGCCCCGAGGCCATGCAAGGGGTAGAATAAGTGGCGGCATTTAGCTCAGTCCCACAAGTGATATTTATACCTCGCCTTGAAGCCCAGGGATTTTCCTGAAACCAAGGGAATGGACAGAACGTTGGAGCCAGAAGATAGTGAAAGAGGCTATGAATGGCGACCATGAACCAGCAGCAGCTGTGGCGACCACCATACAGGACCAGTCAAGCCAGCAGGCTGCAGTGAACCTCATACAGATTCATGGAGAACTTCCACTCACTGATGATCTAGTGGACGCCCACAGACTGCGAGACAGGGAGACTCCACATTCAGATACCAGAGAACCCACCGTGCTCCAATGTTGTTGCCCCTTCTGAGACAGGAAGGGGCAAAACTCGGTTGCTGCTACTAAACATGTCTGAGAGAATGGGGAGCTCCCAGGAAGGGCCCCTTTCATGCAGATTCACTCTGAATGGACTCAGAGTAAAAATGTGCACATCACTGATTCGCTTAGAAGCTGGTCTCGGGAATTGGGATTTGGAATTTGAGCAAGACAAGGAAGTTGTAAAGTGTTAGCAAGAGTTTACTCTGTGAGCATCTTCGAGATTAATGTCGCTGTGGGACTCAGAAACAAGCAACGAAACTAGCAGTTTTACAACTTTCTAGACTCAGTACACCTGGACCATCTTAAAAACTATTGAGGGTTTCCAATATGGATGATATCCAGAAATAATGGCGTTAGAAATTTAAACAGAAAGTTCTAAAATATTCTCTCACTTAAGAGTAATAGTACTTAACACTGCAAGTTGGATACACGAAATGTTTTTATGAAAATGGTTAAATTTTTTGGTATAAAAATAAAACATGAATAAAGGCACCATATTACTTGATTTGGGGGAGCTATCTATTTTTAAAAAATAAATTTTCATACATATTTCTGAATTTATTCTTGCTGCTATGTTTTGGTTGAAGTATCTCTGTCTTCAAATGGATATATGACTGGAAAAGGTAAAAAAAAATTCTGATTTCCTCAGATCACTGTGAATAAACTTTGACACACCACCAAAATTTTGCAAGCAATCATTTATTAGTAGTTGCTTGCAATATGGAATTTCAAATCCTGTGCATGTATGCTTTCCACTCCCAGCATGTAAAATCTTACATGTTGAACAAATCTTTTAACTGGGTTTGATTTTATAACACTGTGTGCACTGGCCATATGAAAATAATTGATTTGTTTAGTTAAGTAAAATGTTCTCAGTGTTGACACATTTTCTTACACAACTTCAAAAATTTATATTTATTAATATCACTGCTCATCTCATGAGAAGCATCATTAAGCTTTGGGAGGGAAGTTATTAACCTCGCAGCGCTGGAGATACATGACTCCCCGAATTCTAATTTTCTCTTGGAAGCACAGCTTTCGTCATTGCCAACAAACGCTGCCAGCAGTTTCTCTGAGGTGAGAACCTTACTTACATCTGGAGAAGATGTCTGCCAAGTACCAAGTCTAAATAGGCCAAAGCTTGATGATTCTTCTCTCAAATCGTCCCACACGGTACACAACAGAAGCATCTTATGACTGGCTTCTATCTTAACACATAAACTAGAGTAGCTTGCACATGAAATTCGGTAGTTCTTAATTCTTTTTCATGGCTTTCTCAAGGGTCCTTTTTGTAAAAATGGCTTTTCTTTCTATCGGTACAGGAAGGCAAGGAAAACCGACTTCCTCGTACAATTTGTCCCCCCCCCCCCCCGGGCACTCCTGACAGAATCATACCAATGGCCAGCAGGTGGGCCAGCGTAATGTCTACATGGTCATTGCAAATATCAACTCAGCACAAGGGCAAGTAGCATTTGAGAACAGTGATGATCGTTTCTCAGGGGTCCCTGGGTAATCACAGGGCAAACTCTGAGAGCACAGGTGTTGCAGTTCTCCTCTTGGAGAGATGAGTGGGCTGGGTGTTGGCAGATGGGTGGCTAGAGCTGAGACAGGCACAGGTGCCCCAGACCTCTCTGGCCCACCTGGAGTGCACATGGGCAAAGTGAGCTTCAACAGCTGTGAATAGCTCTCAAGTAAGGATGGGCAGAGAGTGGAAATTAGATAGCAGGCGAGGTGTTTGCAACACAGAAAAGATTAAGAAGAAAGATGTGGACACTACTGAGATAGTCACTGCTGAAGATCACAGGGCTGGGTGTGTGGGGGGGGATGACTGGCCTCTTCCAGCCCCTGCCCCCCACAGGGCAGTCTACAGTATTCCCGTCAGACATCCTGCCTGAAGAAAGAGTTTGACTAAGGAAAAGTGTACTAGCTACTCTTACCTGTTGCTATGAGAGAATACCCAAAGTCAAGCAGCATAAAGGAGAAAAGGAAATTTATTCAGCTTACGGTTCCGGAGGGGAGATCCCATCTTTCATGGTGGAAGTGGCATGGCTGGTGGCAGAAGCTGGAGACAGGCTAAGTCACATCCCTCATGGAGACTGAGAGATGCTAGACTGCCCACTGCAAGAGCAGACCTCTCCAGGAGGTAGGATGGGACTCATCCACCTCAAGGCCCACTCCCCTGTGGCTGCTTTCCTCCGGCAAGGCTCCACCTCCTAGAGCTGCCAGGACCTTCCAAACACATGAGCCTGTGGGGACACATTTCAAACCTCGACAAAAAGCAGTGGGTGTGATCATGGAATCAGATGATCTAGACAGTTCCTTCTAGACTTCACATGTTTTGTTCATTCTGTTAATGACCCTGTGATAACCACAGCGAGGCAAGACAAGGTCACATTGTTAAGTGGGTGGCAAGAGGCAAGACAAGGTCACATTATTAAGTGGGGGGCAAGCTATTTCCCGGGACCTGCTGGATCTTGACAACCACCTGTGCAAATGCTTCTTCCTTGACCTTTTTCTCTTCTTTCTCTCAGCCAGCAGTTTGCATTCAGTTAACGGCTCAGCAAAGCAGCAAAACGCCAGTTGTATAATGTAGTCACCAGGTCTCTCTCCCAGCCAATCCGAAGGAAATCCGTCCGCAGTTCTACCAGAGTATCTGGGAGGGAGCCAGGCTGATTTGGGGTGCTGGCCACATTTGTTTGGCCATGGTGACTGTAAGATGTCCATACTTGTCTCGGGGATTCCTGGAAATGAAACCCCAAGGCAAAGTCCTCATGGACTTTCAGCCCAGGTGGATCATCCAGGAAATCCAAAGCCCTCCTGTGGTATATTTTCTGTCTAGTGGCCCAGGTCCTGCCATGTTCCCAGGGAACCAGAGGACTCAAGCTCGAATCTTTCAGAGGAAGACGTTTCCCCCCCAAGCTCATAGGGAGAACGAGAGGGTGTGACAGTCATGTGGCCATACGCATTCCTGCATGTCTCTTCCCATGCTTTAGCTTCACGTTACAGAAAGACCAGAGTCCTGCCAAAGTTTAAGACCCCTGCTTGATCCTTAGTCACGAAGGTCAGGGTCAGACGTGTGTCACGTGACTACTGGTAAGGTCACATTATCGATTTGACTTCCAAGACTGTAACAGGGGCGAGGGGAACGCCTCAGGGCTAGAGTCTGGAGTTAGCAAACCAACTGGAGGTGAGAGGAGAGGGACAAAGTGATACTCAGCTTTCAGCCGTGGGTGATAGTATGTGCCTCACCATATCCAGGAAACAGAAGGACCTTGGGAAAATTGGTGACAAGGTAGGTTTGGAACATACTAGGTTTGTAGAACAGCCAAAGGTGAAGAGGATATAGGAGGCTAGAATCTAAGAGAAAAAAAGCTGGAGAGTAGAGACGAGATATGCATTAGGTCCCGTTACTATAACAAAACTCCAGAGGGGGTTAATTTATGAAGAAAAAAAAGGTTTATTTTGGCTCCAGTTCTGGAGTTCCAGAGGAACAGGCTCCATTTGGGCCTCTGTGTCTTCCTTTTATATTGTCATAACTGTCACAGATATGCACGCGACTTAAACCATTTAGGGAAACGAGAGGTTTTATTCCAGCAACTGGTTTCAGGTAATAGTTGATCGCAGTAGGAAATCAAAGGCACTGGACATACCAAAGTCGAGACCTGAGGGAATGGCGAGGCCAAACAGTCTGCAAAGTCCAACTATCTCTCACCTTCCTTATCATCTGCCCAGGGAGAGTCCCACCTACTGTGGCCTCAGTTCTCTCTCATTAGTCATGCAATTAGACAGTCTCCTACCGGCTTGCCTTAGCTAGGACTCCTCACTGATGTGCCTGAAGGCTCAGTTCTCAAGGGTCAAGTGATACCGGAAGTTAATTACTACACTCTGGAAAGGATGCTGGGTTGTGGCAGGAGCACATGTCAGAATTGCCGTGAGCCAGTTAGGAAAAAGTGAGTATACCGTCACTGCAGGGTTGCTCTGGAGCCCCGAAAATGCCCAAGGAGCCTCCTACCAGACCCCGTGTCTGACAGGGACGACCTCCTCCCCATGGATCCCCCATAGAGCCATCCTGGAACCCAAACTTCTAAGACAGAGTTCTGTGGGGAGCACACATCCAGACCACAGCGAGATCTAACTGTTAGGTTGTGGGGAGGGAGCTAGCGACCTCAGCGTGTGCGAGGTACATGATGAAGAGGAGTTGACACAAGGGAGAGACTTAAGACACGCAGGTTTTTTGGAGCTGAGGGCCTGGGGCCAAGGGGACCACACTTTAGTCTTATAGTGGAAGAGCATAAAGAACAGAGAGATGCTCGAAGTCAGAGAGGATGGGAAGAGAACTGCTATAGACAGCATGGTGGGAAGAAGTCTGAAGAGCACACAGAGGGGAGGCGGGGGAGGGAGAGAGAGACCTAGGCTAGGGATAATCTTTAGGGCTCAGGAGCTGCTAGGGAAGGAGGGCAGCACAGGGGGGCGTGGAGGAATGTCATATAGAGACACAGGGGTCCAAGGAGGTAAGCTGGAAATGGGTGGGTGATTCCTGAAGTCTATTCTGGAATCAACATATCCCAGCCAAAGTAGAGGACTTTTAAAAAATGGCCTGGCTACGGCTGATATTCACAATGAAAGACCATTAGCTTGGGCTGGAGAGATAGCTCAGGGGTTAAGGCTTTTCCTCACGAGCAGAAGGACGTGAGTTCCAGACCCCAGATCCTGAGTAAAAAGGCGTGGAGGAAATGGTGGTGGCTGCACTTCTGACTCTAGAAGGTGGAGCCTGGGAAACCCCAGAGCAAAGCAAAAAAGGAGAGAGAACAATCCAGGAGGATTCCTGAGATTTCCCTGGGGGCTCCTACAGGCACACACAAGGCCCACTTCTACACACACTTGCTTGTGCGAGCACAGACACACCTACACACACACACATACCCCACCACAGCCACCACCACCACCATTAGTTAGATAAATCCAGTCACTGCTTAAGGTTAACACAGTGAGAACGATCAGATCAAACTCCCAGTCCTCAGGGTCACTTAAAACTTAGCGTCATATATCTTTAGTTCCAAAGTATGTTCAGTGACTTTTGATTAAGAATAAGCTATTTAAAAATCTCACTCATTTTATTTGTGGGTAACCTTTCATTTCAGAGCCATGGGGCATTGGGGGGGTGGCATATACCTGTGTGCTCGTTTGCTGCTATCTCAGTGACGAGGGCCTGGCTTTCATTCCTGCATATCTCAAGATCAGCATTCGAATTGGGCATCAGGGCTGTCAAGATGGCGACCTGAGTTCCATTCTGAGAACCTGCATGGTGGATGGAAAGAACCAACTCCCAAAAGTTGTCCTCTGACATCCACCCATGTACCATGACATACATGTCCTTGTTTAGTGTACATCCTCTCTCTCTTTCTTTCTCAAATACTAAAATATTTTCAAGAATAAAAAACAAAATAATACAGCTGCTGCTGTCCGCGTCTTCGAAAGGACGTTTGCAAAATGATTTAAAATGGGAACTTAACTCGTCCTTCAGTCAGGTGGGTCTCACTGGCTACATCATGATTTTTCCTGTTACAGATAGTTATTTCTAATGAGAAACTGAAGAAAGTTCATTCATGTAAAAATGTTTCCACTGGGTGTGTCTTCCCCCATAAAAAGAAGTAAAGCATTTTTCAGGAAATACCCTTAAAAATTAAATGGCTGCTAGCACCTCCTTCCCATGCACCTCATGAGCCCCCAAAGTAAACAACTTTCCCAATCTAAGACACCACTCAGAGTTACGCTGTCTTTCTAGGACTTCTGCCTTTTGTCAAATTAACGGCTGTAGAAAGAAACACACATTTTTCAGTTGACCCTCAGTTATGCCTAGCATTTCTTCCCAAAGTGTGTTCTCAGACATTTGGTTACATTTTCCAATGCTGCTGTGTGTGGCCCGGATCCTGCTCGCGCTCTCTCTCTCTCTCTCTCTCTCTCTCTCTCTCTCTCTCTCTCTCCTGTACTCTTGGCTCATGAATTCTTAGCTCCGTGTTTCCTCTTCTCCTAATGAGTGCTAATAAAATGCATTTAAATCCACTAATGCAACAAAAACTCAGCGCTATTTCCTTGTACCTACTTAATAAGAACCTTGTTTCCTATCAGATTACAGCCGCTGGGCCGGAGCACCCTGCTGGGGAAGTGGACTTGTGGGAAGGGAGTATCGAATGCCATCAGCCACCCCGGAGCGCCCCGCAGTATTATGTGATAGCTTAATTCATTTAGCCAGGCCGCCTGACTCCCCTCCCCACCCACCCACCAACTGATGTGCAAACTTTACTGCGATGCTAGGCAACCACCACCCGACTAGAAATACAGTGTTGCTTTCCCGGGACCCAGCTTTTAACAGTTGTTCAGGGAGAGGCAGTGGGCGATTCAGCAGATACAGTTACAAGAAGGGAGAAACCGTGGACAGGCTTCAGTGCATGAAAGATTACAGCAAATCCAATCTTCATGAGTCACAGACATCCATTTTGCTTAAATTTTACAGTCTCCTCTCAGGGCTACTTTGACATCAGATTTATACTGTACAGTGAGGTTTATGCCTCTGGTTTCTTTAGCTGTGAACTCCTTGGCCTTATTTGGATCAGACCTACCAGCAACAAGTACCTAGGAAAAGCTTCCCCTTAAGAGAAAAGAATCCTCTCATAATTTCAACCATCCTTCCTGAGTGCAACTCTCGTGTGTACGAGGGCGTGTTGTTCACAAACTGAAACACAGCCATGGTCTCCTCACCTGGGATCTGGAAGTAAGAACCTTTATTTGCGTTTTCCCATCACCTTCGGAGATGTTTTCACTTGGCTTGTTCTTTCAGGCTCTTTCTTCTCTGAACACTGGCCGGCTAAGCGCTGAAGACTCCTCGTGGATGCTTGAAGGACCCATAAAAGGAATTGCAGCCCACCCATGCTTTCATCAAAGGAAAAGACATTCTGGGAACTGAAGTGAGCTTCTTTCTTTTTTTTTTTTTTAAGGGAGAAAGGGAGAGGCGAGCTTCTTTTTGATCACTTACAATTACTACAAAAAATTAGTCACTGTGTATTTGGAAAATGTATACACTCTATTGCTATATATTTCAAATATAAATATATAGCAAAATATGTATAGTGATATATATATAGCAATATACAGATGATAGAGATAGATGATAGACAGACAGACAGATAGATAGATAGATAGATAGATAGATAGATAGATAGATAGGTGACACACAGACAGACAGACAACAGATAGATAGATAGATAGATAGATAGATAGATAGATAGATAGATAGACAGATAGATGACAGATAGGTGACAGATAGATAGATGACAGATACATAGATAGTTTATAAATCCCAAGGCTCAGGGAACATCAAGGAAAAGGGAGCAGTAAGAGTCTAAAAGAGCCTGAAGTGGGGTGGGGTGGGACATGGGCAGACATTAACTTCTGGACATGAAAGGGCTGGCGTGTCCATATTTCCACAGGACCCGCACGGGATGTGTCCTATCAGTGTTTGACCATGGAAGGGGAAAGATCTCACTTCCTTGACAGACCAATGAGGGTTGTACTGTTGGGCAGGGGAAATGCTTTCCTCAGTGGTACACCCACTGATGATACGATCCATGCTCCAGTAATCGCTCAGACACGGTGAACGCTCAGATGACTCTCTGTCCACACATGAGAAAAGACATGAAAATGGCAAGGAGACCTGGCAGAGAAGAAGAAGGGTTGCAATGGGAAAAGGAGGGGCCGAGGAATTGGGGTTCAGGTGTGAAAATATCGCAAATTCATTATATTTTTGTATGAAACACTAAAAGAATAAAAAATTTAAAAATAGCTCATAAATCGTGAAAAGGAACAGCAGCCATTCCCCAAGACCTCATAACTGGTCCCATGCTAAGATTACAGGGGGCGTGGCAGACTCAATCACTCAGGCCCTACTTGGTAAACAGCTGACTGGGACCGTTAAAACCCACAAGTTCAGACATCTTCACTTCTGTATGTTCTTGGAGCTGATGTTTGGTTGTGTTCATGAAGAAGTATACCTGTTCTGCTCTCTTTCTGCCTCATTCCTCCCTGGTGCGGAAGCCAGAAATAACTCCTTGGTCCCATAAGCCATTTTTTTCTTGAATTTATGGGCAACATATAGGTAAATTATTGAGAGAGATCGAGAGAATAGTGTCGATTAGAATAGGAATTTTAAGTAGAGTAGTTGTTCTAGGTAGTTTAGACTAGAGCAACCGGGCTGGGGTAGTCCTGGAAGGTCAACCCCCTTTGCTGGGATTATCCTGAGGGAACACGCCCTGCCCGGCAGTAGGAATTGCTCCAATCCTGCATAGAGATCAGGTCTCCAAATTCCCCCAATTCTCTTTATGAAAGGATATAGATATGAGCTTCTCAATGCAGATAAGTTCCTCAAGAGAAACACATCTGCCAGGAGTCTGACCATGCTGACTGCCAATAGAATAGACCAATCAGATGCAGAGGAGACCAAAATTCCCAATAGGATTTAAGGAATCTGAAACTAATCAGTAAGGAAAAGTCACCTTTCCTGGGCGCACCTAACCACATAAATACCCAGACCCTGCCAGCCATCAGATGGCTCCCTTACCCCCGAGGACTCTGCGTGCATGTGTTTCTTTCTCATTCTCACCTAATAAATCCAGCCTTGTTCCTCTTCACGCGTTCTGTTATCATTCTTCAGCTCCAAGAACACAAGAACCTGGAAAGAAATGCCTACATCACTATTACACCCTCCATCCTTGCTTGTTCTGGTGTATGAAGAGGAATTTCCAGATCCTTCTGGTTAAGGACACGACAGCTATAAGGACAGGACAGCTATAACCACATTTCTCTGCACCACGATGTCTCAGAAGAATAAATGGGTTTTTTGCATAAACAGTATCTTAATTCATAAACCAGTCTGAGTAGGACAAGAATAATTGTTTTAATCTCTGTAATAGATTAAGATCTTTTGTTTTCCTTTTAAGCCCTGGATTCTAGTCAAAAGGTAGATTTTGAAACAAAATGATGGTGATTTTTGGTTATTTTTTTTAAGAATTTTGGTGGGCTAGGGAATATTAACATGACAATGCAGCCTACACAAGTGCAGTGATAATAGTATTTATATGTGAATGGTGCTGAATATTTTTACATTAAATCTTACTAACCAATTTTATTTTCAATCTATGGATAGAGAGAGACAGACCTAAGATAGTGATATAATTGGACATCATTTGTGGACAAAGTAATGAAAAAATAAATTGAGAAGAGTCTCAGAAAACAGGTGCTAAATTTTTTTCTTAAGTATTCCCCCAATAAATACATAGATAAATAATAACTAGATAAACATAGATGACAGATATTTAGATAGAAAGGTATGATACAAAGATAGATGATGGATGATGAAAATAGATGAGATAGATAGATAGATAGATAGATAGATAGACAGACAGGCAGTAGACATAGATTAAAAATAGCTTAGGAGGATATTTTTAGAAAGCTGGAATTCTTAAAACAGGAATATTAGTGTGTCCAACTTTAGCCATTGCCCACATGAGCTAGGACAAACCATGTATCAGTCAGCGTCCCTGCCTCAGGTTCAGGACTAGCTGAGCAACGTTACTGTGAGAAGGAGCTTCAGTTACTTCAGAGAAGTGGTTAAAAAAGGAAAAGGCTTATCCTGTCCCTAGTGGGCCAAGGCTGCTGACCATATCTTGGTCCCCTGGGTCCCTCAGATTAAATGTCACGGCATCCTGGCCTAGGGTTTCAGAGGCTATTAGTTTTCTCTGCACCAGACATTCTAGAAGGACTTGCTATAAAGGGCCAAGAGTGGCAAGATTGAAGGAACCACGGCTGTGAAATTTCTCAGTCCTAAACTTGTAAGGACGGCTGCAGGCAAGGAAGCGGCTGAAGGATAAGAAGACACCACTCATGTGGGCTTCCTACAGACTCCTTCTCCTACTGGTATTTGTTCTGTGGACACCGTCCATTTCCCATCATAATCTTAGCCATATTGAGCTAAGTCTTCTCACTCCTCTCTTCCAGCGATCGTGGTCTGGGCCTGGAGCATCCAGTCTTCTCTATTTTCTTTCTCTCCAAATCCTCTTCTTTGCTGCCCCTAACACCTTTGTTTTTTATTATTATTATTATTTCTGCTCATACAAACTTAACAGGTACACCGGTCCCCTCCCTCGCTCCACCTCTCACCTTCCTTCCCCCTCCCCTCCCCCTCCCTCCCGATCCCCAATGCCTCCCCCCCCAATCCCTGGAGCATCCTTTAATGTGCATGCCAAACTCTCCTCTGGGTCCTCCTCTCCGATGAAGTGCAAGGAACCAGGGGCATTTCCCAGAACCCTTTCCTGTGTTCCCCTTAAGCTTAGGAACACTACTGTGACTGTCAGTCTCTAGCCTCCAAGGATCCCAGTTCCTTTAGTCCATGCTAGACTTTATTGGTTCAATAATGTGTTGGACATTGAGCAGGTCATGCAAAATCCTATTACGATTGCTTCGGCCCTAACTTGTGTGGAGTATCTTGCATATAATTACCCCTCCCATCCTTGTGCTCTTACAATCTTACCGCCCCCTCTTCCGCAAATTTCCCTGAGCTTCAGGATGGGGAGAGATTAGGCTGGCCTAGATCCAGGTGGTTGATATAGAGTCTCTGATGCCTAACACCTTTGTTTAACAGCTTTATTGAAATGTGACACACGCCCTGTGGACGCCACTCATTTTAAGTGGACAATACAAGGAGCTTCTGTGAAGCAGACACCAATGATGACTTTATCTAGGTTTAGAATGTTCTAGATTTAGAATGTTCCCATGACATCCCAGAGTCTCCCAGACTCATCTGAAATGACCCTGGCCCCCACCCCAACTCCCTTGTTGAGTCTGTGGAAACCACCCTGCTTTCCAGCCCTCACCTTTGCCTCTCTGGGCTTTTCCTCTGGATGGGACCCTGTAGTCCTTTGCACATGGCCGGTCAAGTTCGCCCAGGGATCAGCCTCTGAGGGTCCTTTGTTACTTTACTGCTAAACATCATCTCTGTGTGGCCCCACACCACACTTCGCTCAAGTGCACGTAGATTACTGGGCATTTTGGTCATTCCCTTTGGAGGCTACATAAATGATGCAGTTGCAAACATGCGCATGCAAGTCTATGCAAACACGTTTTCCTTTTTCTTGGAAGATAAAAATGTATAGAATTTCTAGGGTTTATCATAAGTATATGTTTGACTTTTTAAATAAGCACCAGCTTTTTTTGAAGTTACTGCATCAGCTTCTATTCTTGCCAGAGATCTCTGAGATGCCAGTTTCTCCAAAGCTGCCTGATATTTGCTCCTGTTGACTAGTCGACTCCCCATTCCCACTCATGGGTAGCGAAGCATCTTACTTATCACTTACTTATCTGCATCCTCCTTGTCAACTAGTCTCGTCTGGATCACTCCATGCTGTGCGCTTACTGGGTTGTGGTTTAAATGTGAAATATGACCCACAGGCTCATGGGGCCGAGCCCCTGTTCTCCAGTTGGTGACACTATTGGGGATGGTTGTAGAATCTTGGGGACGGAAGGTGTGATTGGCAGAGCTCTCTGGGGCATAGACCACAGACAGTGCCCATCCTCTGCTTCCTGATCCACTGGGATGGGAGGAGTCTGTGCCCCACCTTGCTGCTGCCGTGAACATTGCCCCCATGATGGCGGCAACTATTTCACTAATGTAGGCAAGTTTTTCTGATGAACAAAATGCAGCGCCTGCCATCTTCATCAGGATTTCAGGTGGCATGTGGGGGCAGAAGACAGCACTGTGTGTATGCCAAAGGGTGACTTTAGAAATCATCCTGAATTGTTCTACCTTATTGCTTTACTCTGGCATTTCCCAGGCTGCACTTTCCAGGGCCAGAAGTACAGGCCACCTCCATTTCTTCCAAGCATTTTTACGTGGGATCTGGGATCCAAACTCAGGCCCTTTTGCTTTGAAGGCAAAGGATTAACCCCTAAGCCATCTCTCCATCCCACTCAGTTATCTTTTAAACTCAAATAAATTCATTTAACAAAGTCTTCATCCATCTATTATAAATCATGTATCTAGTTTTTTTTCCTGAAAGCATCAGTTCTCCCTCATACCCTAACCTCATCTTCCACAGGATCTTGACAAATGGTTTTTGCCCCTGAGCACAGTGGTCTTTGAGATCTGGGTGTCAAAGCTGAAGGACAGCATTATCAAGGCCACCCATCGAGGATGCAGCCACGCAGGATGTGGGTGATGGAAGGATGCTCTGGGCCAAGCTGTGGGCATCTGAGGGGGACTTGAAGGCTAGACAGGTAAGATCATGCAGTGCTTGCCATGAGCTCTCATGTCTCCAGGCAACACATCTATCTAAACCAACAATCCATGCACAGTGTGCTCCATGCGAAAACATCAGCACTGGTAACTAAGCAGAGAACTGCTGTTACCCCACAGCAGGAACGGTCCCCAACGAGAACCTTCCTCCATCCCAGTGGAGTTCTGGAATGATCTCTGCAGGGCTCCCGTCCCGAGTCAGGCTCACTCAGTCTTCACAAATGACATACCTCAGGACAGTGAGGTGCCCTTTGCCTTTGAACCTGAAGGCGGAGCACCTCATCCTTCAGAAATCGTTCCATTTACTCAAAACAATGAGCTTCACAGAAATCAGAAACACTGATGTCACACGACAGCTGAAAGGATGAGCTATGCTGGTAGTGATTCCTCCCCTTCTCTCTCTGTGACCCATCATGTGTCCTGATGTCCGCCTACATTATTTTCATCATCTAAAATAAATGAGATTTGAACAATATTTGGAGGAAACATGAGAACTGAATGAGATCACTGTATAAAGTTCTTTTACATAGAGTTCCATAAATGTTAGTTATGATAATTACATAAGAATTGCTATGACACTCTCCACCTAATCAAATGTTTCTTAAATTATTCAATACATATTACTTTTTAATTTTCAAATGAGTTTCAGTTCGACCAGGCTATTATTGTTCAAAGCCCTCTGACTGACTCTCTTCAGCAATAGCTTGCGATCGTGGAAGAATTTAATTCCATCTCCTGATCTCATTTCCTAGTGCACAGAATATTTCTAAGTCCTTGGGAAGGTGGACACACTTCTTGCCCCAGGTGTTAGTATAGTCATATGCCACTTAAGGGCCCAAGTACAGTCTAAGAACGGTCTTCCTAGGTGATCTTGTTGTGTGGACATCACACAAGGTATTTCCACAATGATGTAGTTTATCGTTTTTGTAAATGTATGCATAGTGTGTTGCTTCCATGGCCATAATGGTCCAAAGTAGAAGATTTATTCCCACACGAGAGAAAATGATGCGACCAAGAGATGTGGTAAGTGAGATGCCTGAGATGCCCATTCAAGCAGAGGAACATGCTCTAAGGTAGTGGTTGAGGGCAGAGTGTACTGGATATGTACCATGGCCACGTGACTGTCTTCAGGCATCATGCGGAGAAGGACAATGTGTGGTCTCCTGGCACGCGGCTGGCTATACATGTGCTTTTGTCATGCCAGCACATTTGAGTGTCACATCATTTTTCCTCATTTAGATGGCCACAAAGCCATCTTGCAAGAGGAGTTTCAAAGCTCCACGGTAATCTGTGGAGCTCACGCACTCGTGTGGTTCAGTGTTCACTGAAGTATCATTAGGTCGTGCATGACTACACCACTGAATAACCAACGATGCTCGTTAGCGTCATCTGTCAACTTGACACCTGAATTATTTAGTTAAGGCAGGCGCCTGGTGAGCCTATAGATTTTCTTAATTGTGTAATTGATGTGGTAAGTAGATGGACCGTTCTCTGGGCAGGTGATGCGATGGAGAGAGCTAGTCGGCAATTTTGGCAAGCTGACAGCACGTCTCCTTGCCCTCTGTTCTGCCCTGAATATGGTCTGGCCATATATAACTCTCCTGTGATCTTTCCGTGATGAACTGCTTCCTGACATCATAAGCTGGAATAAAGGTTCCTCTCCCTCCCACACACTTATATTCATTACCACAATGAACTAAGAAGCTAAGATACCAACTTTCGTCTGTTATTCTCTGTGTCCAGCCCTGTTTCGGAAAGTTCACACATATCCGACTTTACAGTACCGAATGGTGGGATAGATGGTAGAGAAATCTCTGATGACTTTGAATAAATTGTTTTGGATAAGGTGGTGCATGTGGCATGGAAGGGAGAATCTTTTTGATTCATTCATTCACAAGTACTTGTTACTTCTTCTACATTCCAGCTGCTATCCTACATCCTAAATTTACAACAATAACCTTTCCTACCATTGGTGGGAGAGGCAGATGGTTAACTAACAATTTTAAGAAGATAATTTCAGAGTGTTACGTGCTCTAAAAATAAAAGACAGTAATGGTATAGGGAAGGGTTATGGAAAGGTCGGAGTACTATGGTTAAATATGAAATGTCCCCCACTGGCTCCTATACGGAGTGCTTGGCTCTTACACAGTGATGCTATTTTGGGAGGTTTTGGAGACCTTGGGAAGGAAGTCACTGTGGGTGTGCCTTGAAAGATCGAGATGGTCCCCCATCCTGTGCCTTCTACTTCCTGTCTGCCCCAAGGTGTTTAGCATCACCTTGGGCCAGTGTAAGAGATCAGAGATCAATACATCAGCAGGCCGGGGCCATAATAGTAATTCCTTCCTTCAAGTTGGGCTATGGAAGGGGACTAACATGGGGAGAATTTTAAGATTGTTTGGCCAGAGACCATTTGGAAGTAAATGTTTATTCTGAGATATGAGAAAGTAATATAAATTCCTGTTATGAGACTACCTAACGCAAACCCACAGGGACCTGGGAGAAGGTACATTGACATTGTTCCATGGTGGGGTTGCTGGGAAGGAGAATGAGGAGACAGTGGCCGGGGAGAGGCCAAGAGAGCATTCAAATGAGGAAGTGGAAGGATGACGTCATACAACCAGGGCTGTCCTTTAGCACGTTGGAGCCCTGGTGCTTCCGGGTCCCCCACACCAGACACGTCAGGCCACAGAGTGTCGTTGGCATCCAGAGAATCAGAAGTAGACCGGTTCTGGAAGTGGGTGGGCCGGACCTCCATCACTTCACTCAGTCCCAACTCTGTGGACAGCATCTCTCCTGCCATCTATGTTCCTTCCAGAAATGTCTACTACGTTGTGGTTGCTTTAACTGCTCTTGAGGAAGCAAGAATGACTGGTCCTTTCACGTGCACATTCCTGACCTCAGTTAACCAGATAACCTCTATACACCTCGGTTTCCTCATCTGGGAAGGGCAGATGCTTTGGGACCAGAGGAGAAGACCTGTCAGAGTTCTTAGTCACACCCACCCGCTACATCCTTGCTGGGATGGGGGATTCTGAGGGAAGGGACACGGCGGGGAGATGAGGGAGATAGAGAAAGGCTAAGAGGTCCCCTGTATCTGACTCCATGTCCTGACTGCTTCCTCTGCAGAGCAGAGCAGGTATTGCAGAGGTGGGGCAGGGCGAGAGAGAGAGAGAGAGAGAGAGAGAGAGAGAGAGAGAGAGATCCCATTAGCAATATCATGGTTGTTTAGGTTGTTTATTATTTTCATCCCAGTGGCAATAAATCAGCACCAGGTTTGTCGTTTTAATTAGTTTCTCCGCGTCATAGAAGTCAGAGCTGTTGGATGTTGATAGGAGCTGCAAATTCCCCTGGGAAGAACCGGAGTCCAGAATGAATATCAGAGCCAGGACTTCAGAGTGCCTTGAGGGTTCTGGGGATAGGAGAGGTGCCCAAAGAAGAGCTTTCCCCTTCAGGATGGGGGGTTGGGGGTGCGAGGCTGTCAGAAGAGGAGGAGGAGGCTGAATCAGTCTCTTCCCTGCCGATTCCAGGAGCTGTGGAGAAGGTAAGACAGGAGAAAGGGGATAAAACTGTGGACCCCTGAGCGTCTGTGTCTCTGGGGAGTTGAAAGTACAGAGGAAGAAATATACAATGGTAAAAGCATCGGGGGTCGACTACCCTCCAGGTTTACCCTAGAGAAGTTCAGGGAAACAAGTTGAAGCTCTGCACTACGGAGCACCAGAGGGGGTACAGCCGAATCCACAACTGTGCTTCGAACTGTGCTTATGACAAAGAAGCCCTTTTGGGGGTGACATTTAAGATAAGATTCAGAGTAAGTCTTCTGCAAAATGTTACGTGGGAATGTTGTGACTGGGCAGGGGTGAAACACAGCTCCATGGCCACAGCGCTTGCTGCACAAGTAAGACCACCTGAATTTGACTCCCAGGATTCATGAAGAAAGCTTGCTTGTCACCCCAGAACTGGAGAGGTACAGACTGGTGAATTCCCGAGTCTATCAGTTTAACTAATGGGAGGCAATAGTTCTTGAGAAAAGCAACTGAGATTGACCTCTGACTTCCAGTGGATATGTGCACTTGTGTGCATGTGCACACACACATAAACACACACACGGAAAATCCTGGCTTATTTGATAGTGTCAGCAAAGAAAAAGGGAGCAAACAACCCTGAACCCCGCAAACACAAAGCCCCAGCTGAACTTCCAACAAACTGCGTGCTTCCTTCTAGTGACGCTGGAGTGACCGCAACTTGCTCCTGACGGCCAGATGCAACTGACCCTCTCTGAGCCTCAGCTTTGTCTCTACAACGGAAAAAAATCATCACCACCACCACCGTTGCTATGGCGACCATCATCATCCTGTTGTATTACAGTAACAGAAAGGCATTTATCGGGCCCTTGTGGAACTGGACTTCAGCCTGCTTGGCCGCTTCTCCACGGTGTGTGATTGTCCACCTTTCCCCTCAAACTTCCCAGAGATTGCAGGCTTCCCAAGGAAATCAGAACTGGATGGCTGGACTTCAGTCTGTTTTGATGATGAAGCTGAGCACAAATCTTAACCCTCCCTGGAATTCGGCCACCCTGACCCTTCCTCTCCAGGTCTGCTGGCTAGAAGCCGTCCCCTGGTCCAGCACAGCACCCTGGTGTTTACACAGCATCTTCCCTTTGCTCCAAAGACTCCTCTGCCCTCAACTGAAGAACCCAAGCAAGCGGACACTTTTAATAGCTCAATGGATATGCAAATGAGTACCGGGTGCCCCGCCCCCAATCGTTAACTGTCCGTTTTCAAGAACCTGCTCCGAGGAAGTCCACAGGAAGCAACAGACAGCATTCAGTTTTTCCAGAACCCTGTCCCTTGGCCTGAAAGTGACCTCGCACACAGCACAGCATGATCGCCTTGTGACACAGGGCCGGTGGGGGGCTTCCTGGCTCAGCAGTGTGTCCCTCCGACCCGTGGATTCTGGGCAACCCTTTCCGGGACACCTGAGCGTCTTTTTCCTCTGAACCTTGTGGGACGATGACGTGGAATCTTTCCATCCTTTCCAGTACAGGTTCCTAAATGCTTAGGCAGATGCATAGGATCCTGGATGGCCCCTGCCAAGTGGACTCCACCACCACCACCAAGGACGCCCTCTCACTCAGCTGGGAGCTCCCAGGGGCTCCCAGCTGCTCGTAGTACAAGTTCTCTGTAGTCTGGGTTGCAAGTGCTCAGAAGAGGGTGCTCTTGTGCAAAGCTGAGCCCTTGTGCCAGGAGGAGACGTTTCCTGTTCCTTGCTGAGCTAACGACAGATGCTTATGTCTGGCAAATGCAGTCCGCATTCACTGTACAGCAGATTCTGCAGCAACCCACCAAAGCGTCAGACCGCAAACATGTTTGGAAAGCCGTTGGCGAGGGAGGTTGTGATCCCCTCCTCCTAGGCAGTTCTGACACGCCTCGGCTTTAATTGCCCCCCCCCAGTTCCTCCACCGTAGCCCAGTTGTGGCAAACTATCAAGGAATTAGGACCAAAGCATGTTACTGCTTTTCAGAGTTTGCAAATTAAATTTCACTATTTTGGAAATTACTTCCACGAACTCATTCGTCACACAAACCCTGATGGAAGAACAGATGTTCAGTTGCTCAGCGCTTCCAGGGGAAGAATCATGGTCCTTCCCACCATCTCCTCTGATCTAACTACTTCCGACTCGTTACTGACCCAGGCTTTGCATTGGATTCCACAGCACTAGAAGGCTTTTCTCTCGTGTATGTTCATTGCGTGTGTTGTGTATGAGCTATTGTTTATTGTGTGTGCTGTGTTCGTGTTGTGCATGAGTTGTATATGTTTAATGTGATTGTTGTGTGTGTTTATTGTGTATGTTGTGCATGAGTTCCATTTATTGTGTGTGCTGTGTATGTGTTGTACATGAGTTGTTTATGTTTACTATGGGTGTTGTGTGTGTTTATTGTGTGTGTTGTGCATGAGTTGCACATGTTTAATATGTGTTTGTACATGTGTTGTGTGTTTATTATGTGTATTGTGCATGAGTTGTATGTTTAGTGTGTATTGTGTATGTTGTGTTTATTATGCATGTTGTGCATAAATTATATAAGTAGTGTGTGTTGTGTGTGTGTTGTGTATATTGTATGTGTTTATTGTATGTACTGTAGGAGTGTTTTGCATGAGCTGTATATGCTTAGTGTGTGTTATATATGTGCTGTGTGCACTAGCCGTGTGTGTTAAGTGTGGATGCTGTGTATGTGTTTTTGTGTGTGGGGGGTACATGTACTTGTCAGTGTGCCTGTGTGTGTCCCTGTGTGTGGCGGTAAGAGGTCACTATGGACTGTCTGTCCTGGGTCTCTCTTCAGCTTGCTTTCGAGACAGGCTCTCAGTGAACCTGAAGTTCGTTGACTTGGTTAAGCCACTGGCTCTTGAACTTCGGTCCTGTCAGCCTGTCCCACTCCTCCGCTCTGGGTTGCAGGCACGTGCTGCTAAGCCTGGCTTTTTATGTGGGTTCTGGATGAATGGAGCTCCCTCTCCAGGCCTGTGATTGGTTGTTTCCATAGGAAGCTTTGGGATGAATTTTGATTTCCTCCTCTCTGCATCTCTTCCATTCGTAGTGTCCAGAAACATTCTAAGCACTCAACATCCACAGTTCAAAGAACATGTACACGAATGTCCAACTCCTAGTCAACAGATTATCTTCCTGCAGCCAGACAAGCTCTGCTTGTGTTTGTAAGCCTAAGCTTGGAATCTTAAGGGTGCTACATTCTGGACTGTTTGTTATGAATCCTAGTCCTTTAACTGGAAAGCCAATTGCCTGTATCTTGATGGCAACTCATCATCATCATCATCATCATCATCATGTCTCCACAAGAACATACTCTTGCCTCAGGACATTGGCTGCACAGCCGCTCTCCTGCTGCCCCCCCCCAGTGGTTTTCAGCCCCTCTGCAGTTTCTGAATGTGACGTTCCCCAGAGCCCATTCGCACACTTGGCATAAAAAATAAAAAATAAAGTGTTGTGTTTGTTTCTGTCACCGGATCAGTGAACAAGGATGAGAACCTGAGTTACTTATTCAATGAATGATTCAGGCCTTGGTTACTAAATTGGAATTTGCTTCTGGGCCCTGAGGGAGCAGAGAAAAGAAATCAAACAGATTCAATTGGACTGCTGCGGCTCTTCGTGTCTCTGTCTAGGGCACTGTGCATGGGTTAATTAAGTCTGGAAAAAAATAAACATGTGATAGGATTACAGGCATGTTGTCCATGGGAAATGGCCAGGTTCTGGGCTTATTGAATGGTTCAGTGTTAACATTGTATGGATGTGTGTGTGTGTGTGCGTGTGTATGTGTGTGTGTACCTGCATGTGCTGCATAAGTATGTGTGTACATGTGCTGTAGGCGTGTGTATATGTATATATGTGTATATGTATATTATATATATGTGCATATGCTGTGTATGTGTGCATCCTGTACACGTGTTTGTATGTGCTGTATGTATGTGATATGTTTGGTATATGTTTAGTTCATGTGTGTGTATGTGTGTGCCATGTATGTGTGGTATATGTACAGTATATGTATGTGCTATGTGTGTGTGGTGTGTATGTGTGTGCATGTATGTATGTGATGTCTGTGGGGGTGCATTCTTCCATTCATGCATGTATGAAAAGCACAGGTGACTCCAAGACGCTTCCTCTGTGATTCTTTTGTTTTGTTTTTGAGACAGGGCCTCACTCTGTGTTCCAGGCTGGCCTTGAACTCAGGATAAGACCAGGCTGGCCTTGAACTTGTGGGGATCTGCAGGCTTTGCTTCCCAGGTGCTGGGATTAAAGGTGTGAACCAGCATGCTTGGCCAACATGCGCGCGTGCGTGTGCATGTGTGTGTGTGTGTGTGTGTGTGTGTGTGTGTGTGTGTGTGTGTGGTGTGGTGTGTGGTGTGTGGTGTGTGGTGTTTGTTTGTGTCCTAGAGGACACTTTAGTGTGTATGCCTGTGTAGATCTAAGGGTGACTTTGGGAAAAATCCTGAATTGTCCTCTTTCCTTTTTGCTTTGCTCTGGGGTTTCCCAGGTTCCGCCTCACAGCCCCACCACTTCTGCCTGGAGTTTTCATGTGAGATCTGGAATCCGAACTCAGGTCCTTCTGCTCGAGAGACAGCGGCTTTGCCTCTTTGCCTCCCTCTATTATTCTTTACCTCACTTGTCTTTGAGCTCATGTCACCGGCTGAACTTGGATGGTGCTTCCGGCCAGACCATCTGGCCAGCAGGACCCTGGCTTCTGCCTGTCTCACCACATTCAGGTTTCAGGCGAGTGCTGGGGATCTGAACTTGGGTCCTCTAGAAATTTCCAGGGCTCAAATGCAAGGCAGGGGTCCTCTTAGCTGCCAGGGAGGGGGAGGGGTCCTCTTAGTTGCCAGGGAGGGGGAGGGGTCCTCTTAGCTGCAAGCACAAAGAACTACTACCTAAGGGAAAGGCGAGTGCTGGGTTCTAATCTTCACCTGCCTTTGCTCTAGGCCTTGGCTAGGGCTGAGAGCTGGCACTGAGATGGCGCTGCCTCAGCTGCAGGTGGCCCCACCCAGTCCAGCCACAGGTCCTTCTCAGACCTGTTACTTGTGTTTTAAAGGAACAAGGCCCATTTCTCGTGGACTCTGGGGCAGGCTTAGAAACCTCTCATTTTCTTCTCCTTTCACTTCAACTCCACAAAAGAAATAAACAGCACACAGGAACCCCGCCCAAGTCAGTAACAGACGATTCGCCTGGGTCTCTGCTGTTGCTTCGCCCAGTGGCTTCAGACTTTGCACGCTAATTCCACTCATTCAGAATTGCTTTCCAACTCCCTTGTGGATTCTCCTTTTCCAGGAACAAAAAACATGTATATATGGTTGGTTGGCCGTGGCCGCAAATTAAATAGCACAATACCAAAAGCATCGGGCACGGTATTAGGTTTATTTTTCCACACTTACTTTTCCGGTTTTTGTGCCAACATACATATGTAGCCCAGTTCGATGCACACAGACGACTCATTTAAATAAAGTTGGGCATAGACTCTGCGACGCCATGTGTGCTAAGCAAGCACTCTACCTACCGCTGAGTTACCGCCAAAAGTCTAAAGTTGGGCACGGAAGCAAAGTAGTAATAAATATTTCTGGATTTATATTTAAATGACAGTTGGGCAAAAAAAAAAAACAGAGTGTTTCTCTCCAAATTCTGCCCCTCGCTTGTATTCTGTAATTCTAAGGACATCAGAGTTCACTCAGTTTTCCAAATGGAAACCTTGGGGTCATCCCCCGAGGTCCTATCTGCCATAGCTCACGCAGTCCTCATTTAGTGAACACACACTGCTGTCAGCGCCTTTGCCAGGGGCTGTGCTGGGAGCAGCAATGCAGGGTTGGACCAGGCAATCTTGGAAGTTCACAGTGTAGTTTGGAAGTCAAGACTTATTATCAGTCAATGACAAGAAAACCGGTAAATGTAATACAAAAAAGGCTATTTTCAAAAAAAAAAAAGTAAGTCATATCATGTTATATATTATTTGCACAGTTAGCCAATTTGGAACAAGAAAAGAGTTGGGGAGAGAAAAGAAGGATGGGTGAATAAATTCACAAACTCATAGATTAGGGGTGGGATTAATGAATTCTATTTTCAGTTGAAATAGTGTGGACTTAAATTACTTTGAAAGGAAACCTTCCAAGCAAACTTTTCCATGCTGGAGCCGTCGCTGAACTAGAAGCACAGTCTTTTCTTCTCACAACCTGAGTAAGAAGAATCTCAGATGCCAGGGTGTCAACTTAACCACACCTGGCATGAACTAAAACCAGCCGTCAGACTACCTGAAGAGATGATCCAGATCAATCCATTTACAATACATAGACCAGCCCTAGATCTGATTGGAACTTCCCGTAGCTGACCAGGTAAAAGGAACCACGGATCAGAAGACTTTGAAGAGAGACTCTCCGCTTCAGCCGTCACCCACTGGCCTACTGGACTGAGCAGCTCTGAGCCTCCAGGATGTCTGCAGTGACTTCGGTGCCTCCAGCTTCAGCCACCAGCCATGTCACCTCCACCATGAAGGACTGTGTCTCCCCCCTGAAACCATGAGCTGAATAAATCTCCCTTTCTCCCTTACATTGCTTGACTTTGAATGCTCTCTCACGGCATTAGTTTTAACTAAGAGTAACTATTACAAAAGCTCTTTCACACTCGGGTCTTCGAGAAGACCTGCTAAACAGAGTCAGCATAGGATGGCTGACATCTTGGAGGATCAGATACAGTTCCGTATCCCTAGGGACAATGCCACAGAGGGAAGACAGCTTGGTGAAGCAAGTATAGAGAGGTCAACAATGCAGTTCAGGGCTAAAAAAGACAGACGATAGGGTGGAATTCAACTGTTAATTTCCTCTGTAAACTGAGCATGACTTCATTGTCAGAGAAACACATTCCTATTCACGAATGTTTTTACTTCTTATTCAGCATTAGGTTTTTTTGGCATGTGTATGTATATGTGTGTATGTGTGTGTACAAGAGGGCACGTGTGTATATGTCTCTGTGGAGGCCCAAGGGTGATTTTGGGAACCATCCTGGATTGCTCTACCTCTTCGTTGCTTTGTTCTGGAATTTCCTAGGTTCCACCTTCCAGGACCAAAATTGCAGACCCTCACTATATCTGCCTGCCATTTTTATGTGGAATCTGGGGATTTGAACTAAGGTCCTTTTGCTTGCAAGACAAAGACTTTAACCCCTGAGCCATCTCCCCAGTCTGTAACATTATTTTTAAGTCAATGAAATATAGTACTTGAGTGGGAATTCACTCCATTTCTTGGTCACAACTAGCAGCCAACCGTATACACAAAGAATGTCACCAAACAATGACTTTGGGGATTATTTTTGGTTAGTTGATGGTGTCTTTTTGTTAATCATTTCAAGTAGCTGAGGTTGGTGGTGACCTTTGGGACCTAGAATACCCCACCCACTCACAAAGGTCCACAAAGCAAAGGCTTGGTCTTCAGCTTGGTGCTACTGGGAAGTGACGGAACCTTTAAGAGGTGGTGCCGCCTGCCTCCTGGGAGGTTTTAGGTTGCTGCACTTGTGACCTCAAAGGTTCTCCCACCTTCTCCGTTCTTTTCATCCTAACCACGTGAGCACTTGCTTTGCTTTCTGCTCCTACTATGTGCCGGCCCACATTACAGCCCCAGAAGTCATGGGACCAATTGATTCTGAACCAAAACCTCCTCAACAAAGAGCCAAAATAAAACTCCCCCATTTTAATTTATCTCAATGATTTTGATACAGGGGCAGAAAACTGGCAATTTTGACAAGAAACATTTTTGATTGCTGATGATTCAGTCTTTGTTGGATTAATATTAACTTCTCCCTGCGCGTATTTGGAGACCTAGCTTAGCACACTCTTCAGAGAAATATAAAGCTGAAGATCGAGTTCTGAGTCCCCCAAACAATCTGTCAGCAAAGCCTGGGTTACGTAATAGTTGGCAGATTATGCAGCAGGAAGAAAATTGTGTCCTTGCATCTTAAATGGTCTTCTGCAAACTCAAGGAACTCCAAGCAGCTAGCCTGCAATTCATCTCTCGGCAGCATGAAAGAAATAGACACGCATTCCTAGTCAAAGTTGACATGACGCATTTTTTATGTGGACATCTCATTTACGCATCTTTCCAGAGGTGCGGTATAAAACAGTCGAACCAGAGCCAGCATGACTTGCTCTTCAACATTAGTCACCTAGTCCTTCTGCTTGGGAGGCAGCGGCTCTAACCTCAAGCATCTCTCCACTCGCAACATCGGTCACTTTTATGTGCTGGGAATTTTGCACGCATTTTTCATGCTCACTTTGAAATATGCATACCTCCCAAAAGCAAAAAGGTGTGTGTGTGTGTGTGTGTGTGTGTGTGTGTGTGTGTTTTCTCCACATGCGATGCTAGCTTTTTATTGCTATAATGAATACTTGAAATACTTATGATAGTGAATTTCTAAAAATGAAATGTTTATTTGGCGCTCACAAGTTTTGAAGTTTCAGTCTGCAGTCAGCTGTCGCCACAGCTTTTAGGGGATATGCACGTATGTATGTATGAACATATATGCATAGGTACACATGTGTGCAAGTACATGTGTGTCATGTAGAGGTCAGAGGGTGACACAGGATGTCTTCCTCAGCAGTTCTCCACTTTATTTCCTGAAGCAGGTCGCTCAGCTGAACCCAGAGCTTGTCGATTATCTAAGGAGCCAGCTTGATCTGGAGAACCTGGTGAAATTTGCACAGTGGGGTGGTGTGTTATTGCTCTCTAGAGGAACGGCCCTGATAGCTGTGGCGTCCTGTACTGCGGTCCTTGCTTCTCTGCCGTGCTCTGAGGCTACACTATCCACTGCCCATCCAGTCTCTCCATCTGAGGTCCTTCTGACTCCTCCCCAAAGGTAAAGTTTCAAAGTGAAGTGAGTTCCTTCACCTCTGATATCGCACCCTCTTTCGTCGCTGCAAGCTGGTTGAATTCTGACCCATTTCATTCCTGCCTTGCCCTTGGCCCCAGCACCTGTCCACTGCCCGTAGGACAGACCCTTCCACCCACATCCCTTCTCCCTGTGCCTGGCTAGCCAGAGCCCTCCTTATCCCTTAGCTGGATCTTGCTGCCTCCTCACTGATGATTCCACATCCCGTTTCTTCTGCCTCCAGCACAGCTCGTCCACCATGGACAGACGACTTTTCTGATGGCACATGTCTGTCTCAGAATCCTCCAAAGACCCCAGTGGCCTACAGAATAAAGAACTTGCTCTGTAGCCTGGTGGTCAAGGTTGTGGTGTTCTGGCCTTATCTCTCCCAGACCTGTTTTCTGGGGCTCATTCCCTCCTCTGTGCATTAGTGCCATGGACTGGGGCTTAAGCTTTCTTTCACCTACAATTCTGCCTCCATCTGAACGTTTCAAGCCCTGGCGCTTCTTTGAAGGTATCAACTGCAACACTCTGGGAATCACTTCCTGAGGTCCCTAAGTCAGAAGTGAATCTTACCCCTTTGGAAGTCTCACTGTAGTTTATCTTGTGACCTTGATTGTGGTCTAATTCCTTACATTAGTGTCACACTCATTCACTCATTTATTCATTCATTCATTCACTCCTACAGTCAAAGAGAAGATTCCCGGGTAGAAAAATAGATGCTCCACAGATAGCTATTGAATTAAAAATGGGTCATTTTGCCTTTCTCTTTGTGACGATCACGTGTCATAAGTAGCTTGACCCATTGGTGTGATGTTGCTTTATGAAACCATTTAGCGGTTTAAAGTCACAGTCTCAACTATCTTCCTTTAATCTTCAAAGGAGGTTTGTACCCCAGCCATTTATTGACTCTTCACCCGGCAGAGAGTGGAGCAGACTCTGTGAACGTCACAAACGGGCTGCTCTTCCATGACAATCCTCTGATCGTTTGTCCCTTCCCTTGGGTCTTTTCCCTTTGTTCTGCCTGGTTCTGTCTGTCGATGGAGTGTGAAGAGAAGCGGTCCTGTCCCAAGAATCCCCGCTAATGCAGCGTGTACCCAAAAAGCGTCAAGTCCCAGACAGGCTTCATATCACCAGACACTCTGAGAACATCGCACAGCTCAGTCTTCTCTAAGCCACTTCGTAAGCCTGGCTTTGATCCTGCCGGCAGCATCGACGGACACTCCTCATCTTCCTGAAACAGGAAAGAAGCAGTATCTGCGAGGGTCTTCAGAGCTGCAGGGTCACGTCATAGGCTAGTCACTGAAGAATCGCCGCTTCCTTCAGAGGTGATTGGTCCTCACTTCATTTTCAACACGACTCTGAACTGGTCTCTCCGAGGAGAGCACTATGCAAGCATTGCCATAATTCATATCAGTGCTGCAAAAATATTCATGAGATGGACTAAATGAGCAACTGAGTTTCAAAAAGATGTTCTCTTTTTATGATATCATGACTTTAAAATAAGTTTTTATTGACTTTTATTTTCTTCCTTCCTTCTTTCCATTTTTTCTTCCTTCCTTTCTTCTTTCTTTCAGGCAGGGTCTTTTCTTTCTTCTTTCTAAGATAGTGTATCTTCTTTCTCTTTTTCTTTCTTTCTTCACTCCCTCCTTTTGCTCTTCCTCCCTAGCCTTCCTTCCTTCCTTCCTTCCTTCCTTCCTTCCTTCCTTCCTTCCTTCCTTCCTTCCTTCTTTTTTCCTTCCTTCCTTCCTTTCTTCCTTTTCCCTTCTTGCCTTTTTATCACTCAGAAATAGAAACACTTGCTTCTGAATAGTCATGCAGGCTACTCAGCTATAATACTGATCTTTACAGATAGCCAAAGTCAAAGAGTAGAGTCTTTTATAAAGGACTGGCTATAAATCAGCCACATGTTATAGGTGGTGATATAATATAACACACTTTTATTTTACTTCAAATTCGGTCGGCTCTCTGCAAGTTAAGCCTGAATGGCAATAATGGCGTTTTCATTCAGTCACGTCAACTGTTATTTTCCTGCATGTACAGGACCACTTTTTCTATTTTAACAGAAACATAAACGTTTTCTATTTGTTCTTTCTCTTGGGCAAAAATACATAAATAAATGCACACAACAGAACTCAGGCAATTCCTCACTTATTTATGATAGTTCAACTTCCATGTTTTGGCTTCACACTGGAGCAGAAGCTGTACTGAGTAGAGAAGAGTGGAGGATTGATTTTTCCTGGGCGGTACCAGTTGAGATATGCCACAGCTGCTTAAACCACTGTTCCCAGCCACACGCACTGTCCTAGGGATGAGCACCATTGCTTGATGCGAGCTGTGGTGTTTGGTGAGCGTGTTAAGGGTGTTCAGAGTTATGACATCACAGCATTTCCAACCTGGGATGGGTTGATAGAGATGCAACCCTGTAAACTGTGTGTAACCAAGAATAAGTCTACATTCAGTTTTCTGCAGACATGTAACAATCACAATAATTTTCATTCCTGTCCAGTTTTAATCCTATTTCAGAATCAAAGGTCACGGATTAAATGAATCCACCCAGGCACCTGTCTGACCTATGCTAGTGGGCTGTGTGCACCTCAGAAGAACTGTGGCTATGGTCTCACATGAAATCATAAACTGAAAGCATGTTGAACTTAAAAACACAGTTTTGGGGTAACTTGATTGCTCGGTTTTCAAGTGTGAACTTTGTAGGTGGCTCTTTTGAAAGCCTCCTATGTAGCACAGGGGAACTGTGAAGAATATTGGAATATGTTACCATTGAGATGGTCTCTTCATAGAAGGCTTCAAAACACCTCTATTTTTAAAATATAAGCATTACTTAACAGCAGGATCATTCTTTCATAAGCGCTTGAGGTGTCTGAAGGGCTCTGACGGACACTTCACCCTGATAATCAACTTTTATTGATATTCTGAGGTAGGCCCACAATAAGCAGTGAATAACCTATGAGTTGAGAGAAATTCAGTTGATTATGTGTAATGGCTCATAAAACGCTACATAATCGTGGGCTCATGGCACTTCACACCTATGAAGGAGGAGGTTGAAGGTCATCTTGAGAAAAGGAAAACTGTGGGGGAAACATGAACTAGATTCCCAGGACTAGGGGTTGTTGGGCCAACTGTAATGTATGAGAATAAATTAGACACCAGTTCAAGGAATGGATAACAAAATGGCTGCGTGTGCTCCTGAGTGATTGCCTCGTGGGCCTGTCAGCAAGGTTCACCACCACCCATGCCCCTCCTTCCTTCCTGAAGTAGTTTTTCCTCTTGCGCCTCAGAACACTCCCAGTGTTAGCCTGACCAGTCCCTGTTGACTGGCCAGGGTCAGAAGCTAAACAAACTAGGTTATCAGATTCATGTCCTAGAAACCGAGCCGAGGTTCAGACGTGAGACCGTCAGGACAGTCGCTTGAGCTGGCCGTGCATGGCATTTTTCCTCTGGGCACCACTTGACGCCATCTTAGGTGTTGCCTAAGTTTAAGCTAAGGAGGACGCTGCGTAAGAAATGGAAACATCGCAGGTTGGAGGAAATCTCAGTAACTAAACAGCTCATTAGGCTCTGGAAGTTCCTGGAACGAACAAGTTTCAAGGGACCCTCTCTTCAGGGGTAGGAAACTCTCCTGCCAACCAAGCAGTTAAAAAGAGACTGATAAAGAGCCAAGCAGTGTGAAGGAGATCCTGGAGGAATCAAGAAGCGTGGAAGAGGGGGCAACAGTCCAGAAGTCTGGAAGAGACGCTGACAGTCTGGAAGACCCTCCAATCACGTTCCAAAGAGCTCCAGGGTTTATGGCTCCCTTGAGTCTCCTCCATGCTAAGGTGGGCTTTCTGGGGATGCAGCTGCCTTTGTGCCCTCCCTGTTCCTGTCAGTAACCCTCTCTACTACTCCGAAAGTTGCCCCATGAACTCATAGGTTTCTCAAGTTGGACTTTGGCGTAATCACTGCTTTGGTCGGACACCGAATCCCGGTCTATGGTGAGTAGACATTTGGGTGGCATCTCTCTGGGAAAAATGTCACAAAGCATGTGGTCACTGAAGGAGAGTACGGTGTTCTAGAAGGAAATAAAGACCAGCACGTAGGCTCACTGCTCCGCTGGTTACAGCCTTATATGTGCAGAGGTGTCCTCTCATCTCAGGGCTTCGTTTTGCTCACTCATGCAAAGCCTTACTAGAAAAGACTGAAGTACTCTGTAAACACATACATGTTATTAACTAGCTTCATCATGTCGCCATAATTTTATGACATGTATTTAGCTTTCATTGCGGTTATAAAGGTGAAGTCCAGTGTTGTAATAATCAACTGTCTGGTAGGATGTCTTTGTGATAACTTCAAAAATTAAAGACAACAGCCAGGTCTGTATTATTAATTAAAATTGGTTGTTGACATTCTGCCTCCATTAAGATCTTTGAGTTCAGCAAATGTTAGCATGGAAAGGTGTTGCCCACCTGAGAAAGCAAATATCCCTAAAAAGATATTGTTTAGAGGGGTCCGTCATTTTCTCAAAGATGCCATTCCCATTTTGTGCCAACAAGGTGATTCTATTTCAAAATCTCATCTTTTCTTCTTTAGATGTTTGTCCTTCAGGTAACGAGGTTTAGTCCAAGAATCCCTCCATTGACTTAATGGCTTTGAAGCCAACGGTCTTTGTATGTGGACTTCCAGAAGGATCTTAGACTCCGGATGCCAAGGAGAGGCGGCTGTTTCAGAGCTGAGGAGTTTAGTACCTGGTGTCGAGTGGAGAATCACTGAGTTTTTCCTATGATGTCATGGAGGTGTTTGGTCAGCTTCTTTATCCAGGGAATTTTGTTAACCAGATAATTTGTGGAAACTTCCACGCCAGGCTCCGAGAGCACTTGCTGTGAAATGCCTGTGGCAGATGATTCCGTGTTTCCCGGGAACCTTGGCGGCATCGCCCTCTTTGAATAGAAGCAGTCTCATGAAAGGACTCTGCTTTGCCCTCTTGCCGAACGCTCCCGAGATCCTGCTTCCTCGTGGTGCGATAGGGTTGATATGTGTTTCCCAGCCCCGTCCTAATTCCCAGACGCTCTGGCAGTACGAAGAGGAGGACATGGTGTGGGTAGACGTGTGTGGGCATTGGGAGCAATGTGAGTTGGTCTCTCTGTGGTCTTCTCTTCCCTTCCCTGACCCTGGCCCTTGAATATGAATGGCAGCTTAAATGAGCCGTCACTGGAAAAAACTTTAGGGTGCAGAAGGCACCAGTGATGCCTTGGGGTGAGGGGTGAGTGGACTGGGGAGCTGCATGAGCAGGGGAGAACATCTAATCCTGAGGGGACCATAGACTCCCCTGGACCGATGTGTTATCCTGTCATCAAGTGGCTGTTTATCAAAGTTGTGCTTCCTCCCCAGCATGGATGATGTGACCAGGCCGGATAGTTGATCCAGAGCTGTCTTGTCATAACTCCTGCTGCATTTGGGTGAGAAGATTCCTTCCATAAACTGCTTCCTTCCCTGCCTCTGGACTCTCCATTCCCTGCTCCTTATTTTTTCTCCCTTTAAAATAAAAGTTTTACATTTAGTTATTGCCCAAACCCTTTTCGACCTTGAGATCTTAGTGACCACCAGATCCCAGCAGACTCACAGGAAAATGCTCATGTCTGCGGCTTTCATCTACCAGCGTGCTGTTGAATTAACAGGAGTAAAATAAGACCCTGTTTTCAGATCACTCCCTGAACCCAGGTTTGTGACTTGGCAATTCGTTGGCCCCCAGCTAGTTGCTAGTCTCTGTGAGTGAGGTCGCCCTTCATCCTTCTCATCTACATGATTAGTTCACTCATGTCTGTTCTTGCTATGATGTGACTAGGTTCTTCCCAAGTGCCTGGGGCTACAATAGCGGGCAAGCTCTCTCCAGTGCTTGCAATCAGTATTTAGTGGGGAGGAGGGACTCCATGAATATATTACAAATGTGAAATTCATAAAGGAAAGCCATGACACGTGGCAGAAGCAGGAACCAAGGAGTCCCAGTCTACGCTGAGGAATAGGAACCCTTCCTGAAGAGGAAATGTTGTTTGAGCCCAGACACAGAGAATATGCAGACCGTTACTAGACATAAAGAACTAGGGGGGTCTGGAGAAAGGACTCAGGGGTTAAGATGCTGCCTCTCAAGGAGAAGGTCCTGAGTTCTGATCCCACATAAAAACACCAGACAGAAACCAGCGATGGCCCTGGTGGGTGGAGCCTGGGAAATCCCAGAACGAAGCAAAAAGGAGGGAGAAGCAATCAGGATGATTCCCGAAGTCACACACACACACACACACACACACACACACACACACACACAATATATATATATATATATATAAATAATGAAAGAACTAGGGAAGCTTCCAGAGAAGAGCATGTGGGGGAAAGGAGGAAGGGAAACTTTGGAAAACTCAGTGGTATCGGGAAAATTTGCCAATAAAATTGCATTTGCTAAGGACTTTCGGGTTCTCTGCTGAACCATAAAGTGGATGTTGTAAGAGACGCCCCATGTGTCTGATGTATGCAGACTGATCCCCTAAGCTACAGCGGCCCAGTGTTGTGAGGATCATTTCTAGGACATAGGACATAGAATCAGGAGAACCCTGGATGATCATCGAGCTAGGACTAGAACCCTGATCCCAGTCAGTCCTGACATCCTGGCCATTTGGAGGGAACCGGAGGGCTAAAGCCCAGGTCTCCGCTGTCTCAATGTGTTAGTGATATTTCCCTTGCTGCACCCCACTGACCAGGGCATCAAACCACACAGCCCCCCAGCTCTCTTCACCCAGGGGGTGCACTCAGGCGGGGGGCTGGTCTTTGCCCTTCATCGTTGAGCACAGCTTTGCAGTCTCCTTCTCTGTATCCCTCTGGGCCTTGTGAATTATGAGAGGCTCTTATGCACGGACTTGTGAGCATCGATCTTGACAGGGGTAGAAATGAACTCATCTTTGCTCAGAGCTATGAGAGATCATAAGGCACAATTCTTGGAAATTACATAAGAGGCCCATGTTTTTCTTTCTGGGTTTTGTAACCTCCAAGAAAAGACTGCAGGCATTTAGAAGAGAGATATGTAAACATTGGGGTTTTTTGTTTTATTTTGTTGTTTGTTTTTAAATAGCTTAAACTTTATTTATTTGCACGCACGTGTGTGTGTGTGTGTGTGTGTGTGTGTGTGTGTGTGTGTGTGTGAGCATACATGCATGAGCACAAGTTTTTTTCAGAAGGTACTGTATGTCCCTGTGGAGAACCAAGGGTGACTTTGGGAATCATCCTGGATTGTTTCTACCTCCTCTTTGATTCACTTTGGGATTTCCCAGGCTCTACCCACCAGGGTCAGACGTGCAGGCCACTGTCATTTCTGCCTGTCATTTTTACATGGGATCCGGGATCTGAAATCAGGACTTTTGTTTTCAAAGCAGAGTCTTAACCCCTGAGTCATCTCTCCAGCCTGTTTTTCTTTTGGGGGTGGGGGGTAGGGTAAAGGTTTAGATAGTAAATATTTTGGTTGTTATAAGCCACATATAGACACTTATTTTCTACTACTTGTTTAGTTGCTTGAGTTCTTTTTAAAATGCAAATACTTTGTGAGTTCACCTGTACAGAAACTACCTAAAGGTGGGGCTTGTGGGTTAGAGGTTCTTAACCCGTAATCTAGAGAGAGTTAGGCACAAAGCATGTATCCCACCTGATGGGCTCTCTCTCCATTGTCGGGACTTGTCAAACAGTATATGGTATGTCTAAAGGCAGCCTGTCTGTTTTATGGCCCCATGGGAAGAAATTGGGTCTTTTCTCAAATTTTGCTTATTTTCTACTTTCATACTAATAAGTTAGCCTGCCAGTGTTTCATGAACGATGGCATAATTTACTAAACTCCTGTCTCAGAGGAAGGATATAGGCTATAACTTACGGCAACGGCAGAAGTCTGAATGTAAGGCTTTGGCCTGGGTATCCAAACATCAGCCCCTTGCAAGATGGCGCAGAGGACAGTCTGCAGATGCACTGGATTGTGTTAGAGAATGGGCCTTGGAGGCAATGGGGAATATTCTCTTATGACAGAAAGAAGCATACTTATTCTGTGTTCCAAAGGGGGACTGTGATAATTAAGCCTAGGTATCACTTGACACACCTGGTATTAACTAAGATGGACTGAGACCACATCTGGAAGGATCAACTGAGACTACTTGAAAGGAGTATACCCACCTAGATCCTATCAGAACCTCCAAAGATCTCATAGAATCCTCCCAGTACTGCATCATATAAAAAGGAACCACCAAAGATAAGAGATGCTTATTACAGCTGTGCTAGGAATCACTCTTCCTTCCGGCCGCCCAGTTTCTTTGACCTTCTAGCCTTCCAACGCTCCAAGTCATCAGCTAGACTAAAGACTCTAGGAATTCTCCAGCCTTCAGCCATCACCCACTTGACTACTGAACTGAGTAGCTACTGGCAGCCATCGTTGGAACTACCTCAGCTCTACCTGTAAGCCAACTCAATACATTCCCTATATATGCATTTCTAGAGAACCTGACTAATACAGAGGCCCATCATTGAAGGCTATAAGCCAATCACACTTTGCTCCAGAAGAAGATGCTTTCTTTATCTTTTGAGACTGGTTACAAGCATCTGGGCAAAGACATCTCAGAAAAATAATGGAAGGTAGACCCTTGCTTGTAAGACAGGGAGAAGCACAAGTGATCCATTGAGTACTGTCTTTCACTAGGCAGCCAGTCTCTATTCCTACTAATGTGAATGTCCATCAGTTTTGGAGAAATAAGAGTTAGTAAGGCATTTCTGGTGTGAATGGTCTTTTCTTAGTGTCTTGTCTTTTTTTTTTGTCATCTAAAGACAGAGCTCTGGTACAGTTTAAAAATTAGTGATGTCTCTGTTAACTAAACACATTCACATGGGTGATTTGGGCTCTAAGAGAAAAAGAAAAGAATGAAAAAGAAAGAAGGCATCTGGGGAATTTTCAGGGTAGTTAGGATTTAAAGTGCATCCAGAAGTGCTACCTAGAGACATTAAACAAGCATTGCCTTTAACAGGCAGCCCGTTTTCCCTTCCCTTGTGCTCCATGTGATATACAGTGTTTTAGGGTTCAAACAAGAACCAGTGAGCTTAAGTATGGTCCATGAGTCAAAGGGTCAGACATAAGGTCATCTGGGCATGTTTACCGTGGCTGTAACAAGAGACACTTGAAGCTCATTGATGTCTGGGTCAAGAACAGAAATGAAGAATTGGGAAAGACAGGAGCAATTGTAATTAAAAAAAAAAAAAGACAGTGCCAAAAATGGTAGTGGACTATATCACTGTGTATTCATTAGCTTTCTGTTACTGTGACAAATTCCTGGGACAAGTAAACTGAAACAGAGGAAAAGTTTTGATTAGGTTCACTGCTTTGGAAATTTCTGTCCATGACTGATTGACTCCATTGCTTTGAGGGAACCCCTGGTAGATGAGGCCCATAATTTACCTCACGGACAGACATGGAAAAAGAGGAAGAAAGCATACTGTTCTCCAACAGTATGTTCTCTGATAAAGACCTTCCCACCTCCTTAAGGTTCCAACAGTGTCACTGGGGGAGTAAGCTTTCGGGCGGCATCCAACGTCCAAGACAAACCTGTGTTGGTGGCCCTGGACTTGAGTCTTTAAGACCTTCATTTACCCTCCTTTAATGTGATCAGGTAACATAGCCATCAATTCAAGATAGTTTCAAGCATAGAACATCCTGCCAAAAAAAACTGAGTGTAAAAATGAATGTGTGCATATATACATATACTATACACATATATATACTATATATGTACTATATAGCATATATACTATATATACTATGCATAACTATATATCATATATTCTATACATGCATTATATGTTATGTATATACTATATAATATATACTATATACTTTATATATACTATATATACACTACATATTATGTATATATATGGAAAGAGAAAGAGATAAACTCCATGATCTGTGCATCGTTTCTTATTTTAGTCTTCCTCAGTTCACTTATGTTGTTCATCTTCCTTTCTTGAGTCTCCTCCTTTCATTCTGACTCAGCACTTTAAGGACCCCACATCTCTAAAGCCTCATTCTGGAACAGCCTGTGAATAAACACCCAGCCACCCTCTGCCTGAACTTTAAGGAGCATGCTCCGTAATGACAACAACAGACGTGAAACAGATTGCAGCGTTAGTGCGACTTCCACATTTTTAAAGTGAGAATAAACAGTGAACATAAAATAAATTGCTAAGTAGAAATCTGTCTCTCGGTAAATGTGGCATAGATTACCACTCTTTCTCTGACTCTAAGTTACAGAGTCGCTTGGTCTTGCAGTTTGCCTGTACAATGCTGACAAATTCATAACCAAATTGCTTAGGGGAACAAGGGAGCTCTATTCTTGCACATGGTTCTCAATTATGGTTGTTAATTTAGCAGGAGAGCTCAATGCCAACATCAGGAGGCAAGAGAACTGGCCACACCTGTCCACGGGGACTGCCGAGAGCGGGGCAAACCTCGCTTGCCAGACTGCAAGTCTACCAAGGTCCACCGAAGATGGCAAAGCACTGAACTGAACTGACCCCCCCCCCTTATACAGCTGCCCAGGTTGTGGCCCCACCCACCAAGGTGGTCTGGGCCTTCTATCATTCATACAATCTCCCGCGGGTTTGCCCAGGATGTGCCTGGACTAATCCCTCACAGATGTGCCCAGAGTGCAGCCTTCTGTTGTCAAGGTGACGCCCATAACTAACTAGCACACTTGGGATTTGACAGAGAAATTCTTGAACTGACACAAAGATGATGTAATCTTCCTACGTAAGATATCCTACCTTCTGATAGACAGTCAGTTAAATGACAAGTCACCTCGCTGTAGCCAGAGCGGACTTGGAGCCAGACTGCAGACTTCGTTCTGTTCATTCTGTTGCTGGTATATCCCATATTTGAGTTACAGCCCTCCGGGTACCCACATGAAAGCTGGCGGTGTGTTTTGGATGACACTCCCATCATGTGCCTTGAACATGTGCCTACATGCACTCTCTTTCACTATACATATGTGAGATACATACCTCACACATACATGATATACACTTTACATATCTATGATATATACACCTCACATATATACCATATATATGATATATGATATATATATATAGAGAGAGAGAGAGGAGAGAAAGAGAAAGGGAGGTTTTTCATGGCTTCTCAGTTCAGCTTTTACTTTGGTTGCCCCAAACACCTTAAATGTCTTTGTCTTTCTAACTGGCAGATAATAAGCAGCCTGGCACACCCAGAGGTCACCTCGTGCCCTTTTGATCTTCCTAAAGGAGCCATTCACTGTCGTCTGGGAAGCAGATCTCATGTCTAGCTCTGCCAGAAGATTCCTGAGTTTTGCTTCCTTAGCTCATCTACCATCCCAGAGTTGTCCGTGAGAGCTGCCTGTGCTGAAGAGAATATTCTAGACTAGTGCTGAGCAGTCAAGAAGCCACAAGCCCTATGATGAGGCGACTGAACCCTTCCAAAGCAGCTAGAGCAGCTGAGGAAAGAAATGAGCTTCTAATTACAGTTTCTTCTAATTAATTTAAATGTCAATTACTGGGGAAGGAGTGGGACCTTCCATCCCTTCACAGAAGTTTTAGCTAAAGCCTGTTGCAATCTTGGTGCGGTTAGAAAAAAGTGATTCCAAAGGGTTGGGTCATTGGTTGGGTGATTGATTCTACCTGGTGGAGACCAGGTATGTATGTTAACTCTCCTGGCCTAAAGAACAGGGAGCAGAATCCTTAAGCCTGAGATATGTTTTCTTATTTCAGGGCCTTTCCTTTTCCCATTTACCCTACAGTTGATATTTTATGAATTATATGGTATTTTCAAATCTTGATGCCATCACTGGGTTTTGTGTTGTTTCAATATGAAACTATTTTTAACATCAGGATTTTCACAAAACCTACATGTCTGACCCAAGCAAAACCTTTTCTTGTTCCTGGGCCACAAGTTCCTCAGACGACTGAGCCGTATCATCCGTCCCTTGCAGTGGCCGCGGGACACTCGGCAGAATAGAAACCATATTGCAGCTGACGGCTCATGAACTGTGACCCACGCTGTGAGTGACTTTATTGAATGCCCAGCAGTACTGTGGTCCTTGGAGAGACGGGATGTGACGTGTGCGTGTGTGTGTGTGTGTATGTGTGTGTGTGTGTGTATGTGTGTGTTACTTATTGCAATAACCAAATATCTAACATAAAGCAACTTAAGGGAGAAAACATTTATTTCGGCTTAAGGTTTAAGAAGCGATAGTTCCATCATGATGGGGAAGACATGGGGCAGTAAGTTGGTCACATGGTAATTGCAGTCCGGAAGCTGAAAAGGAACAGGAAGTGGGGCCTGCTCTGTCGGTAACCCACTTCTTCCAGATACCACCTAAAGATTCTAATCCACCTCCTAAACAGTCTACAATTTTCTGATGCAGCTGCCATCTGCCAACGGTAAGCTGAATAAATCTCCCTTTCTCCCTAAGTTGTTTGACTTTGGGTGTCCTCTCACAGCAATGGATAAGTATGCAGAACATAAGCTGATGCCCCACTCAAACCACAATAGTATCTTTACTCATTTTTCTCTTTAAATTAATTGCTACTAAAACCCCAGCTTCCTGGTGGCCAGCAAGCACAGTCCTCCCAGCTGGTAAAGCAAGTTAGTCAGAATGTGTCATTGTTTAAAATGTGTCCCCGCCCCCCCCCCCTCCAGATTCATGTGTTTGGAAAGTCATGGCACCTGTAGGAGGTGGAGTCTCGCGGAGGAAGGCAGTCACGGGGTGAGCCTCCAGGTGGATTAGCCCCATCCTACTTCCGGGAGGAGTCTGCTCTAGCAGCTGGCAGTCTTGCAGCTCTCGGCCTCCCAGATAGATGTGACCTGGGGCTCCTCCAGCTTCTGCCGGCCAGCCATGCTACTTCCACCATGAAAGACTGTATCTCCCCCCTGGAACGGTAAGCTGAATAAATCTCCCTTTCTCCCTAAGTTGTTTGACTTTGGGTGTCCTCTCACAGCAATGGATAAGAATAACCAGTACAAAGTATGAGGAGAAAAGCAGATGGAGACCAGGGAGTCTAGAACCTGAACCCACGGTGCCTTGAACACACAGTACTTGAGGTTATTCCTATAAGATTGCTTCCTTCACTAGCGAGCAAGACTTTGCCCCTTTCTCAGAGTGTTAGTCAGTAATCGTTACAAACTGACCAGGAACGAATTGGAAGGAGGCAACATCCTACTGAGGAGGTCTTCTCATTCCATGAGGGGAGCAAGAGCTCTCTCAAGCCCCTTCCTCATTCTGTTGCAGTTCTTCCCATTCATTTTATGTCCGTGTGTAGGTTGGAAAGGCAAAGAAAGGGAAAAGAGCTATAAAAACAAACAAACAAACACGGGCTGGAGAGGTGGCTCAGGGGTTAAGTCTCCGCCTTGCAGGCGGAAGGTCCTGAGTTCGGATCCCAGATCCCACGTATAGATGCCGGGCAGAAGCGGGGGCGGCCTGCGCTTCTGGTCCTGGTAGGGCGGAGCCTGTGAATCCCGGGGCAGAAGGAGGTGGAGGCGTCCATGGTGGTTCGCGAATTCGTCCGTGGTTCTACACATACACAGACACACACACATACGCACACACACAGACACACGCGCGCGCACATACACATGCATATGCACACAGTTGAATAAATAATAATAATAATAATAAAAATTTTATTAAAAACAAACAAACACAAGCAAAATCTAAAGCAAAGCCTATTCAATCAGCTGTAGCTGCCATCAATTTCAATAAATAGCCAATTAAATTCGTTGACAGAGAGTTCACGAATCCTGGAGAGAAACAGATCATTTAAAATGCCCCAGAAGCTTTGGAGGCGTGCTGAGGATTGCAGTCTTTCAATGCATTCATGTTTAATGTTCATTTTAATTTGCTGAATCTACCCTGGATGATGTGGAGAACCTCTGAGGTTTGGTTTAACAGGTTGCCTTTCCCTTTAGGGGACTGACATATGGAAAACCAGAGTTGATTGGAAGGCGTATCAGCCACTATGCACTGGGAGACACCGGCTTCTTTTCCTGGCTGCCAGTATTCTGAGGATCTCATCCAGACATCCACGGCCACTTCGGAGGTTGAAGCTGATGCTTAGAAATGGTTTACTACAGGCCACAGTGAATCTGGAGGACCAGAAAGAAAATTCTTCCCATTCCCTTCCAGCTTTAATGGTAGGAAAAGCACCACTCGGGAGCAAATCAGGTTTGCAATTTGTATAATTCACTGCAATGCAAAGCAGAGAACGGTAGGAGAGGCAAGTGGCTTTGATGCTGTGTTTGTGTGTGCACACATATGTGTATGTGCATGAGCATACAAATGCAGATGTGTGCATGAGCGCATATAGGTGTATGCATAAGTACATATGTATATATGTATTGCATGAACATATAAGTGTTTATGTATTGAATGAACATACTAGTGTATATGTGCATTAGTGCACACATTTTTATGCATTGCGTGAACATACAAGTATACATGTACTGCATAAGCATACATGTATTGCATAAGCATACTAGTGTATATGTGCATTAGTGCACGTGTGTGTGTATTGCATGAACATACATGTGCATATGTGTTGCATGAGTATATAAGTGTATATGTATTACATAAGCATACAAATGTATGTGTGCGTTAGTACATTAATACCCAAGTATATTTATGTGTGTGAATGAACACACATGCATGTGCTCCTGAGCATGCATGTAAGTACAGGTGTGTGCATGAGCACATGTGTAGGTCTGCATGAGTGCCTTGTGTATATATGTGCACACGCATCATGTGTATATAAGCATGCATGCTATATGTGGGAATAAATACATGTCTTTGCATGAGCATATGGGTATGTGTGTGTGCATGAGCTCTCGTGTATTTACATGAGCACAGAAGGGATAGAAGACAAGCTTGGAGGTCATTCCTCAGCCTCCACCCACCTTTTCAGTTGGGACAGGGTTTGCCACTGTTTAGGAACTTGTCAAATAGGCTAGGCCAGCCGGCCAGTAAGTCCCAGGGATCTGCCTGTCTCCACCTACCTGGTGCTGGGATTGCAAGTGTGCATCTCTGGGCCTGGGTTTCTAGCCCGGCTTCTGTGAACGGAGCTGAAGTCTTCATGTCTCTCCAGTCACTGAGGAAACGTCTCTGCGTTGCAAACAGATGTCTCCAATGGCAAGTGGACCTTGCTGCGAGTAGAAGCAGAACTTGTCCTAACTCAGATGCAGCGCTGTGCAGCAAGCTCTCCCTTCTGCCTTCTACAAGCTTGGAACCCAATTGCCGAATGGTCTGCTTTCCAACCTGGTTCTGAGATGGCCCCACCATTTCAAAGTACATGTGGCCAAGAGTTCGAATTCACTCCCTGCCATTTAGAACCACTGCACCTCCGTAATGCTAAGTCCAAAGGGTTGTTTTTCCCTCTATCTCATTCACCTGTAGCACCATTAGCAACTGCAATGTCAGCCAAATTTTCCTCCACCTGCAAACACAGTCACCTCCAATATCCCTCTCCCGTCTTTTGCATTAAGTAGCAATCACAGCAACTGATGTTGTGCCGCGTTTGAGCCAAGGTTAATCAGAAATCTGTCACATACTAGCAGTAACATCAAGAAATGCTGTGGCTGCCGAGGTGATTTTCTTGTGTGGGAGACAGAAACATAAAGACCAGAAGCACTTGTCAGGGCATTGTCAGCACGAGGCGCAGGAAGCGCCTGAGATCTGCAGAGGGGTTTCTTCAGTTGAGCTACCCTTCCATTCATTTCAGTATAGAGTACGTGGCTGCCAACGCCCATCTTGCCTCACAGGACCAAACAGAAGAGATCCCAACGACTGACATGACAGCAGCTTGATGGACCAAATAAATCATCTAGGAATCAAGTAATATCATACTTCAAAGTATAAAATATTCACCAGACCACAGTGATACCAGTAAGTAACTGATGTTGGCTTCCTACTACAGGAAGTCCCTGGACATGCAGCATGAATGGCCTAAGACGACGATGCGCCAAGTCACATCCTCACCCGCCCCTCAGGCCTCTACCTGCTGTTTTTATCTTCGCTTGCTGCAGCTGGTGACGGCGCCCCTGCTGTGTCTTTTGAGGGGCTCTGCTGAGAGCCCATAGGACCATCCTTCTAGAAGGGTCTTCTTTTCTCTAAACTTTCATTCTTTAGAACTATTTTGAAATAAAGACCTGGGCGAGGGGGGGGGTGCCCAGGCCAGAAGACCTTAGTGTGTGTAGATGCCTAGACACACGTAAGAGCTGGACACGGTCACAGGTCCCCAGTCCAAGTGTTCCCAAGAGAATGGGAGATAGAGACAAGAGCGTCTCCAGAAGATTCGCAGGCCAATGAGTGTAGCCTAGGAAGGGACAGAGGGACCCCATTTCAAACAAAGTGAAAGGTGGGAACTGACACCCCAGGTTCTCCTCTGACCCTCACATGCATGCCATGACACGTGCACCCCCATATACGCATCCCCGCATGCATACTTATACAGTCACAGATCCCCTGCATGTGCACACTAAATACACAGATATACAATAGGCTGTGCAAGCTCATAGATCCATGCACACAAGAACACAAGGATACACAAGAAAGGAAGAAAGGAAGAAAGGAAGAAAGGAAGAAAGAAAGAAAGGAAGAAAGAAAGAAAAGAAAGAAAGAAAGAAAGAGATCCATGCATACAAGCACACAAGAATACACAGCAAAGAGAAGAAAGAATGAGAGAAAGAGAAGGAAGGAAGGAAGCAAGGAAGGAAGGAAGGAAGCAAGGAAGGAAGGAAGGAAGGAAGGAAGGAAGGAAGGAAGGAAGGAAGGAAGGAAGGAAAGGAGGGAGAGAGGAAGGAAGGAAAGGAGGGAGGGAGGGAGGGAGGAAGGAAGAAAAGAAGGAAGGAAAGAAGGAAGGAAGGAAGGAGGGAGGGAGGGAGGGAGGAAAGAGAGAGAGAGAATAATCTGAAGACATAGTCTGAGGGCACAGTCTGAGGGCACAGTCTGAGGGCACACTCCAGCATGGTGGCAGCGTCATGGTAGCCAAAATACGGGACGTCCACAGTGAGGGAGCAGACAGAGAGAGAAGCTGGAGCTCTGCTTGCTTTTTCCTATTTATTTAATCCAGCGTTGCCAGCATTTAAGGTAGGTCTTCCCACCTTCCTTAGCCCAGTCTAGAAACTTCCTCACGCACGTGCCCTGAAGCTTGACGCTTAGATGGTCCCCAAACAGTGTCCAGCTGGCGCTTTCTATTTGCCACCACGCCCTCTCCAACCCTGCACGCCCCCCTCCAACCCTGCACGCCCCCCTCCAACCCTGCACGCCCCCTCCAACCCTGCACGCCCCCCTCCAACCCTGCACGCCCCCCTCCAACCCTGCACGCCCCCTCCAACCCTGCACGCCCCCTCCAACCCTGCACGCCCCCCTCCAACCCTGCACGCCCCCTCCAACCCTGCACGCCCCCTCCAACCCTGCACGCGTGTCCTGCGACTCCTCTCAGCAGCATGCAGGGTGAATGCATCAGATTATTCTGCTGAGGAACGACCCTATGCGCACGACTTTTCTTCCTGCGCTCTCTGTTACAGGGATGTGCCTTCCTGACTTCCTCTGTAGAGCTCCACTTGGTTCAAATGGCGCGAAATGGGAAATTAAAAGAATGAACGGCTCACACCCAGCAGCTCAGCATTTGGGAGGCAGAGGCAGGAGGAAGCTGAAAGCTGAAAGTCAGCCTGCCTATGAGTCCCTGTCTCAGCAGTCAAAGCAAAACAAAAACCCAGAACCACACATGAATAAACAAACACTGATGCTAGACACTAGATTCTAAATAAAATTTTTCACACATTGTATTAGGAGTTTGCATACTTTGTTTTAGTTAAAACCACCACCCTATGATAAGTATATTTTGCTATTGTCAATAGAGGCAAGAGTGTTAGAAACATTAATTAAGCTATCTGAGACCAGTAAGCAACTGAGAAAAATCTAATTGGTTCAAAATCTCAGACTTTCAGTTTCTGTGCAAATATATTCTTTATGTCCTGGGCCTTATGCTGATTTGAACTTAAATGCCCTGCTAATTAGCACTAATGATTGAATTTGCTTTCAGATATATTATGGTACTTAACAGACCCAAAACTCCACGTGAATTCAGCTCAGCCAGGGGAACCCGTATCCACAGTCATCGTTGTGCCTCGGAAAAACACTAATTGCCTGTGCATTTCCTCCGTCTATGTCACGATTTACTCTGAAGCCTTCTGAGACCCCAAAGGACGTGGGGATCTCTCCCCAGCAGCAAAGAGCAAGCAAACAAACCTGTGGCAACGAATAGTCAGGCTGTTGCTGGATCGATTCCAGCCCTGACGCTGTCTACTTCCGGGTAGAGGACTCGGGCCTAGAGATCCTGCCTCACGCCACGGCTCCGGGAACAAGCACATACCATTATACCGGTACATCAGAGTGAGTGTTTGGGTTTGGAGGTTTGACTCAACTAGATTCTAGAAAAGTTCAGTGGTTGTAGCGACGCTTCTCAATTCAGGCTGAATTGTCCATAGACATTCTATCTTGTACACCTGGGGTGTACCTGGGGGCTATTCCATGTGCTTGTGATCCCCTGGGAAGAAGGAACACACTTAGGGAACGCCTGAGTGCTCGGGGGGGGGGGGGAGAAAGAAGAGGTGCCAAGAATTCAGCATATAATGCTAACGTGCACCATTATTTCCTTTTAATCTTTACTACTTTAGTTTGTTTAGAAACTTGGGTTATTTTCTTTATATGTGCAAAGGGACCAAGCCAGGTAAGTAGATCAAGATCAAATGACTGATGAGTGACAGAGAGGAGCATAGCCCAGGCCCTCGGGGTTCCCACCCATTTCTGTGTCTGTCCTGTTTTTCACAATCAAATGAAAAATCATTTCCTTGGATAAAATTATGTTTCCTTTGCCAGCTAATTAGGCTTATGTAATCGGTTCCCTTGTTGCATTGCTGTTAGAAGTCAGAGACAAATTTATGACATTATTCCACTGATAATATTAATCTAGGTGATTAACACGTTCGACACATTTTCTTCTGCAAAGTTCTAGATTTTTCAGTTTCCTTTCAGCTGCTTTGCACTAGGTTGTTCTCATAATGTAGTTATTTCGACCCTCCAGTGGGTGAGACAGCCTCTTTATTAAGTGAAAGCAGAAATCTAGAGATCAAAATCATTGTCTTCATGAAGGTCAATCAGTTTGGTCATTGCCAGGAATCACCTGAGACATCCTGAGAAAAATGAAAGGCAATATATCAGTCCCTCCCCCGAAATAGTCATAATGAATTTTACTGATATTTTCGATATTCAAACCTGATACCGTATTTTCTTTTTGTAACTCCCATGTGTTTATCCTGTGTAAGTGGGGGTAGGTGGTACGCACACCCCACAGCATATCAACTGTCAGGAGTCAGTTCTTTTCCTTCTACCACGTGGGTTCTGGGGGTTAAACTCAGCCACACTCAGTAGCTCCACCCACTGGGTCACCTTCCGGGCCCAAATCACCCTTTTTAATCACTAGGAAATACTTGAGAAATATCGGAATGGTTTGGAGGGCCAGACATAAAGAGTAGCACACAGGAGAGATTGCCCAGGAGGCTAATAGATGCTGGCCATGGGAAATTGCTGCATTAGTTAGCGTTCTGTCTCTGTGACAAATACCTCAGAGCATCAGCATATAAAGAGGAAAGGTTTATTTTAACTCCCAGATTTGGAGGCCTCAGACGATGACTGCTTGATCCTGCCTTTTTGGGCCTGTGGCAAGACAGCATTTGAAGTCACCGCTTTCTGTGTTTCGTACACTGGATGGGGGGGTGGCTAAGTTGGGTTGGATGTGGAGCAGCAAGATGCTCACTCACATCGGGATAGCTTACAAGCAGTAAAGGAAGACAGGAAGGGGCTTGGATCCCCATTCTCTCTTCAAGGAGACACCCCCAATGACCTAACCTCCTCCCACTAGACCCCAGCCCCTAGTAGGACTTCCCAGCATCCCTGCAGGACGGCCACCCAGCCTTCAGCACGTGGGTCTCTGGGAAACACCAAAACCCGAGCAGACATACATGCTGAGCCGATCAAGGTATTGTTACAGTTCAGAGATGACAGCTGCGTTGATTAAGTGCGTGCTGCTTTGACGTAATGGAAATACTCAGAAAGAGGACCCCATCCACGTCTGGATAGCCATTGTCTGGGCAAATCTTGAAAGAAATAGTTTTAGGGGAAGAAGAAGTGTTTACTAAGAAAGACTAAGATGGATGGATTTACACACACAGGAAGAGCAGTTGTTTCTAACTGGGGCATGTTCCAGGGCGAACAAGAGAGAGTAATCTGGTCGTTAGAAGGTACTGAAGTCAAGAAGAAAACTAGGGCTTTGAAGTGCTGTGAGGAGCTAGAAGGCAGAGAGAGGTCTTCTGAACAGGCAGAAGCCATTTTGAAGACACCATTTTCTTTCTTTCCTGTGTGTGTGGGGGGACAAGGAGGTGCATATGTGTGTGCAGGCATATATACATAGATCCTTGTGTCTGTCTATGTTGGACCACGGGTGACATCAGGAGATCATCCTCGATTGCTCTTTTTCACCTTATTGCTGCAGTCCCGTGTCTCTAATTAAATCCAGAGCATGCCATTCCTGCTAGCCTGGCCAGCCAGCTTGCTCTGCGGATTCCCGGGCTCTGCCTTCCAGGGGCAGAACGACGAACTGGCCTCTGCTCCCATCTGCCACCTACGTCGTCTCTGGGGATCTGAACTTAGGTCACTTTGCTTGCAGCCAAAGGCTCTGGCCCCAAGCCTTCTCCTCAACCCCGAAGAAGCCATTTTTAGTAGCTCCGTGGGATTGCTGCATCCGTCAGCAAACAATGAGCACACTGGGTCGTCGTCATCCGCACCATATCATTTCAGCCTGGGGGGGGATGGCCAGAGAAAGAACGTGAGGCTGCGGCAGAGAGCGGGGCTTGTGAAAGAATGTCCTTAACCCACGTGGGTTCTGGAAGCAAGATGGCAGAGGTGGCTGTTATATTAGACTTTATTTTTTAAAATATTTTATTTATTTATTTTATGTGTGTGTGTTTATTTTAGCCTAACGGCAGAGCACATTGCTTTATATTAGACTTTAAATCTTTCTGAATTCCCAGTCCCGAGCAGAAACGGACTATCAGGTACGGAAAGAAAACAACACAGAAGGCGTTTACGATGTAACTAGGTGGCAGAGGTGCCCCATGGAGCCTGCGGTGGGGCACTTGGTCTTGGTCCGGGCAGTCAGTCAGCCTGTCTTTGCCCCCCCCTTCTCTGGAAGCCAACAACTGTTATTCTCAGGAAGTTCCTGAGGATAATAACTAGAGGGCAGGGCTCCTCCCAGGATGTGGGGAAACAATAAAAATAAACAACAGCTGGGGGGAGACTGCCAGCCAAGCCAGAAGTGCAGGCTGAAGGAGACCCCCAAACATACAGGATCCTGGAAGAGACAGTGGAACAGCCAGGCAGTCTCTGGAAGAGCCGGGCCGTGCAAGGCATGTTTGAAGACCCTGGAGCAGCAGTTTGGGAGAGACTGCCAAGCAATCCAGGGGAGAGAGAGGAGAGAGAGAGAGGAGAGAGAGAGAGAGAGGAGAGAGAGGAGAAGAGAGAGAGAAGAGGAGAGAGAGAGGAAGAAGAGAGGAGAGAGAGGGGGAGAGGAGAGGAGGGGAGAGAAGAGAAGAGAGAGAGAAAGAAAGGGGAGAGAGAGAGAGAGAGAGAGGGGAGAGAAGGGGAGAGAGGAGAAAAAAAGGGGGAGGTAGAGATGTGGAGACTCTGGGACTCTCGACTCTCGCTGATAGCGGATTTTTACGCATGCAGCACGCGCAAGCTCCGGATCTGGAGTCGACCTGCTTGGCCGAGAGCTCTCCGGCAAGTTCTACGCACGCTCATGTGTGCAGCTTCCGTGTCTTACCATTTGGGGAAGGGGGCTCCCTAGTGATGTCATGTAGCTGTCATTGAATTGTCTCTGTTCCTGTCACCCTTGCCCTACTCCTGCAAGTAACCCCAATAAACACGCTGATTTGTCAAGTTGAACTTTGGTGTAATCTTTGGTCTCTTGTGGAGCTACTATTTGGGGTGGGCAGACGGTTGTGTGGGGGTCTCCCCAGGAAAAGTAATTCATACAATAGTCCCAGCATATAAAATGTCCGAGACTAATTGCGTCGTCCTGACTTCAGCGCAGAGGGAGAAAGGGGAGGGTGCGGAAGAGCAGCAGGATGGAGACCAGAATCCCCAAGCAGCCGGGGGTGTCTGCACAATGAGCACAAGGGAGAAGAGAGCCTCAGGTCCCCACATCCTCTTCAAGGATGTGCTCCCAGTGGCCTAACTGCACCCCACGTAGATCCCTTGGGAAGGTTCTGCCCCTTCCAAAGTACCACAAGCCGTCGGCCCATTCTTCAGTACGCGAGCGTGTCCTCAATGAGCGGATGCCTCTCCATCCGCTCTGCAGATGGAGCGCCCTCTCCCGGCAGGGTGCTGGATCACAGTGTACCCCTGCGGACACAGGGGAGGCTGAGGCAGGGGGATTATTAGCCCCTGTCACACAGCAAGAGCCTGTCGCGAAATAAATAAACTAAGAACAACAAAACCAAACACCACCAGCACCGAAAACTACTGGGGGGCAATATGAAAACCGATGGCTCAAAGAGGACATTGATGAAAGAAAGGCAAGGCTCTGATAGAAGCAGCACACGCACTGAGCCCTGTCCCAACATTTTCCAAAAACAACAGGGGAGGCTCTGAGAAGTCACAGAATAAGCCCGCCTGACGTCGTAGATGCCGACATGAACAAACTTTGCTGGAAAAGAAGCAACAGAAAAGACGGAGGGCAAATGTCCCTCAAAGTTTCTCTGGGGACAGAGAGTAAGGAGCAGGGTGGTTTACACCCGCGGGATTGCAGCCACAGGCTTTCCAAAATGGATTACAAGTACACCTGTTACATCAAAGCCAGCAACCTGAACTGTGGAGGACACAAAGAAATTACTAATCTGGAAGTTATATAGCAACAAATAAACAAATAATAGTATAGTATGTAGAAGCAAATAAACAAAAAGTCTCTATGGGGGGAAGGAAAGTGAAATTTAAAAATATAAATGTAAAGAATCACAAAGCTACAAAACCGTTGCAATTATTAGAAAGCAACACAAACAAGAAAAAGGGACTTAAGATATAGAAGTTGAGCTCTCCAATGAAGAGAATCAAAACAAAAACCAGAAGGACAAGGAAACCCCATTCATAGAACTCTCCTTAAATTAACAAGGGAGGGGGGAATGAAGGAAGGAAAGAAGAAAGGAATAAGTGAGAGAGGGAGGGAAGGAAAGAAGAAATAAGGATGGAAGAAGGGAAGGAAGGAAAGAAGAAAGGGAAGGGAGGAGGGAAGGAAAGAAGGAAGAAAAAAGAGAAAGAAAGAAGTAGAAGGGAATGTCAGAAGGGAAGGACGGAGAGGAGATAGCAAGAAAGAAGGGAGGGAGGGAGGAAGGAAGGAAGGAAGGAAGGAAGGAAGGAAGGAAGGAAGGAAGGAAGGAAGGAAGGAAGGAAGGAAGGAAGAAGCTGGTGACCAAAACCACAGTTTGAGAAGCAAATTAATAATTTGTTCCCTGAGCCCATATTGATATATATAAATGATCAAATGATGAAGCAGGAGGAGCCACAAACAAATGTCGCTGACAGAAGATTTGCAGATAACGCAGGTTTCATAGAGACAGCGCTTGGTTCTGTTCGGCATGAGGATGCGTCCTGACTTCTGTGCAGGAAGCTGTGGGTTGGGAAGGAAGCGGGAGCAGGGCTTGCAAACAGCGGCTCAGCCAAATGATAAAGACTGACATCATGGGAACAAGTCACGTGGAGAAAGCTGCACTTTGACCCCTGTAGCAGCCTAGGAATGGACTGTACCTCAGTTCAACCAACAGGCAAAAGCAAAGTTCCAACAAGGACACATCTAACATGCTTAGATCAAATAAACATAATTAGGACTGATGAAATGAGACGAAATAGCCATGTGCAACATTTAAACCTAACTTAAAGAATGTTCGTGGAAACACCAGTAAATCGGAGCAGACTATATCCCAGCTAGTGATGACTTCTTAGTGCTGACGGATGACAGTGGCTTTGCAAGACTAACTTTAGGGTATGCCGGGTAAAGCGCTCTGGACCATCTTAGCAGCTCTTCAATATATTGAAAATTATTCTAAAATAAACTGTTTGGAAATTATAATCGGTGCAATGGGTGGGACTTGAGCGCTCACCAGGGACTTAGGAGTGGAGGAGGAAAGAGTCCTGGAGATAATATAAGTGGCACCACACAGTGTTATCTGCAGAAACAATAGTGAAATAGCCACCGTCCATATGTTCATGTGGTTTAACCAGAACCCGACTCAGAGATCTTGCTTGCAATAGCTATTTTTCTTTTTTGTCTTACGTCCTGTTCTTGATCCCCCACACTATAAGAATGCTTGAAGCAGTTTTGCTGGGGTCTTCACAGAGAGAGTGGATCTGAGATTTGAACCCTAGTGTTTCAGATTCTAAGACCCTTCACCTAAAGACAGTTGTTTCCAATCTCCAGTTCGACCAAAGACCGATCCAGTGGGCGGGCCCACTTTGTCATTTTGGTCCACGGTCATCCGCTGGGGTTCCCTCGGGGCCCCCTTTAGGAAGGCTTTTCCACGCCCTACTGTGGAGCATTTGCTGACATCCTGTGTTTCCCTGCAGACAAGCCTGTGGCCTGTGGAGGTTCAGCGAGTGGAGCAGACCCAGTATGTGCTTGGAAGAACCGCACAAGCAACTCCCCAGGGCCTATAGCAGAGCAGAACTTACGTTCTTGTGGTTGCTCCTTTGAGGGAAGAGCGGCAGGCACAGACCCCTGAATCCCCGGCATGGAAGAAGTACAAGGGTCCATCAGGCTCATTTGAGTCTGAGCTTGAGATACAGGCATTTAGAGTGTGTGAAACATGGTTAGGGAATGTCTGGTGGGTGTGTGAGCAGACTACATCGTAAGGTCACAGAAGACTCCAGGTGGACTAACAAGGTGAACCAGGAAAATCAGCAGAGAAACCTTCCTTCCAGAGTCAGAAACGGACTTGCCAAGTATCTCCCAAGCACAGGGCTGGGTCTAACTCACTCCCATGCTCAGAATGACACCCAGCTGCAGGTGGAAAATGGATAAGACTTGTATGTTACACACCCGGGAACTCCATAGTGATGGATTCCAGTGCATTCAACCAATGCTAGATGGATATCATTTTTTTAAACTGTACCTGGATGTCGGGTATGGAGATCTCTGGTAGCAGAATGATGGTTTACAGATCACATACACTATATTAAGCTCTGTGATAACCTAGAATCGCACAAATCCCAGAGCACTGACATTTTACACAACAGAGTAAACATTCTGGGATACTAGTGTTTTGGGGGCTTCTGAAACCACCCCTTGCCCATGCTGAGGGATGGTCATGCCTGGTGACTGTAATTCATGTCTGCAGAGAATCATGCCCCATTTTATCTTAGAAAATTAAATACAAGAAGATAGTACCTTGGGGGGCTGGAGAGGTGGCTCAGGGGTTAAGCCTCTGCCTTGCAGGCGGAAGGTCCTGAGTTCGGATCCTAGACCCCACGTATAGACGCCAGGTGGAAGCGGGAGCGGCCTGCGTTTCTGGTCTGTGAATCCTGGGGCAGAGTAAACAGGGAGGAGGTGGAGGCGGTCCATGGTGGTTCCCGAATTCGTCCATGGGTCTATACACACACACACACACACACACTCATACACATATACATACACGCATACGCACAATTGAATAAATTAAAAAAAAAGAATATAGTACCTTGAGAATAAGCATCACATCTATAAATAAGCTTTCCTGTCTGTTACATCTTGAAAACTATCACTGGACTCTTTCTTTGAGCATCCTTGGCATTCTTAATATACTTCACCTCCACCTCGTGGCACTTCTGTGTTGGACCAACTTACACACTTCCTTTCTGCTCATTGAATTTAGAAGGTACAAAGACCACAGATGATTATATAACATACAAGTCTCTAATGACTGACAGTGGTTCTGTAAATAATGTATGCCCTCCCCCAAAAATAAAGCAAGGTAGAATCTCAAGTGTCCAAACATGACCCAGATGGCTACTGAAGTGTGTCCAATGTTCCCAGAAGTTGACGAGCTCGCATGACAGCTGACAGAACCAGATGCCACCGGCAGAGCAGAAACTAACCAGAAAGCAAATGATTCTCCCGTGCACAGCGCGCGCCCTCAGGACCAGTGGCGACCAGCGGCCAGCAGGTGTGGGTACTGGGTGCCTTGGGTGGTACCTGGTGCTTAGCTTCTCCACCACTGGATTAAACAAACTCGAAACTGGATTAAAAACTCAACACCACTAAACACCCAGAGCCACAAACACCATCAAAAAGGACATTTAAAACCCAGTAAAGGCAGGGGAGGGGATGGAGTGGTAATCTCTCGAGAGATGGCTCAGGGCTTAAAGCGAGCAAGCAAAAGAACCTGAGTTCGGATCCTAGATCCCACACAAAAATGCCTGGTGGAAACAGTGGTCTACACTTCCTGGAAGGCAGAGTCTGGGAATCCCCAGAGCAAAGCCAGAGGAGGTAGAACAGTCCAGGGTGATCTCCGAAGTTACCCTTGGACCTCCACAGGCACACACAGTACTCTTTTCTGCACACCGTCATATACTCACATGTACACACCTACACACACAAAAGAAAAGAAGCCGAAAATTCTAGCCAGGTGTGGTTCATGTTGTATTTCCCTAGTACTTGGCAGACAGAGGCAGAAGGGTCAGTTCAAAGCCAGCCTGGACTCCGTAAGACCTTGTGTCAAAAATAAATAAACAAAGCCCCGTAGGGCCCCCAATGGGTCCCATGGGTAGAGGCCAGGGATGCTGGAAAGCACCTCACATGCAGGTCTCTTGACGCTAAGTATCGGTCAGGAGAAGTGTTATTGGTACCAACTGCCCTGAAGTTTCTGGAAAACAAATGGACTCTTACTGAGCAAGAGAAATTTCTCACGGGAAGAAAGGAAGGTAAAGACACACCCAGGAAAGGCTTGCTGTGCTGATGCGTCCATCACTGAAAGAATCTGAGCTTTCTCTGGCTGTGACAATGCGTCATGGGGCAATGAGAGAGAGTACAGGAAGTTTACCTATTGGTCCCAATCAGGGCCTCGTTTACATAAGATGAAGAATAAATCAATTGCAACTTAATCGTGATCTCTTCTACCCTAATTGCATTTTAACATGTAGGCCAGTGGTTGGAGTGAGTGCAGAAACAATTTCTCCTGGAAAGATTATATTATTTTAAAGTGACCGTCCCTTCTTATCACAGAAGAAGTGGGCAAAATGGGCCTGTATTAGGTTTTGCACACGTATAGGGACACAGGACCAACAAATATTGGAAGCTGCTGGATTGTCTGCAGATGAGCTCGGCTCTCATAGGTGAGTGTGTGCGTGCAGGCAGGTGTAGCTATAAAGGAGTGGCATTCATCGCTAGTTCTCCACCTTTCCCTCCTGAGGATGTGCTGGGCCAACGGGCTGGAGAAGCGGTAGCCTGGGGTTGGAGTTGGCTGGAAGCAGAGAATGTTAAGACTCTAAGCCATCGAGAGCTCGGTGAGGTCAGCGCGATGCACTGCTATAGAAATGGAAACTCTCAGCCAGCCAGTGACCAGCACGAGGCTGCGCAGATGGTGAATCCCAGAGCTGACAGCCCATCTGGATGCTCTTCCAAGAATTGAGGGACTGTCTGCAGGAACAATCGTTTCTTGTCGTGCACATGTGTGTGCGCATACGTGTGCACATGCTTTGTGTGCATGCATGTGTGCATACTGTGTGTGCATGTGTGTGTGTGTGCGTAAGAAGGCTCTTGAATGTGTGAACCCAGGGAGGTCCAAGGATGGCATCAGGAGTCATCCTGGATTGCTTTCCCTCCTCCCTGCTTTGCTTTAAGGTTTCCCAGGCTCCACCTTCCAGGTCAGAATTGCAGGGTGCCGCCACATCTGCGTGGCAGCTTTACGTGGGATCTACAGATTCAATCTCAGGTCCTCTTTTGTTTGTTTGTGAAGCAACAGCTTTAACCCCTGAGCCATCTCCACAGCGGACAATTATTGTTTACAGTCACCTGTGTCCCAACTCACCTACAAAGGCAGTAAAGCAGCTGTTGCTCTCACGTGACTATAGCATTTGTCCACCTTGAGGAGTCAGCCTTGAGGAGTCAGCTGGGTGTCACGGTTAAAACACATGCTAGAGTTAAATGTCCACAATGGCCGGAAACACAGAAGACAAGAAGATGCACTGCTGGGTGAGGCAGCCAGCTGACCAGGTGGGAGGGAGAACGACAAACCTCCCCCAATCATCTCCCTGGGGAGCACACTTGAGATACAGGGCCCTTTCCTCTAGTAAACTTCTCAGCTTTATGAGCAGTTGTGCCTGTATACGTATTCCTGCATCTAGTGAATCTAATTAGACTGAATTGTGAATAAGAAAGTGTTCACTTATTGCAAGAAAGAGACAACCGCAGAAATGCGCCAGGAGATGATGGGTCAGGAGATGGGTCAGATGCTGGGGTGACCCCTTGCCATGGCTCCTCAACTTGGCCTTAGAGGGTTCTCTTCACTTAGTCCCCGGCTAAAAATAAAGCTTGACTACAACCCGAACCCCGCTGTGCCACAGTGGTTAGAAGTTGGGGGAGCTCAGCAAGGTCTCCCCAGAGAGGGTCTCCCAGATCATACCCTCTCCCATTCTGGAGCCTGCAGGAAACGTAGGCTGACATAGCTCTCCTGAGCACCCCATGATCTCACAGCCACGCCTGTCACAGCAATGAGCCTGTCCAGGTCATTGGATACAGTGAACGCCCGTGGCTCCTGGTTACATAAGGAACCCTAGTGGAAATACCAGTCCCAGTTCGGTGGGGAGGAGAGAACATGCCAGGGGCAGTGAAACGGCTAGGGTCTGCTCACACACATGTTCTCAACCCAGTGGAAATCTTTTCCAGTGCAATGATGTGTATATATGTACACACACACAAACACACACACACACACGCACACGCACACACACACACACACATATCATCAGAGGAAGTAGACTTGCTAGACTTGGGGTGTCCTAGAAGGCAGAGTGCTTCAGCCTTTCTGGACTTTGGGGGGATGCATGTTTGTTTTTACTCTTGTTTATGCTTCGTTCTCATTTCAAGTGGCAAAGGCTTGGTTCGGTTTGTTCAGTGAAGCGAGAACAGACTGATGGGGCCTCGGGGTGTCCGGAATGAAAGGTCATCCATCCACTAGGCAGGATCTCCACTGGGGCGGAGAGAGCCCAGACTATCTGTGACCTGCACGCTCTCCCTGCGCTGCCCCTGCAGACCCTTTCCTCTAGTGGGGGGGGAGAGAGACTGAGAGCCCCCCTCTCAAGGCCGGCCACCAAGGTCTTGGGTCTTAAAGCAAGCAGAGAGAAAAGAGAGGGGAAGCGAGTTCATAAACAGAGGAAGAGAAAAGCGGAGACAGGTCGGGAGGCGATGGAAGAGGGAAGCATTGCTTTTCTGTCTTGGAGCGCTATTTCTACTATGGCTGCAGCTCTGCCAGAAGGAAGCTGGGCTAGGATGCAGCTGCCAAATCCATGCTCGTGTACCCATGCATGGCCTTCTTTACTCCCGCCTTATTTACTGAGCTGCGTGGCACAGCTGCCTCACTAAGCCAGGACCTGGGTCATCTGCTGGACTGAGTGATTACTTGAGAGGATCCCTTAGACTACATAGCATCTCCCTCATTGCAAAGTTACGTAACACAGAATAAACGCTTTGGCCTGGGAGCCTTCTGTGAGTAATGAATGGCCAAGCATGGTCACATGGCCTCCTCTAGTGGGGTCTTTTTCAAATCCCATCGCTCTGCAGGCTAGCTTGTGGGTTTCATTACCACGTTGCCTCTTGCACTAAGTAGGTCTGCTTCACCCATCAGAGCTTCAACGGTGGAACAGAGAAGTTGAGGCACCCGCTTTTCCTAATGAGGTACTTGGGGCTTTTGTTAGCTTTTGTCTTTCTAGTGCTTGATTCTGTGTCGCCGTATCCACTGGACACTGCGTCTTCCCACATTCATCAAGAAGAGCCATATTTTGGTGTCTCTCCAGCTGGTCCTACCTTAGGTCATCCTAGAGGCTGATTTTTTCATCCCAAACTTTTTTTAAGCTATCTATAAAGAACAGAAGAAATGTTCCTTTTCAAAACACCTGTTGAAGGAAGACTGTCTTCCCACCACACACACACACACACACACACACACACACACACACACACACAGGTTGGGGATAATAGAAGGATTGCTAAAATTGGAGAATAGTACACACACACACACACACACACACACACACAGGTTGGGGATAATAGAAGGATTGCTAAAATTGGAGAATAGTACATTATTCCATGTAATGCGACCATGTGTGGTATGTTATAGAGATGTGTGTGAATGTGGGGGTTGGGGGGGTCACATCTCTGTGCACATGTGGAGACCTGAGCTCACCATCCAGTGTCTTTCTCTATCATGTCCCACTCTTATTATCTGTGAGAGGGTCTCACGTAATCTTAAAATCCCTGATTTGTGGAGACTGACTGGCCAGGGAGTCAGTCCTTGGGTTCCCCTGCGTTTGTCTTCCCTGCACTGGAATGATAACTGTGCAATGCCTGACTTAGCTTTACAAAAAAAATGTGGGTTCTATAGAATCTTAACTCACGTTCTCATATTTGTGCAGCAAGCACTTTTGCCATTGGGCCACTTCCCAGCCATCTCTGTGATAGTTTTGGTAGTTTGTTGAGAGAACATAAATGAAATAGGCTGTGACGGTCCCAGACAAGGAAAGGACAAGCACCCCAAATCCCCCAGAACGAGATGGCTGAGAGAACAGAATGGTCCTGCAGGGGGTTTCCCTATGTGCTCCTGGGAGAACATGGAAAACCAAGACCTAGGGGACAAGGCACGGATTGGCCACGTACCTGCAAACCCTCCCACCACCACCACCTGCTGTCTTGCATCTGGGGCCAGAGAAGCATAAGGTCACCCTAACACGCAGCGTGGTTAAACCACAGGTACTAAGCCATGCTAGAGGATCTTGAGGAAACTCAAGCGAGTGCCCAGGTCATTCTTGAGCGTGACGAAGGAGCCCTACCCTGGCTGGGCCTGATGAAGGACTCCTACCCTAGACTGGTCTGGTCCAGCTCACGAAGCCCCGCCACATTCCCAGGAGCCTCAATCTTTCAGATCCTGGCAGGAGCAGCCCCGGAGAAGGCCCGCCCAGCTGGGAGAAGCATCTGAAGACCTAGCAGCCTGGCGGGTGTCACTTCGCGGACGCTGCGGCACAGAAGCTGAGTCCCTGCCCTCCCAAGGCCCTAACCGTTCATGCGGTTCATCCCCGGAGGACAAGGAAGAGTTATTTTAATTAGAGAAATCAAGGTGAGCTCTTGTGAGGAAAGATAAGAAGATCTCAAAAGCAAAGCACTGTAATTTTTTTAGAGGATTATAGCCTGCACACGAGCGTAACCAAGAAGAAATACAGCTTAGGGAGTTGGGAGGGCGAGGGGATTCTTTGAAGACAGATTCAGAGCATAACTAAGAGAAAATCACCGTATCTCCTTTCTTGGGAAAAATGGAACAACACTAAGATGTTTATTTGTACACATATTATAATGATATTGAATATACTGTTGTATTCTGAGAAATCTGCCAAACACCATGGAGAACAAGAAGACATTCTCCTAATGTCTTACAGGGTCATAGATTCCTCTAGGAATCTGCCTGTACTACCATGCAAATGGCGAAGGGTTTAGACTACAGGGAGTCAGGGCTGAGCTCTAGTTAGCTCAGTGGCAAAGTGCTTGGCCAGCAGGCGAGAGGTTAAACAGAAACAAGGTGGGAGGGAAAAAAAGACACCAAAGGAGAAAAAAAAACAGGTAGAGGCTACACACAAAAATATGTGAAAAATACTCAAAAAGTTCTCTGAAAAAGGACCCTCCTATGTTATTTGTTAGCTTATAAATTCCAAATCTTGAACTCTTAATTCACATTTATATTTTCGCATAGGAGAATGATATTTTCAGGTAAAGATAAAAAAAAATTCCTTGGGATAAATGAAAAGTGTGGGAGAGTAAAGTTGTTTGCTTGTATTGATTGTAGCAAATGCTGTATCAGAACATTCAAGAGTCTTAGGTAAATAGCACCGATAATCACAATTTGTCTCCAAGTAAATATGCAGAACAGGACACGTGACCAAAGATGGCGGCAGAGTGTTTCCAAGGGGAAAAGTATAGGTCAGCTGGATGCAGATTAGCAGTCTCAGCAAGATTCTAGAAAAGACTAAGTGTCTTCAGAAATGGAGAAGCAGCTTAGCACAGCAGACATGACATGTGTTGTTTATGTCTTTGTGACAGGCGAATACACATCGGTAGGTTGTAGGAATGAGATCTTTAATTTGCTGGAAACTTCAGTGCTAGGCAAAGCAGTGCAGTCTAGAATACATGTGGGAGGCAGGGCAGATGCTCATTGATAAACTCAAGGAATTGTGTTCAACAGGTTGCGATCTTCATCTGAACTTCTCCCTCTGTCTGACCAGTGTCCAGTCTGACTTCATATCAAAGACAGCACTGAGTTCCTAAAGAACATGCAGTCGTGACTGGCAAATGATAATATTACAGAGTTAGGCTTAGAGTTCACACTGATTGTCTCCACAATCAAACTGAAGTCGATGGATTTCATACCTTTGTTTTGTTAAATGAACACAAAATAGAGAAAGATGCACAGAATACAACAGTGCCACTTTACTTCACAGGGATTCAGTTGTGTTTTCCATGATACCTTGGACAGGATAAAGACTCCGCTGTTCTGGTGTGAGCGATAAGTATGTCAAGATATTCTGACACAAGAGTATGGAGATGAAGGGTTTAGGGGACTCGCGATGCTTCGACTACTCACAAGGACTACATACCAAGCACAGGACACGTGTTTCTGGTGGCTTTGGAGGGAGGAACAGGAACACCCTAATATACAGGACCAGAAATCACTGATCCTGTTGAAATAGAAGTGCTACTTACTAACAATTGTTGAAAAGGCATGTGGTGGGAGTCTGGCCAATGTCCTTCTCTTGGAGAGATCCAAGCATATTATCAAGCAGATAACTCAATATCCAGCAGGAAGCATCTTACAGAGCCCAGAAGGAAGGAAGAAAGTCTGCTTGGTACAGGTGGTGGTCAGGAAACTTGTCTTTCAATTTCCTTTGTGAAAAGAGTGTCTGCCAGGTATTTTCCTCACATTATTTGTTTCGTTCTAAATTTTTATTTATTATTTTATTTTTCTACTTTTCCAAGCATATTGAGTACTTATCCCTGCTTCCCTCCATTCCCCCCTCCCTCTCCTTCCCCTCCCTTCCCTTCATCAATCCATTCCACTCCCTCCCATTCTCCTGCCTGTCCACATCTATGGACCCCAGGGTTCCTTGTGGCTTGTCCACTCTTGTGGGGGTTCAGGCCTCTTGTGGCATACCTAGTGTTCCTCTTTGGGCCACCCCACTGATGGGGACATTTCCCTTCACTCATTTAGCTTCAGTTTTCAAGATTCCCACTCTGTATTCTTATTTCTCTTGATTCCTCAATAATCTGTGGGGCATATTGGTCTATCAGTCAGTCGTCATGCAGGTCTGGTAAGGAAAAGTCTCACTGCGGTGAGTTCTAGATGCAGCAGTCCTGCCTTGAATGGAGTGTCTCGTCCTATGATGGACTTTCCCATCTCATATCATTTTTAATCAAGTGATTTTTTCCTTGATATTCTCAAATATGTACATAATGCATCCACACCATGTCTACCCCTCCTCTTCCTAGTATATGCTACCTCCGCCCCCTTTCTCTGTAGATCTCTTTCTCAAATTCATGCTTACTTTGTGTGTGCACGTGTGTGTGCATGTGTGTGTGTGTGCGTGTGCGTGTGTGTGTGTGTGTTTTGTGTTTCTTCTTCTGGGGAGAGAAGGATCCACTGAGCTTAACCAGGGCCATCTGTGTGGCGGTAGGTTTGGCACTTTCCATTGGAATCTGGTGGGTGTCAGCAGCAGAAAAGATCTGAAGTCTGAAGTCAACGACTAGACTCGTCTGGAATCTTCAACAGCCACTAGTTAATCAGTAAAGGGTGGAGTTTGCTGAACAGCTTCTCCACCCATCTGTGACTGACTGTCTACTGGGCCTTCTCATGCAGGCCCATGTGACCCTAGTTGATGTCAGGTGACCCCAGCTGACATCAGCTCATGCTTGCACTGCATGTGTCGCAGCTGGAGGATGGCTTTGTGCGGCCCTTCTCCCTAACTTCCAGCTTTCCGGACTGTACTGGTTGCTCTTGTGTTGCTGTGAGAGTCAAGCAACTTAAGGGAGAAAGAGATTTATTCAGCTTATGGTCCCAAGGGGGGAAACGCAGTCTTTCATGGCGGAAGGGGCATGGCTGGCCGCAGAAGTCGGAAACAGACTAAGTCACACCCATCTGGGAGACTGAGAGCTGCTAGACTGCCTATTGCAAGAACAGACCTCTCTCAGAAGTAAAGTGAGACTAATGCACCTCTATACCCACCCCTGTGACTGCCTTCCTCCAGCAAGGCTCCACCTCCTAAAGGTGCCATGACCTTCCAAACACATGAGCCTGTGGGGACACAGTTCAAGCTGTGTCATGGATTTCTTCCTCAATGTTCTCTTTGCCTTAGAGTGGGGAGGGAGAAATGAACCCTTAACTGTCCTTGATTCTCAGAATCTCTCTCTGTCTCTGTCTCTCTGTCTCTCTGTCTCTCTCTGTGCATTTACCACAAAGAGAGACTTCCCTGTTGAAGACAGAGAGTAGCTTTTGTCTATGGGTACAAACACAGATATTTAGCAGACAGTTTGATACTATCTCTATTGAATTCAATAACAGTAGTAGGTTCCCACCTCGGGCCTATGATTTCCAGAGGCATCGATTTTTGACCAGGCTTACGGTACTAGGTATTGATTTCCTCCTGCAAAAAAGGCTTCATTCCAATCATGAAGCAGTTGCTTACCATTGCAGTCTCCCACTGTTGCACACAAGGCTCTTTGTGGTTGGTTTTGATTCCGTGATGCTATTTCAGTTAGGATCAGTCAGGCTACGCTGCTGTGATTAGGCGGCCCCACACTTCAGTGGCTGGCAACAGCCAAGTTTGAGGTCTTGCTCACACTGCCTGCCAGTCACCTCAGGAAAGAACCTTAAGAATCCTGGGCACCTAGTGTGCATGGCGGGCAGAGGGACGCTCAGTAGATTGCACACTGGCTCTCTCAAAACTTTCTGACCTTTCTAGAACTTCACGAACCTTCCTTAGTCACGAGGCGTGAGGGTCAGAGGCAATGCAGTGCGTTATTCCATGTCCTCGGAGGATGCAAGCAGGTATTCTTTTGGTGGTTGTATTTAATAAATACATATAGTAAAGAATAAAATAATTTAATTATTTTATATTTGAGAGAGAAAGAGAGAGAGAGGTATGGGTTCTGTCGTTCCACCAACCTGGCTCCAGGTATTGAACCCGGATCATCATGGTTTGTATGCAGGCGCCTTTACCCACTGAGCCATCTTGTCAGCCCCTGAAAGCAGGTTTAATGAACAGCAACTAGTGCCTATTGAATTAAAGTGCACTCAAAACCCTTACAAGACAAAACCCCGAGGAAACAGCCTGTCTCTGTGATGACGCCCTTCCACCTCTGGGAGACCACGTCACCTCCCTGTGCTTCAGACTCTGCAAGACAAGCAGAGCCATCTTCCTGTCTCCCAGGACGGCTGGCTCAGCGCAAGGATCCAGGAAGCGCAAGTGCAACTCAGTGTTCCCACAGCCATGAAGGTGGAATAGACACTCCCGGCCCCGGGCCCAGGAGAACAGCGACGCAGCCGTCTCCTGTGTGTCAAATGAGATTTCAATAATCTTCGCATAGGAACTACTTCCTCCCACGAGGTTTAATATTCTTTGAGTTGGCCTCTCCCACTTTCCAAGGAAATTGTTATTTTTTTTAAGTCATTGGACAGAGGCACGAGGCCCACCTGACGCCTCTGCGCACTGCAGAGCTGGTGCTGGGTGCAGACAGCAGCAGTCTGCGCTCCTGACTCTTGCTGGGCCCAACCTTATACCTCCCACTCCCCCATGTCTTGCTTCGGTATTCTCTCTCTCTCTCCGTCTCACTCTCTTTCCTCCTTGCCCTCTTCCTCCTCCTTGTCATCATCCTCTTCTTCCTCATCCTCCTCCTTCTCTCTCTCCTCTTCCTCCTTCTTCCTCTCTCTCATTTTCTTTCCTACTCCTCCTCCTTCTTTCTTTCCTCCTCTTCCTCTTCCTCTTTTTCCTTCTTCCTTTTTCTGTCTCTCTCTCTGTCTGTCTGTCTCTCTATCTCTCTCCCTCTCTTTTTCTTGCTCTCTCTCACTTTCTTCTCCTCATTCTCTCTCCTGTTTCAAAAAACAAAATCCCACAAAATCTTGGTGAGGAGCACAGAGACCCCGTGCTGATGGGCAGTAGACAGGGACCTTCTTCCAGCCACCTTGTCCTAACAGCTCTAGCTCTCCGATCTGCCCTGGCAAGGTCACAGGAGGGAGACAGCCACATGACCACAGGGTCTGATCCAAAGTCAGCCCAGGTAGCCATTTTCCCAGCGCTGATGGCTGGGTGGCAGGTGAGAGAGACATCCAGGACTGTGCCCCCACCTGCTTCCAGCTAGGGGAAAATCCCTTCTTCAGGAGCTCACTGTGACTTTGGGGGCCAAGTAGAAAGTGGGGAGGCCCAGGCCAGGGATTCAGGGGACGGATACAGGTCCCAGGCCTCTGTTCCCTAGTATGGAAGGTGCTACCTTATTGTGGGGTAACACAAGACACTGGGGGAGAGTTGTGGTGAGGGCAGTGCTGAGCTTTCTAATTTTTATTGGATGACCCAGTATGGGGTCGCAGCTCTGCCCGCCCGCCCGACAGCCACTCTTGTGCACACACACATTCAGCAACAAAATGTAAGTCACTTACATGCCAATTCCAAACTAGATTATCCGAGTAGGGAGGGAATATGAAGTGTGTGCCTACGAAGGTGCTCTGGTCCGGTCCCCTTGTGTGGGACCTGCCCACCACTCTAAATTATAGCCTGGTGACCCTTTCCTATGCTGCCGTATGTGCTAATGGGATGACTGGCCAATATGAGGAATAAGATTCCTTGTTTGGTTGTTCTGCCTTTAGAACTCATCCTGACAAACCAACTCCTACGGAAGGGATCTTGCCTCTCTTTTTCCCATGAGTGCAGTATGCAAGAAGATTCTAGTGTTTTCTTTCACCGAGGACAGGCTGACTAATATGTCAGCATTTCTAGTCAACATTCATCTCACAAAGAAGACAGACATCATCCTGCCAAATGGCTCCATCTCCCACCTGCTTCTCTTTCTGGAAAACTCTTCAAATCAAAGCTCCTTATGAGTTCCCGAGTTTGTGATGTTGGCCAGTCACTAGCTGGTTACTCACAGGGCTCCTCACAGCGGCGGGTATAGATGCTAGGGTTGTGTTGAGATAGTTTCCCATGAAGGCTTCACAAGGTAAGTGTCATCTTCTGCGGCTGCCCTGAGGACTCGCGACCCTTGACTGGTTACCTGTCACGGTAGGCTCCACCATCACCAGCACTGCATGCTGTTACTATACTCCCGAACACAGGGAGACGCTTGGGTCAGGGTGTAGGAAGGTCACCATGACCTGTAAGGACATTTGTGCCTCTCAGTCTCACCTGCGGGCTTGTGACTCAGACTGGAACTCAGACGCTCACATACCAATGCAATAATTGCAGTGGTTTTACGGTAAGGAAAAGGTTTTCCAGTTTGTGTCTGAAAGGCAAAATCAAAGCAGCCAGCGTGCACACAGATGCATAGGCACCCGTGCAGTATACGTGGTCGCACATGAAAGATTCAAAATGATGTTCAAGGGCTGGGGAAATGACGCAGTGGTTAAAGCTCTCGCCCCCAAAACAAAATCACCTGAGTCTGGATCTCTAGATCCTAGTAAAAATAATGTGAATTGGGCGTGGCAGCTCGTCCATAATTCTAGCCCCAGAAAAGGGACTCTGGGGAACCCCCAGAGCAAGCTGGCTACTAGCCAGACTAGCCCAAATGGTGTGCTCTAGGTTTAAGTAGAGACCAGACTCACAACGATAAGGTGGCAGAGCAAGTGAAGATGATTCCGATATAACATTTAGACATTCGCAGACATACACACTCGAGTACACTTGTGTACATTCACCTGAACATACATGTACATGCAAGCACGTGTGTACACACACACACACACACACACACACACACATATGGAAAAGGAAAATAAAATAAAACGATAAAATTAAATGATATCCCAAACTTCACATTTATATCCCAGAGCAGGAGAAGAATGGATTTGAGGACAGGAAGACGAGGTTTAGAAAGAATTTTTTCTTTGTGAACTTAGGTATCAGTTGAGTTGAAGAACTAGACCGCATCCATTGTCGCCCTTGGAATTTTTAAAGCTCCTGCTGCCAAATCTGCTATCTATTATTATGCAAAGAGAGAGAAGGGGAGGAGTGAAGGGAGGAGGAGCAGGAGGGAGAGGGGGAAAAGTACAAGAGCAATGGGGAAAGACCCATGGGGTCAGGTGCGGGAGCCATGAGCGCCCGTGGGAGCTAGAAACGCAGGGGGCGACTCAAATAGCTGCCTCAAAACAGTGGGATTTTGAGCAATTTTTAAAAATGGTTCTTGTAGACATGAATATACTTACTGAATAAATATTAGATTATATAGAAGAGAGAGCACAAAGAAAATTAGTGTCACTAGTAGCCAGGTCTTCCAAAAGTCAGTTATTGTATTAGTCAGGTTCTCTAGAGACGCAGAATCACCACAGTGAATATATAAACAGGGAATGTATGGAGTTGGCTTACAGATACGGCCCATCAAAGCCCATCAAAGGCTTCCAGTAGCTCCTCAGTCCACTAGTCAAGCAGGTGATGGCTGAAGGCTGGAGGATTCCTAGAGAGTCTTTAGTCTAGTCAAAGACTTGGAGGGTTGGAAGGCTAGAAGGTTGAAGAAGTGAAGAAACTGGGCGGCTGGAAGGAAGAGCGATTCCTAGCACAGCTACAAAAGCATCTCTTCTCTCTGTTTCCCTTTTACATGGTCCATTACTGGGAGGTTCCTATGAGACCTATGGAGGTTTCGATGGGATGTAGGGCAGGTATAATCCCTTCAGGTGGTCTCAGTTGATCTTTCCAGGTATGGTCTCAGCTGATCTTAGTTAATACCAGATGTGTCAAGTTAACACCTAGGATTAACTATCACAAGTCATTGCACATTGCAATTCTCCCTTATTCTCTTTCTCCTCCTCTTCCTCCGCCGCCTCCTTTTCTTCCCTTCTTCGTCCTCCTTTTCCTCTCTCTCTTCCTCCTTCCTCCTCATCTCTTCCTGTCTCCTTATCTTCCTGCTCCTCATGTTCCTTTTCTTCCTCCTCCTCCTCTTCCTCTCATTCCTCTCTTTCCTCCTGTTCCCTTTATAGGACACATGGCAGGCAGGGAAGAGTTGGCAACGTGATGAGGCTTTTCTGGAATAGTGAATTTTTCCAGCATCAAGGAACTGCCTTTATCTCAGAACTGATCCTAGCGAGCTTGGTATTGCCTGAAATATTGGAAGCATGTTTATCTTGAAGCTTAGGGACGGGACCCACATTCCTGAGTCTTAACTTATCTCCTTAGAACCTCTACCCCCTCCCTCCCTTGCCTGCTGCACTAAGTCAGCATTGTGTTCACCTCCACCTCTCGTCCTTCTTACTTCACCGCACTAGTGCTGGCCACCACAGAAGCATCCTCAGTTCCTATCTCCTTCCTGAGGACAATTTCAACCTTTGGCCACTACCTCGTTCTGCTGTAGCTGTGTAAGCAGCTACTGCCAAGTCATGTAAGAGGGGTGTGCCTCCCTCTGCGAGCTTCCGATTCCCTTCTAAACCTCTCTAAATTCACACCATTGAGTTGGGAAGTCAAATTATTAGCTACATAAAATATCTAAAATATGAATAACTCTGAATTCGTCCAGATAAATAAATTATAGATTATGCTAAAAAAAAAAAAAAGGCACGGCAGGGGACAGAAACTGGAGCCCTCCTCCCCCTGTGTAGTTTGCCTTCCCCCAGCAAGGCTCCACCTCCTAAAGTTGCCAAGACCGTCCTAAACATTAACAGCAGCTAAGGATGCAAGCACACGAGTCCGTGTGAGACAACTCGCATTCAGACCATGACAACCTGTATCATTCATGAGTCTTTCTTTCATAAATGGAAAAGCACCATGGTTTAATCAGCTTTGGAGTGGGCGGCAATTGTTGACACCATACAGTCCAATCTTTCCAGCACTTTCCCGTGTATCAGCCTTGCAAATTATGTAGACTAGATCGCAGAAATCCATTAACCAATGAGGAGCCATGAACAGAAGCCAGTGAATGACATTTTCAAAGACATCCAGCTACGCAGGATTGAAACAGTGGAAACTGATTTCTATAGCCACCTCTGTGTTCTTTACTTTCCTTTTACGTTATCATGTATATATGTGGGTGCACATGTTGAGATGCGTGTTTTCGTGTGTGTGGACATGTGTTCATGTGTGCACGTGTAGGTGAATGTAGAGGCTTGTTCTGTGAGGCTAATAGGGCTCGTCTGGCTACCCAGCTTGCTCTGGGGGATTCTCAGTGTCTGAGGCTGGAATTACAGATGGCTGCCCCTTCACTAGGCATCTCTCATGTCATCTGAGGATTGAACTCTGGTCTTCATGCTTGCCCAGCAATCATTTTAGCCAGGAATCTCTTTCCTCAGCCCCAGCTTTGTGTCTTTTATGTCAAGCCTTTACCCTCAATTCAGCCTTGCCTGTGTGTTGTTGCAGATGCAGGCCACATGTAACTCCTGAACAGGATTTGAAGGCATGTGATTATAACACTAACTCTTCCATGATGATACGAAGATTGTTTAAAGGCTTCCTCCAGCCGTGAACTCCTCCACTCTCTGTTTCCTTAAGTTTAACATGCTCTGAAATCTCAAAGAGAATCTGAAAGTCAAAATCATCAGACAACTTCTTTGTTAATGAGTTGCTTTGTGGTAAAGTCTTGGGATTCTCAGAGGGACACGCTTCCTTTGTGTTCTAGAAAACGATGTCCTAAGTTAAGAGGACTGCTCAGAGGTGGAAGGAGGTTCGAGACCACAGACAGGCCAAGACTTCTAATCACACAAGAGCATGAATTGACTGTTTTCAAATTTCTCATGGATTCTCTCATTCAGGATCATAGAAGTAGATTTATGTGGCAAAACCCCCCATAAATATTTACTCACCAGCAATAGGATAAATGAATGAATGCACATGATATTATATCTGGCTATATAAAGGAAGCGCATACATGCTACCGCACAGATGGGCCATGAAAACATTGTGCTTAACGGTGGCGCTGTGGGAGGAAAGGGCCAAAGCGGGAGCTGCTATCACTTGTCTTTTATGCTGAGAGACCCCACTCTTGTGCGAAGGCACATTTATCTGGGTTATGAATCTATAGGGCATGAAGTTCTGGCTGAGGTACAAGCAGGAGGCAGGTCCAAGTGACCACAGATATCAGGACGGCAGAGAGAGCAAGAGCAAACGAAAGAAGAAGAGCTGGGCTGCCAAATCAAGGCCCACCCCACGACCTGCCTTTCTCCTGCGAGGCTCCACCTCCTAAAGGCGCCGCCACTTTGCTGAGGACTCAAAGACATCAGCCCGTGGGGGACAAATCACAGTCAAACCATGACAGCAGGGAAACCCGCAGATACAGAGAGTTGCTTTACTTTGCTCGGGAATGAGGGATGGGAAACAACAGCTGTAGTGTTTGGCACTGACTTTAGACGTGATGGAAACGATCTAAGGCTCGTGGTAGAGATGATCCCCCAATGCTGTGAATGACATGAAGGCCACTGGACAGCACATCCTGAATGGGTGAGTTACATGGGGTCTGAAGTATGCATTGATAAAGTTGTTTGAAAGAAACACAGCTCTGATAACAAGCATCTGTGTTTTATTCCTCCGTGGCAGGAATGAGAGGAAGCCCTGATGCCTTTGGTGATCATGAATGTTCTTCGCCTTCTCCTTCCCCAGTAGCTGTGGGGGATGCTGACTACAGAACCCATCCCCAGAAAGCCACGTCTCCATTTCATTTCCCTACAAGCACTTTTCTCCTCTTGAGCGCCTAGAGTCTTTAATTCAAATATCAGCCACACTTAGCTATATATTGTGACCATCTTCTGTCAGTTTTGTCCTTGATAAACACTCACCAGCACTGGGATATTTCTTATCTGTCTTTGAATCTCTAGTGCCAAGAATTGTATTTGCACACTGATTATGTTATCTACATAGGAGGAAGGAAGGAATAAAGGAAAAAGCAGAAAAGAAGGAAGGAGATAAGGGAAGGAGGGAGAAAGAAGAAAGGAAGGAGGAAAGAAGAAAGGAAGGAGAAGATAAAATGATCAGGAGCTGGTCATTTCCCAAGCACCTGGGCACAGCAGCTGCATGAGACACTTGGCAATGTTCTTGAGCGGGCGCAGTTCAGGGATGGTTACACATACACTGAATTTACGCACGTCTGTGGGGGGTGCGATGTCCAGATATACTGGAACTTCTGAGTGTATGCGAGTGTACTATTTAATCTTGCTTTAATGAATGTACTGTGGCTTATTGACTTATTGCTCATTTGTGGCTTGTGTAACATTTTGCTATGTGTGTCTTTTCTCTGACTTTAGTGACTATAAATATTAGTCTAGGGAATTTCATTTTCACATCTTGCATATTCTCAAGACACAGCCTGAGAACAATGGCTTTAATGAATGAATGTTCAAGGGAATTTAACTCTGTAAAGTGAGTTCTAATAGAGTTTAGATTGATTTTCTTTTTCCCACCACTAGATCAACAACTTCTTTGTTCATATACTCGAATCCAGCCAGTTCTCATGTAATGCTGTATTGACAGGATAGTTGATGTGGTATTGATGTAAAAGAAAGTGTCAACTCAATTATACCACCCAATGCAATAAGATCCAGTTGTGCACTCGTAATTCCTATGTTGTCAATGGCCAAGGCAAATAAGAGGACTTCTGTTTGATCTTGTTATTTCTGGTTCCTGGCACCCCATCTTTCCTTTCCTGACTGTCTAATACTCAGCATGGGAGAGTCAAGCACTGCTTAGCACTTTCTGCAGTATGCTCTGTTTGATCCATGCCAAGAAAAAAAATCAATATCACCAATATCACTTAGTAAGTATCTATGGATGGTTAGAGAGTGGGTGTTATAGAGAGGTCTGAATTGCTGTGAGTTCACTTATAACCTCTAGGGCAGAACAACTGAAAAATGAATTGGAAGTCAAATCGTTATTTACTTGAGGATAGTTTTAACAAGGACAGCATAAGTTAAACTTTTACACTGAAACAAATTCCTTGGTCCAGCAGGTCCACTGGAAGGTAGGGTTCAGGTGCATGGGAGTTGTCTTGTTATCTTCCTACTGGGAAACTTGACCTAATCGGGAGAGACTGGGATGGGCTCTGTCCAAGCATCAAGGCTGCTCCTCCCAGTATTTGGATAAGCTCAGCAAGACTGGCCTCCCTGCGCCTGGGACAGAGCCAACCTCAGGGAAGCCCCGAGGCCACAGGGGGCGTCCTTAGGTTGCCTTGCTCATGAAAGAAGTCAGTGCCCTGCAAGCCATATGCTTGCATGTTGTACAGCTCCTCAACAGGCCAGCACTTGTGACAGTTGGCTGCACATTTGGGACCAAAACGAAGACATAAAATATGGGGTAATCTTGACTAGTTCTTAGCTCTTATAGTCATTCATTTGTTCATTCATTCATTTTATTTAACAAGCCTTCATCAAGCAGACACTGTGTCAGGCATTGTACTAAATGCTGGGAGTACAGCGAGGCACGTAACAAACCCTTTCCTATAGGCTTCAGAAGCAGAGGAGGTACTTACAGGTGCGCCGTGCAACCCAGCATGTACAATGAGCTTATTGTTAAGTTGGGTGCAACTATTTATTCATGGAGTTGCCTTCTCATGGGGTATTTTTCTTGTACATGGTAATTTCATATAAGAATGAGAAGATAAAAGAAATGCATCAAAAGTTTTGTCAATTTTTTTTTTAATTTAGACAGAATTTTATTATGTACCCAGGCTGGGTTCAAACTCACAATCCTCCTACTTTTTCTACCTCCTGATGGCTGGAGTGATACGCGTGTGCCACTACACTTGCTTCCTAAGTGAGCATTATTCTCTCTTTGTTTTGGTAGTGAAGTGTAGATTTCAAAAGAGTGAGCGCAAGTGCCCAGGATGTGAGCCCCCAGGCAGGAGCAAATTCGAGCAAACAAGTAGCTGAAGGGTTGCAAGTGAGGATTCATTGCAACTTAAGACAGGGGAAGTTCTCATCCTCATCACTCTCCATGGCATAGTCAGACTCTTGGGGTTGGGATTCTGCCTGTCACAGGTAGTGTCATAGGTAGTGGCCACACACTAGAAAGGAAGTTCCTTTACCTACCTGCGTCCTGCCTTCCATAGGCGCACAGCTAAGTAATCATAACAGCTACCTCAGAGAGACACCGCGTGCCCCCGATGAGGTAGTCCGTGTAAACTTCCCGGCGTTTCATCATGGCTGTCTTCAGTTTCCAGTGGAGACTTACTGTATGTACGTTGGCTGAAGAGTGTCCAGGTTGTCTTACTGACCTGGTTTAGTGCTAGTCACACACCCCTAGGCAGAGGTCCTGGGTTATACACATCACCCTGTTCTCTGCATGATCTCACCAGCAACTCTGCTTGCATGAGTGGTTAGGAAGGAGTTTCTGTCCCATGGAAACTAGTGTCATTGCAAAACTACCCTTGACAGTTTTGAATAGAGCACATCCGTATTTGTGATGGTTTCTGCAGAGAGCAAGAGCAAACTGCAGAAACTCTTGGACCACCAAACCTTAAGGCCCGTCCCCTGTGACCTGTCATGTCCCTTCCTTCAGCAAGTGCTACAACCATCACGAATATTAACATCGGCTAAGGATTTAATCACATGAGCCTATGGGGAGGTGGGGGACTGGTATTCAAATCAGACATTCAGTACACTCAACCAGCTCCCATGACCTTGTCTTTGGAAGTCTTTTTTTGGTAATACTTCAATTCATTTTGTTGCCTTTATTCTAGTGCCCTCTCCCCCAAAACCTGGGCTTATGGCCTTTATGTGTGGTTACAATGTAACAGTGTAGATGTAACAATGTAACAGGGGCCCATGGAGACCCTTGGGGGCAGGGATAAGCTGGCATGGAGTCAACAGCACAGACTCTGGGAGTCAGGCGAGTGGCAAAGCAGGCTCTCAGGCTTGTGGCTCATTTATTTTAAATATCAGGCTGCTTATATACCCCACCCGACATCCCATAAGTCCCAGCATGAGTCTTTGCTGAGTTGTCCTGTCCGGATTAGTCCTCTCAGCCAGGTGGTTTAACAGCATCTAACTGTCTTTCCTCTGGAGAAGGCATAGTCTCGCGAAATTTGTAGTCTCGTGAGATTTGTAGTCTCGCGAGATTTGTAGTCTCCCGAGATTTGTAGTCTCCCAAGATTTGTATGCTTAGCAGGAAGGAGGAGTCCAAGGAGCCTCTCTGTATGGAAGCCTCTGTGGCACAATCATTGTCCGTTTCTCCTACAATGTGTGAAGTTGTTCGTCTATGTATTCTGAGTATTTCCTTTGCACTCGAAGAAGCCTTTGTTTTTAATCACATAAGGGGTGTGTGCTTGTGGGAGTGGGCGGTCTCCATGAGTTCTGGAAAGAATGAGACTATAGGTGGGGCATGGAGAGCTGGAAATGTCCTAAGACATTTCCTTTGCCTTTCACAAATGAGGAAGCACTCCCAGATTCCCAATTATTAACCAAAAGGAATAGACACCCAACATACTGCCATATATGGAAAGCGTTTCCCTTCTTGTGAACAATACTTCGTGAAATAAAAATTGGACATAAATGAGAATTGATATGACAATATCTTGATCAATGTCCATTCAATAGTCATCCATACAAAATGAATTATCCATTCGAAAATCAATGTACATTCAAGAAGTTCGAAACATTTTTTTGCCTTAACCCCAAACAGTTCCAGAATCCTCTCCCTTCCACAGTGAAAATAAGCAACTCTATTGAGGTGCATGTCTTCTTTCTAGACTACTAGTTAAGCAGTATTAGGCCTGCTTAGTCCTTGAAGGACAGGATAAAATTTCTGATAAAAATTTTTTTCCTCATTATAGATTCCACCTTATGATTGATTTACTTGTGAATTCAAAATTCCATTTGATATTATAGGCATGCTGTCTTTATAATTGATTTGATTGAATAGATTAGAAATACCTAGAACTTCTATAAGTGATGAAGTAACAGAAAATGGATTTATACCTCTCTCCACTGAAACAATCAAAGGGGAAAATTATATGCAAAATGCCATCTGAAATAATGAATGCAAGATAAAGTTAACTGCTATAAATGAAAACTATAAGCAAACAAAATGTAGTAGAATTTATTTGAGTAAAATTCAACTCAGGAATCGAACGGTACTCTGAATTCACCCAGCAGCATGACCAAGTGGTATTCATAGTGTGCAGAATTGATTCATATACACAGTTTGACTGGCTACAGTTTAGGGGGACAGTGTGATCAGAAGACAGCCTGTGATTAGTGGAATCATGTCATTGGTTACAGCTTAGCATTTGCCTTACATGGACATGGTGTGATCAGTGGACAGCCTGTGGTTGGCCAGAATTTGGCTATTATGATTGATCAACTCACAGCTACTTTATAGAAGAATACGAACAATCCCCAACTTACCATGTTTCTCAAACAATGTTCACACTTTGTAATTGCATGAAATTCATATGCACTCAGTAGCAACCAAACTATGCAACTCTGGATCTTTATCTTTTCCAAGGCACATGATACATGTGCATAATCTTGCATGGTTCTGAACAGCAGTAGCAAGCTGCATTTCTGTCAGCTACTTGATCACAAAGGTAAACTATCAAGATTACATACGGTGATGTATGCAACTAAGCTGTGGTTCCTGCTTAGTTAAATATATTCAGTACATTTTGACATAGGACATCTTCAACTTATGAAAAGTTTATTGGCATGTAACCCTACAAAAAGCTAGAAGCATTTTATATTCCTAACTTGGGTTGTGGCTTGTTTATTCATATGCTTAATTAGGTTGAAGTTTGATGTGTGAGAATTTAAAGTGTGGAGACATCTTTACTGCAAACTTAATTTCATTTAATATAAATGAGATGGAAACCATATGCATTAAACTCTGTGACTACTCTGACTTCTTTCTGGAGACAGTGTCAGAAAGGGGAAAGATATTCTGGGCAAAGCTCTGCAGTCCACCTGCCTGAAGGTTTGGAGCCAGATGGTGGGAGATAGAACATCAGAGATCTGTAAATAAAATTCTTGAGGAACAAGCAGAATACTGAATAGTGCATGAATGCAAAGAAACTAGGGAAGAATAGAGGAAAAACCACTGCAGATTACTTAAGAAGATGAGTAAGTAGAATAAGAATAACCCAATAAGATGAAGAGACTTTTTTATATCTCATATCTTATAACATTGGCAAGATGACAAGCTACAAATACACAGTTTCAGTCTCTGTCTTTCCTCTTGACTTTGGATATGGTAACTTTCCTGCTATGATGGATTGTAACCTAGAAATGTAAACTGACAGAAAAAAAAATTCCTTGCTTCCTTAGGTTGCTTGGGTGACATTCCCATTGCATTGACAAAATATGAAACTAAGAGAGAGATTAATATCATAGATGTGGCGTATTTCCATGAGATGAAAATAAGAACTAAAGGAGAAAAATTTTAAACATCTGTTTTGTCTCAGCAATTAGTGAAACAAGAAGCCAGAAGTTAGAATAGATACTGAAGATACGAACCACATTCTCAGTCAGCTCAAGGGAATTGATACAGAAGATTCAAAAAATCAGTAGCAGAATGAACAGCAAGTCATCTCTTCATGTGCTCTGAGACATTTATAAGGATGAACCATCTCATCTTGGACAATAGAACCAGTCATTATCATTATCAGAGGATTTAAGTCATACAAGTTAAATAGTTTAAAATTATTAACTTATGAAAAAATAATAAAAGCTATTAAATAAACCCCTAAAACAGTAAAAATTAAGTGACACAATTTCAAATAACCGTGGATCAAATGCAAAGAGATAAATAGTATTTTGGACAGACTATAAAAGAAACAATGAAAAAAAATGCTTGTAATTGATGAAGAAAAAACATTTGGCAACTGTGATAGTTAATACTGATTCCCAATGTGGCAGGGTCTGCAGTTGCCTAGGAGGTGAGACTCTGGGTGTACCCATGAGGGTATTAGGATAACTGAGGTGGGAAGAATGACCCTCCATTTCCTGGGCGGGGTCCTGGATTGAATAAAAGGAGACAAAGCACTGAGCATCCGTGCCTCCGCTGCTTCACTGCAGATGCAGCGCAAACAACTGCCCAGAGCTTCTGCTGTCGTGCCTCCCACCACGATGGACTGTGCACTGAAAAACCGTCCTTCACATTCCCTCCCTAAGCTGTCGGATACTTTGTGCCAGCAATGAGAAGAGTCACTAACATAGCAGCATCAAACACATTTTCCTGATTAAAAAGCATGACCCAGGAGAAAAATGTCAATTGTCAGATTTGATCTTGACAAGAACTGTACGCATGTGATGTCAATAGGGCTGAGCGTATATGTGGAAGGTCCTGCATACTCTCCCTTCAAGAGCATGCTCCTTGTCTTCCTGAAGTGACATGCTAGACAGGAGAAGGGACTGAGTTCATGACTTATGCCTGCCTCCACCATGGCCGAGTCCTTCTGGGGAGATGGTAGCCGCAATTCATTCATGATCCTCACATGAACCCCTCCAACTGACTATGAAGATGGGTAACAAGAAACCAACAGCACTTGAAGACTACAACATTGGTTTAGACCATTGTTTTGCACATGGGCAAAAGAAATATGAGGAACACAAAAGTTCATCCTCTACAGTTATGCCAACTGACAACCGGGATTCTTCAATCCCTTCGCCTGTAGCAGGGGATGGTCTAAATAAATAATAACAAAAACTCAACGATTAGGGATAGAGCCCAACTTCTGACAGCAGAGCCATTATCTATGAAAATGTATTTACTGAAAGCACAATTATGAAAGACTTAATGTTTCTGCTAAGACTACAGACAAAACAAGGACATCTGCACTCATCTGCTCTACTTGTTATCCACTACTATAGTGGAGATTCAAGTCAACTGCCTACGGCCATTGTAAGAAAAGTTTGAGGAATGGAAACTCCTTTGTGTAAAGTGATCCTTATCGCCTAATTTATCATAATGTAGTTATGACAACTGACCACACATCACTAAAATGTTTATGGAGTTTACAGTTTATGTTACTTATAATTCTTGAATCAGAATAATGGGTTTATTAGATCAGTACTATTCACTTACCTAAGTTTAGAATTGTTCATAATCAAAAGCTAGTAGAAGAGATAAGGTATAAACTGAAATAAAATATTTGAAAGTTATATCTGATAGAGTGCACATACCCCACTTTTCTCAAGTGTTCTTGAGAATCTGTAACTGTCAGCATTCATTGTCTTATACCTCTGGGTACGTTTTTAAGGTCATCTCCAGATAGTAGCAGGGGAAAGAAGACCCATTCCAGATTTGGATGGTACTTTCCCATGGGTTACAATCTGGACTCTATTTAAAAGAAAAAAAGAAGATGAAGAAGAAGGTGAGCTGAGCACCAGGAATTCTTTCTGTTTCCTGGTTGCAGATGCAATGTGAGCAGCTTCCTTCCCCACCATGATGAAAAATTCCCTCATACTGTGAGCCAGAATGAATCCTCTCTTCCTTACGTTGCACCTTCCTTGCCCTTCAACCTCTTACACATTCCCCGGATTCCATTCTCTCTTATCTCTGAGCTCTCTCCCGTGTTGTGTTGTTTACTTTGTAGCAACACCCCTCTAGTCTCACCAATGGTTACCAGGCAACTCCATTTATTTTCAGGACGGATGTGACCACCACAGGAAGATCCCATGATCTGCCATAGCTGGTCTGAGCAATCCTTTCATCCATCCATTACCATCTTTTACACACATTAATTTCACTGTATTGTATAATCAGTCATGGGTCCCAAATGCTATATCTTATTTATTTTTCCATCCCCAGCACCCAGATAAATCTCTTAGTCTACATACCAGTGAATATATCGGACTTTTAGATAAATGCATAAAATTACATAATTCTCTTTTATGGCCGTTGCATATTTAACTTTTTTATGGAATAAAAAAAAATAAAGATATAAAGATAAGGAGACGAAGTCATGGGAATGTCCAGCCAGAAAGCAAGAGGGGTGGGAAGCAGGCGTCTCCGAGAAGCAACTAAAGAGGGGGCTCTGGAAAACTGGCAAGAACCCTGGATCCCGCCTGATTCTTTAAGTTCAGGAACACTAACCTCGCACAAAAGAATGGAGGTCAGACCCACATAATGCCACGGGAGGAAAAGAGAACAAACAGCAGAGAGGCGCTTCGTGAATTTGTGTGTCATCCTTGTGCAGGCCATGCAAATCTTTTCCAATTTTAGCATATGTGCTCCTGAAGCGAGAACATATTTAATTTTTTAAACATTTGTTTATCGTGTACGTGTGTATATGTATATGTGCATGCACACACATATGGAGGTCAGATGACAACTTGAAAGATTCAGTTATTTCCTTCCCTGAATTCCAGAAATTGAGGTCAGTTCATCAAAATCGGTATAAAGCACTTTAACCTGCTGAACTGTCACGGTGGCCCATGTTTAACTTTCGGATGAACTATTTTTTTAAAGAAGATGCACCAGTTCACATCCCCTGAAGCAGTATGTGAGAGGGTAAATTGCTCTGAATTCTCATCCACCCTAGACAACTCAACATGGACGCAGCGCTATCTCACTGTGCTTTTCTTCCCAATGTCATTACTGTGGTTCCATCTTCCGCGTATTCATGTTCCATCTGTCTGTTTTCCATCTGTGAATCCTGTCAAAAGATGAAGGGGGAGGGTGGCTGGAGATGTGGTTTAGCATACAGACGTCTTGCCTTTCACATGCAAGGTCCTGGGTTCCGTCCCCACCCCAAAAAACAGCTTGATTTCCATGCTTAAAGAAACTAAATCAAAGGTACAATAGGAGATCAGTCTGGGGGCAAGGATGGAAAACTCAATTCTGAAGACCTTGTGGCATTTGCGAACTCCAAGAGTCTAAGCAGAACAGGCAAAGGCTTTCCTCAGACCTAAGAGCGAAATCCAGCCATATTATTGCTTGGTACACTAGAGTAGTAATTATTATAACATACTCTGTTCATTCTTTTTATTTTGCCGTAAGTGTGAATGGTTTCCAAACTTCTATTTCAATAAAATGAAAGGCACATTAGGATACAAGATAACTTTGAAGTCACTCTATTAGAACCTATTTAGAAATTTAACAAACTGACATGCTATCTGTTATGGTTGAATTTTGATGTCAGCTTTGACAGCTGCAGACTGGGGTGCAGCTGTGGAGGGTTAATGGTTAGAATGGCCCCTGAACAAGTCCACAGGTACTTGACTGATTGCTGTGGAGAACCCAGCCCATAGTGGGTGGTACTTTCCAGTGGTGAACTGGATAATAAGAGGTGCCAGGAGGAGGGACTTGCTCTTCCCTTATCCGGTGTCGACTTGCTGTGGAGTCCACTCTGCGTGCACATTCTTCGCCTTTAGAATATCTGGCCTTCTTTGTTGCTGCTGCTGCTGCCTCCATCCTTGGCCGACTTGGAGCTTCACATTTTTCATCACGTTGCTGTTCCCGCGGCCTTTGGAGCCTGGTCTCTGGGCCGTGCTGCTGTTCGCTGTTCATGGCCGACGTCAGAGCCCAGCTGTTCTTCACCGACATCGGAACCCAGCGCCTTCGACCCTCCAGAGGAGCAAAGGCTTGAGACCTTCTAGGGATCTCTGGGCTTTGTGGAACATTCCAGCCAGGAAAGAGGCTGCTGCAGGTGGCTACCTTGAAGGACACTATTTTTATTGGGTGTTATTTTTTAATAAACTCATTTATATATACTACATTCTATAGATTCTGTTTCTTCAGATAACCCTGACCTATACACTTTCCTTTTAAGACACTGCCTGTGGTCACAAAAGGGAGGAGGATACTGAGTGAAGAAATGATGTTTGAAGAGATAGACATATGTAATGTGATTTAAATATAACACTCAATGCACATTCTGAATGTTATGGTACCTTCATGCTTAGTCTGATTTTTATACTTTCACGTGCCCGTTAAAATTAAGCTAAATTTAAAAAGGAACATAATGAGGTACTCAGGCCATTGGACTTTCCTGGGCATCTTTTCAGAGAAGGGATAACAAAGAAAGAAGGGAGAAAAAACTAAAACTGAAAGAAAACTGCAGAAAAATAATATGAACCTACTGTGCTTCAGGGGAACATCGCTATTTCCCTAAGGATAAAACTCTAGTAGATTAATTGATCTGAATATTCATATGCAAATGATTTGACTCATGGCAGGGATTCTTGAAGAAATGTCAAATCTTGGACTTTTTTATAGAAGAGTTTTTTTTTCTTAAGTGGCATGAAGAAGGCAATTTAGAACCATTCGGATATGTTATTGAACTGAGCAAAAGAGTAAATGCTTTGAGGTTGTTGGATGCAGTCAAGAAAAGCCGTATAAATCAGGAACAAGGAAGGAAGAAAAACATCTGTGAGATGGGCTAACATGGGAGGAGTTGCTTTAAAGGCCTCCTGATTCCTAATTATACACATGCGTGCTTACACATATATAGATATACAAATGTGTATGCAAATATGCATATACAAGCCTAAACATAAAGGCATATGTATACACAAATATGATTATATGCATATATATACATGTGTGTAAACATATATGCCTATGTAAGTTCTCTATAAGTATATGTGTAAGTTCTATGTAAATATATGTCCATATTTGTAAATATATGTGTGTATTTGCGCATTCATATATTTGTAGCTCGGCCCTGAAATACAGGCATCCTATGAGCAATGGAAACATAGAACATGCAATCTTCAGACCTTGGTCTTTAAACCCAGTGAAAGGAGCCAGGAATTCTCAGTGAAGTTGATGATGTCAGGCCTGGACCAGGTTAGATGTACGATGACATTGAACGGTCTCAGGGTGTTGGAAATTATAGCAAAGACTTAAAAACTCATATCTTTATGACATAGGAACCTTTAGTGGGTTCCCCATTGGTCTACTCTGTGACAGTCTCATAAGTAAGCCAACAACCTTACCCTTGAGATCATACTGATGATAAGTAGATAAATAAGTAGGTAAAAAATTATTCAGTCAATAAGCAAATAAGCCAGGCAGAGAGAAGGGCTATTGCCCACAGTGGATTGCAGATTGCCAACTGGCAATATGTGGAGAGTAGAGCTGGAAAAATCATCTTTCAAACATCAGGGCCAAATGTGGAGGAAATAATAATGAAGAACAGAACATTGGCCTGGTCATAAAGCTTCTCTTCACAGACCTGTTTGGAATCTCACCAGAAGGGGAGGACATATAGCCTGGCAGATAATAAGTAACCATTTTGCAAATGGGTGATTGACCCCTCCCTCACTGTGGTTTCCTACTTTTATTACATCTACCTTTGAATATACTCTTATAACAAGACTCTAGTTTAACAGCTTTTTATCTCTGGCCAGAGGGTGACATCCAATACCCATCAGGATGGAGTGAAGAGCATTGCAGGAGCAGCAAAACTGCAAAAGAAAATCAACAAACCATAATCCAGAACTTCAGAGACTCTATATCAACCACCTAGAACTAGGCCAGCCTAATCTCTCCCCATCCTGAAGCTCAGGGAAATTTGCGGAAGAGGGGGCAGTAAGAGTGTAAGAGCACAAGGATGGGAGGAGCAATGATATGCAAGATACACCACACAAGTTAGGGCCGAAGCAATCATAATTGGACTTTGCATGCCCTGCGCAATGTCCAACACACTACTGACCCCACAAAGTCTAGCATATGCTAAAAGCACCAAGATCCTTGGAGGCAAGGGATTGACAGCCAAAATAGTGTTCCTATGCTTAAGAGGAGCTAAGGAAAGGGTTCAGGGAAATGCTGCTGGGTCCTTGTACGTCATCAGAGAGGAGGACCCAGAGGAGAGTTTGGCATGCACATTAAAGGATTCTCCGGGGATTGGGGAAAGGGAGGCACTGGGGGGTGGGGAGGGAGGGGTGAGGGGAGGGTGAGCAGGGGGGTTAGGGGGAGGAGGAGGGAGGGAGGGAAGGAACCGGTGTACCTATTAAGTTTGTATGAGCGGAGATAATAAAAAATGTTTTAAAAAATGGTAACCTAGCAGAGAAGATGGCATTGCCTTTCCTGTGTGATGGAATTCAGCACACATCATCCTTCTGTCTCAGCCTCCCAAGGGTTAGGACCAAATTCCAGGGTCACTGTTTAATTTTTCCAGTAAGACATTCCTCTCTGGGTTCAGCTGACTATTTTATGATGGACAGGACCAGGCTATGCTCTTGGACGTCACACGTGAGTGCTGTGGCCTTTTCAGGCACCACATCTGGAGCAAGACGATGTCTTGCTGATGCTCACTGGACATGTGAACGGTGGCATCCAGTGGGAGTGGGCTTGGAGGGTGAGCTGGAAAGTGGCTAGGAGGGAAGGCAGCCATCGGATCATTCGGGGGAGTAACAGGATGTTGCAATCGGATTTTATGAGTCCAGTGAAGTCACTGACACTGTTTTCCAACACAGGCCTATGACCTAATGCTGTCAGATGTGCTGCCTGCCTTCCACATAAAACTGAAGTAGCCCCAAGGCAAAAGGGGATTCAGGAGGGCCCCAACCCATTACAGGGGGCCTGGCTGCTGTATCCTCTGGTCTTTGCAGATCACCCAGACAGTGATGCGGTTGCGTCCCACAAGCAGCATGCATCTCTGTGTATCTCAGGGAAGCAGTCCAAAGTCTCATGGATGTCTGAAGTCTGGATTACTGTGGTTCTGTTGGGACCAGGGAGGAGAACGTGTTCTGGCTGCAGGATGATGTCTTGCAGCTCATAATATAGAGCTTTGATCTACTTGATGGGGAGCCGCAGCTCATTCCACCGGCCTGCTCTGCATAGCCTGGTTGGCATTCAAGAGCTATGTTTCTCTCTCCTGTGCTTCTCAACCACACAACATTTTACAAATAAGATTTTGCTCTCCTGCTCTGAGTGGTTATATGAGGAAGTAATTCCAAGATTTCAAACTAGCTGCATGCTCTCTCTTTTGGGTGAATTCCTATGGTTTTTCTTATTTGGCTTTGAATATTGAATAATATATATATAACATAATATATTGAAAAGTATACGACTATACGATTGCCCAGCTTCCTGCCCCTTATATCATAGACATCTAGAAGTAGAATTTTGAAAACTCATGTTGATCCTTTGCTGGGACATACCCCTAATTATATGATCCACTATTAGTCTACCTCAAAGAAATGAGCTCACAAAAAAGTACATCGAATCGGAAAAACTATCAAATTAAACTGCAACCCAAGCTCAGAGGCATCAAAATGTGGGAAAACGGGGATCTGGGAACTCAAAGAGTACGGTGCTTGCTCGTGTCCCTGGTGGAAGGGCGGAATGGGAGCCGCTGTCCAGCACAGGACTCGGGGAGCAGCACCCCGGATTGAAAAGGAAGCCCAGTTCCACCTATTCCTGTTTGTCTGCTTGTGGAGCGCGTATGGCGGTGTCTCCCTCAAAGGGATAACCTTTCCGCATCATGCAAAATTCATGCTTCTCTGCACCTCTGCTCAGACATGGAGCGTTAATACCCAGCACTGTAATCTGAGTTAAATACCGGAGGGAAGTGAGACCACAGGCCTACGTGGGTGCAACTCCTAGGGTTTAATTATAATTACTTGTAACAGTAACTCTTAACTACTGCTGTAAGAGAACACCCAAAGTCAAATAACTTTAGGGAGAAAAGGAAATTTATTCACCTCGGGGTTCCAGAGGGGAGATACAGTCTTTCTCCGTGGAAGCAGCATGGCTGGCGGCTGAAGCCAGAGACAGGCTACGTCACACCCATCCGAGAGGCTAGTGGGCTTCCTGGAGAATCTTTTTCTCCTTCCAGTCTTCTGTTCTGTGTTTTCTTTTATCTGGTCCATTACTGGGAAGTTCCAGTGGGATCTAGGACTGGTCTTTGTATTATGCAGATAATCTCTTCAGGTGGTCTCAGCCAATCTTAGTTAATTCCAGGTGTGTCAAGTTGACACCCAGGATTAACTCTCACAGCACTTGATAGCAAACTGCCATCTAAACACTTATCACCATACTCATGGATTAGAGAAGCTCTCAGCACTAGACTAAGAAGCATTCTTTTGCAATGGAAGGCGTGTAATGCAGAGATGGCCAACGGGCAGACAATAAGTGGCTGCAGACTGTTAACTCCAAACCGGACATTAAAGACATCTCCGTCCCAAAGCTCAAGGAACCTTTCAGAAAAGGGGTATTAAGAATGTAAGAGTCTAAGTGTGGGGAGGGCTTTTACCAGACAGTATCTTCTGGTTATGACAGAGCTGCAGCACCCCGCAGTTAACTGCAGTGATGTCTGTTTCCACAAGACCTGCACAATGCTGGCCTATCAATATTTCACCCTAGATAAGGGATGATCTCAAGAAATGCTGTACCTCTCCAAGAGACCATTTAAGGTAAATACCAGACAGAAGAAGGGAGGCTTCTGTCGTGGTTTGCAATGTGTCCCCCACAGTCTCATGTATTTGGCAAGGTCATGGCACCTTGAGAGGTGGAGCCTTGCTGGAGAAAGGCAGTCACAAGGGGTGGGCCTTGAGGTGAATGAATCCCACCCTGCCTCCAGGAGAAGTCAGCCTTTGCAGCAAGCAGTATGCAGCTCTCAGCCTCCAAGATGTCTGCGGTGACATAGCCTCCTCCAGCTTTGGCCAGCCAGCCAGGCCACCTCTGCTTTGAGAGACTATATCACCCCTCTGGAATTGCAAGCTGAATAAATCTCCCTTTCTCCCTTAAGTGGCTTGACTTTGGGTGCTCTCTCACAGCAATGGTTAAGAGTAACGGTTACAGCTTCTATACTCAATGATTTACTCACTGATAAGACATCCATGCCCCAGCAAGTTCTCGGCCTTTTGCGAGTATGGACATCTCAGAGGAAACGCAGTGGACCATGCATGCACAAAGATGTGAAAGGAGGAGGGAGACTGGCTGAAAAGGACAGGAAGGGGAGGTAGGATTGGGTAGTAAGGGGTGAAAACACATAAATTAATTATATGTATGTACAAAAGTGTCAAGGAATAAAACTATTTTAAAAACTACCCAAAGAAAAATCATATAAAAATGAGGTGACCATTCAAATAACAAAAGTAAAACAAATGCACAGTACCCAACTCCTTCATCAATGAATCTTCAAGTGAGTGCCCTTGGGAAAGCAGCCCTTCAGTATCAAGCTAACACACTCCTCGCCACCCAGCAAAAAGTTCTCTCCACTATCCAAGCGAGGGCTCCGTGTGCAGAGGCCGACCAACAGGTCTGGCTAAGAATGATAGATCAGCACAAATGAGAGTCTCCCACTGACAACATGTGTCTGCAAACAGCGGGACGGGTAAATGATCCTGTGGTAATCAAGTGGCAATAGGAACAACTGAGTCACAGAGAGACAGGGCTGGACCCATGTAGGGCAAATGGCCAGCACCAACAGTCGGACTTCCGCCCACAGATCACAGGCGCGGGATGAATGCATCTGTCAAGATTCAAGTCAAGACAATGCAGTGCTGAAAGAAAGATGAAGGGAAGTTGCAGAGTTTCCGCAGGCCTGGTGTGTCGTGAGGCTGTGGTATCGCTACATGTGTATTTCACTTCAGTGAAACTCTCATGAAGGAGCAAAAACATGACAAAGCACATGTCACTGCTCTGGTTAGCTGGTGGGAAGCACGTGGACTATGTTGGCTGGCTTTCCACTTCCTCAAGCGCTTAAAGCGTTTGATAGGACAGCTTCAGAGACCTCCGAGGTCATGACAAAGTCCATTCTAAGTTTTCTCCATCTCAGTCTTGGAGGGTCTGTCCATCTGACAAAGAGTACTTTGTATCTTACTGGGCGAGTTGGAAGCATGCCATTCAGAAACATCTTCCAACATCAATTGTGGGAAGAGCAACAATTATGAAATAGACAAGTAGGTATTTACATCACGATGCCAGGGAATCTGTCACCACCCACAAGAGGGAAATACATTTTCAACCAACTGTAATAAACCATTCATGGAAAAATACAAACACGACTACTGCTAAAAATAAATAAGAGTGTTAATCACCAAGTTATATTAATAAAGTAAAAACACAAAGTCTAGAGCAGTGCACAAAGCAGGTCTTTAGACACAGGTGTGACGGCAGGCCTCTGGCAAACCTGTAGAAGATTGTCTTGATTTTATAAGTAATGTGGGCAGATCCAGCCTACGGTCTCCCAGGGCAGGTGAACTAAGATGTAGAGAGTTGGTTAGTATTTTGGCAAAGCTGACAGCAAGCTGATATGCAATGGTCCTTGTCTCGTGCACTGGCTGTAGATATGGTGTGGCTGTGGACATGCTGTGGCTGAGGATGTGGCAAATTCTCTTGGCTCCTGCTTTAACTCTCCTGCCGTGACAGACTGTGACCTGAAACTGTGAAAACAAACACTTCTGTGCCCCTTACTTGCTCAGGACCAGCAACAGAATATGAAAGTAAAGCAAGTTGCCAGCCGAGAAATTTGGTGTTGTCGTGAGACTAAAACAAAAACTCTGCCCGTAGGCATGTGGGTATGCATGTCCAAGACATGTAAGAAGCCATGAATTGTGCGCCTGCCCCTCATGGAACTCCATGTGTAGAGTCCGTGAGTTCTTTCCTAGCTCCATGCCACTCATGGACTCCACGAGTTCTCCCAAGGGCCCTGGCCCCTCATGGCACTCCACAGCTGGAGTCTATGAGTTCCATTCTTTTTCTCCTCTGAAAAGCTCTACCTTAATCCTGAAAAAAAAAAGAAGCCATGAATCAAGAAGATAAACCAACCAACACTAAACACAGGAATTGAATTTCCCAAAAGGACTTCCATGATAAGAAACCCCCTAAGAAAGGCTCAGTATCAACATTATCAGAAAAATGCAAATTAAAAAATGCAAATGAGGGGCTGGAGAGGTGGCTCAGGGGTTAAGCCTCCACCTTGCAGGTGGAAGGTCCTGAGTTCGGATCCCAGATCCCACATATAGACGCCAGGTGGAAGCGGGGGCGGCCTGCGCTTCTGATCCTGGTAGGGCGGAGCCTGTGAATCCCGGGGCAGAAGGAGGTGGAGGCGGCCATGGTGGTTCGCGAATTCATCCGTGGTTCTACACATACACAGAAACACACACACACAGACACACGCGCGCGCAAATACACACCCATATGCACACAGTTGAATAAATGATAATAATAATAAAAAAATACAAATGAATATTTGTCATCTTGGCAAAAAATGTGAATATATGAGACTGAGTATTTTAGTGAGAAAGGAAGTCTCATCTGAAGCATGAATTGCCCCACCCAATCTGGGAAAGAACTTTGTTGAATGTCCATGTTATAAATTTACATGGTATATTTTTGGTTACAGAAATTTCTGTTTCTAGCAAGAATGATCATAAATTGTAAACACCATAAATATACATCAGTTGCATAATGGCTGCATAATTTGGGATAGGTTCATTTATTTTCTCCTAAAATGGTACATATATATATATATATATATATATATACATATGTCACAAATATAAATAAATCACAAACATTACTAAGTAAGATAAGGAAAGAATAAAGAAGATTTATCATGAGTACTTTGCATACTTTTTACGAGCAGGCTATAAATAATATAATGCAGATTCCGTCTTGGTTCCCTTGTATGCTGCTGTAACAAGTGTCAAACCCAACTTCAGGGAAAAGGGTTTCATCCAGGTTTCAGTCCCTTGTGGTGGGAAGCACAATGCACAGAAGCCGGAAGGAGCTGGTCACGTCCCACCGCCACTCAGGACTGGAAAGCAATAAGTGGGTGTGTATGTGCTGGCTTGTCAGGGTTCGTTCTCCTTCGCTATGCAGTTCTGAGCCACCTGCCCGGGAACTGATCCTGTCCACCGGGGCTGAGTCTTAGGCAATCTCAAACGTCCTTTGCAGGCATGTCCACAGGCCAACTGCAGTCGTAGGTGGGCGTGGAGACCTGCCTCCGTGTCAGGCTGACAGTCCTCACACATACGTCGTACGTAAAGACATAGAAGGGAATCACTATCCAAAAAGTCAGAATAGTCATTATTTGTTAGAAAGGAACGGGAGAGGAAGGTCAGAGAAGCATGCTGAAGTATTGTGTTCCTCAGTAAGTGGATGGTGGTCACGCGGTTGCTGACTTCAATATTACCATGAAAGCGACTTATATTTCTATACTCTTTTACACACACACACACACACACACACACACAGAGTGTATTTCACATCACAAGAAAAGAAGAAGTTTCTGGAAGCTGAGTCTTGATGGATCCTCATACCTCCTACCCCCGCCTTGTGTGTTAGGTGGTCGACAGTAAGGCAAATGGTCGCCATGATGTCCCCTCCTGAGAGAGGCACTCAGTCATTCATTTGTCGCTTCCCCCCTGCATCATTCCCGTCCCCCTGGACCATCTGGATAGTTCCACCTCCTAGAGTTACAGCCTTTGATTACAGGGTGTCAAAGCTCTGGTGTAAGAGCTTATGTAAGAAACCATTTAGCTAAAGCCGCAAGAAGGAGAAAAACCCTTCAGGGCGAGGGGAGACAAAAAGTTCCTGAATTTCAGGCTTTAAAAATATATTATATGCGTCCCAGGAATCAACAAAAGCCTCGGGTTGAATGCAGCTGTGCTCTGTGTTCCCCAGCACTTTCTCGTGTTCGTGAATCTAGTCAAGTCTTCCCATCGTGCCTTGCTCTTTTCTTGGGCTGACCATCTTCCCCTGCCTCAAGAGAATCGAAGCACCAGGCAGAGGACTTTGATGGAATGGTTCCTGCTGCCCAGCATAGGAAGTCAGCAAAATCGCAATCACTATTCAATAATTCCTGGGTCAACATAACTGGTTGCATTTCTTAATTGTGACATCATGTGATTTCTTCATTACCGTTTGTTGACCATCAGTGTTGTATAAGACCATAAAAATATATTTATCTTCAGTACAGAAAGGACAGACTAGTTCACTTCTACATTCCCAACTCTTAGGAAAAGAACTGGCGGAAGGAATGCGTCTACCGACTGACTGTTCTCTAAGTGCCAAATGAACTGTGCTCAGGAATTAATGAATAGTGATCGCGATTTTGCAGACTTCCACATGGAACGCTACAATTCTGGATTCAGAAATTCCTTCTCCCATTATTGTTTACCCTCAAAGGGTGGTGGGTTATCCACAGAACCAGTGATTATGTGATTTAATATAGAAATGATGGATGGGAATGAAAATGAAATAAAAACACAACAAAAGTGTTGCTTCTGTTTCAACCTCAAAGTTGTAAAAGGAAAGGGAGGGGCAAAGCTGCAGGAAATCCTGCTGTTATAAGGATAAACTCTGCAGAGATTTGCAAAGGGTGTCATGTAGCTGAATGGGAGTGTACGTGCTTAGCATTCTTAAGGCCCAGGGTCCATTTCCCACACACAAGCTTCATATAAGCTACTCACCCAATGGACAAAAACAGCTCTCACGCTACATCTCTAGATCTTGTTGTTAGCAAATGCCACACGATGCACTCAGAAGATAGTTGAACAATGTTCACTATAGACCATTTATAATATTGAGGCACCAGGAGCACCTTAAATATACCCTAAATAGTAAATTAGGCTGGTGCGATAATTCAAAACAGTTGAATTCAATGCAACACTTTGAATTATTAACATTTAAATAGTAGGAATGTACATGTATGTGCATATAGTTTTTAAAGAAATGAGACTAAAAGACAATATAATTGGCATCTTGTTTTCATGGGGAAAAAATCCCATATAGTTATAAAACTGACCTAATCTAAACCTTAGATGATTGTGTACAAGTTTGTAATGGATTTTTTTGGATAATAACATTGTGAGTTATTTTATTGTTTTTTAATTAGGGTAAAAGTTAATTAAATTACAGCAAATTAAATACATAATACTAAGAAAAGATTAAAAAGCTATAAAGCAAAAGTTAAATGGCCATTTTCTCTTGGTATCAGATTATAGTTTAGTTTGATTTTCTTTCACTTAAAAACATTTCTAACTCTTCTGTAATTATCTCATATTATTTTATTAATGAGAAAAACCCATAATAGTCACTCAGCTTTTAATGAGATGTTCATGGTGGTATAGGAAAAATTTGGGAAGATACACAGCAAAGCCAAACAGTAAGCTCTTTATCTCTGGTGCCATAGATTTGCTCTACGTTGTTCTTTTAAAGATTTTCTAACCTTTTACAAGTGAGTATATATGTCCCTAGTGAAAGCAAGGAAAGTTCTATTTATGAAAATGTTCTGCCTATCAAGTCACAGAGACAAAACCCTCTTTGAATGACTCAGTGTTCCAAAAGTCACCCTTGGAAGGTTCTAGAAAGTGGGCTTCCTGGCCTAACAATGGCAAAACACTGTCATAAACATTTTCAATGAAGACAACAGGACAGTAAATCTATAGTAATAGAGTATCAGAACATAAGCAAGTAAAATTTGTACTCAAAACATCAAAGATGAATTCACAATAATCACTGCTACATATGACAACGTAAGTACAGGTGGTGTGTGTATTTGTGTGTGTACATGTGTCTGTGTGTATATATGTCTCTGCATGTGTGTTTGTATGTGTGTATGTATGTGTGTGTGCCACAGGGCATGTGAGGTGAGTGTGTGCACCTGTGGAGGCCCAGTGACATCAGGAATCATCAGGATTATTCTACTTCCTTCTTGCTTTGCTCTGGGACCTCCCAGGCTCCGCCTCCCAGGGCCACCATTGCAGGCTTCATCCATTTCTGCCCAGCATTTTATGTGGGATCTGGGGATCTAGACCCAGGTCCTTTGGCTTGGGTGGCAAAAATGGAATCCTCTGATTTATTTCCCCAACCCCTACAGATAGTTTTTAAATGCAAAAATAGTAATGGACAAACCAGTTGACAAAGAAAAGTATTGCAAGAGAGCAACTGCATGAGACACGTAGCCTGACCCACTGGTGAATTCAGCACATGACACAGATGCTGGAGAAGGCAGGAGGGCTCTGCGAGGTGCCCACTGCCCACCTATGTGAGCGGGTACAGCGACAGCTCATCCACGAAGGCCCAGCCTTTCCTTCTCATAATTAATTAAAATATTGTACCTGGGCAGAGCTGAGAACACCACAGAATTCCATGGTCACGTTTCGAGACTGGGTGGTGGCAGATTCTTACAGAATTATAACTGTGATCATTTCACAAAGCAATAAATTATTTTTTGGTAAATTCTTACCCAGTAGGGCCCCATTTAACAAAGAAGAAAGCTAAACATCAATATCGTACCTGCAAAACACTTGGCAGCAAGCAAAATATTTTCTCGCTAGCTCATTCAATAATTGCAAACTTCAGGAGATCTGCCAGCCTCGTGCAGAATGTGCTTGGTAGAACTTGACCTTGAACTCAGTCTTCTAAGTCCATGAAGCAAAATCATTACAGATCATGGATCGGAAGCCATGCGTTCGCCGACACCTGTTAAGACATTTCTAGTGCTGTGGATTTGTTCCCTATGATGTCTTTCTTTCTGCCTATTTCCTTCTTTCAACATCCTTACAGAGGGGTTGACTGACAGGGCTGGGTTGAATGATCAGACATTACTATCGACCAGGACTGCAACTGATCAGACACTAGGGTTGCTCCTAAGGGTTTTGTATTGTTCAGGGTCTGAGAGAAGCCAGAACGTGGAAACAGACCTATGTGGCCAGCAAGGAATCAAGAATGAGCGACAGCTGGGGACAAAAACCAGAAAGGATGGGCTGAGAGAGTCTGATGGCAAGGAATGAGAAGTCACAGAAGCAGGTGGCCTGTCACGCCCCATGCAGAATAATGTCACACAAAGCCCACGTGTGAAGTCTAGCGGCCACCAAGAGAGAAGTGTTACTTTCCTTAGCATTCTGAACTGCTCACTACCTATGAGCTCTTAGGAGCTTCAATAACTCTAGGACTCGGATGACAAAAAAATGAGTCCCCAGAATAAACAAAGCCTATGTTAGGGGCTGGAGAGATGACTCAAGGGTTAAGACTGTGCCTCGCAAGCAGAAGGT